>BQKN01001068.1:11995-32720 GCA_022839385.1 Asparagus kiusianus | reverse complement strand
TATATATATATACACACACACACACACACACACACACACACACACACACACACACAAGTTTTGGTTTATAAACTTAACAATCATTGTATACATATTTTATTAAGTCTATAAAATTATTTTATAGGGTTTCAAAATATTGTTTATGTCAAAACATCAAATTTTATGTATATCATATTTTCATGTTTTGGACACACTTGCAAAATACATGAGTTTTCACAAATAGAAAACTCAATTTGAGAAATTCTTTTCTAACATGTTCAATTTCATGTTTATAAATGTTTCCTAAAGTTTTATCAATTTTGGAATTAATTTGTTATGTTTATTTGAATTTACAAAATCAAATTTTTAATAAGCTCATGTTCGTGCACATGTTCGTGCATGTTTTTGCAAAACTGATGCATTTTCACAATTAGAAAATGCGATTTAAAAAATTTCTTCGTTTACATGTTTATCATTATATATACAAACATTTTCCAAGTTTTACTATTTTGGAGTTGTTTTGTTATTTTCAATTGAATTTACAAAACCGTATTTTCTGCAGTTTTTTTTAGAAACTGTATATCTGTATTCAAACATTTATTTATCTCAACTGGAAAGTGATATTTCATAAATTCTTTCTCTAACATGTTTATCTACATGTCTAGAACCTTCTCTCAAAATTTTATAATTTTTAGAATTGATTTACTATTTTTAATTAATTTTACAAAGTCAGATACGCAAAATTCCAGAATTTATCAAAAACAGAAACTGTCCATGAATAGTACGGCCGACATACTGTAGCGCGGTCGACCGCCGTTAATGTAGCACCCGACTATTGAACAGTAATGGTAACTTCTGTTTTTGGATTTTTAGTGGGTTTTTAAGATTTTTTGGGTTGTTTTCTTCTACCCTATATATACCCCTTTGCCATAACTATTTTCCACACCCAAGAGAGTGTTTTAAGCAAGTTTTAACAAGGGTTTGTGTTTGGTTTAAGTTTTGTTTGAAAAGCTTTTAAGCAAATTGAGAGTTTGTTTTGTGATATCAATTTCACAAGAGCTTGAGGAGATCAACTATTGGTGTTTGAGCATCCAACCTTTCTCCTCTACCTCTTGATCTATTGAGAAGTTTTCTAAACTCTATTTCTAGCTTTATATCTATTTGTTTGATTATCATCTTATTAAAGCTAGTTTTATTTTGAGTTTAGTTTTGATTTGATTTCACTCATTGTTACACACACCCACTTGAGCTTATTGTATTTTCATACATAGTATATTTGGATTGGTGAGAGTTGTAATAATTGAGTGTGAGCTTTCATTGAGTTCTTATCTATTGTAGAGAACATATTTATTGTTACATTGTTAGTGTTGTAAAGTTTTCGGTGAACTAGAAAACCGAGTGTGAGGAGTGAACGTTAATCGGTGAGCATTGAAAGCCGACATTATGAGTGATTGTGAACGTTGATCGGTGAACGTTGAAAACCGACATTGTGAGGTATAAACGTTATTCGGGTGAGCATAAAAAACTCAGTTGTGATAGTGAATTTCTCCCCGAGAGTGGGGAGCGAAGACGTATGACGAAAGGTCCGAACACCGTAATCATTTGAGTGTGTTTGAGTTTGTCATTGGTGTTTTCGTCAAAAGTTGATTTCGTTATGGAATTCATTATATCTTTAGTTGATTACAACAAATTCAAAAGAAATAGTCTTTTTATAAGACCTCTTCTACACAACAAAATAAAAGTTACAACTTTTGAGAAAATAACACAAAAATCGTTTATCGATTCTTGTTTTGTGGGACTTTGCCTGTGCCAGGAGTGCTTTAACTCATGGACCGCCGAATCACACATCGTGAAGGGGGCTTAATGATTCTTCCTTCGTTTATCAAAGTGAGAATTTGAAACGAAGGTCTTATCAAAGTAAGACAGTCGTTCTTCTTAAGATCAAGTCAAAGCTCGAATCTCAAGGAATCACACCAAGAACTCAAGTCTGCTCTCTCTGCTATGAATTGCTTAATAAAGTGCTCGATCCCCGTCAGTAGTGATCCTAGGGGGGTATTTATAGCCTCTAGGACACGTAACTAAAAAACACAACAAAACAAACACGTTAAGGCTGCGAGACAGTGTTTACTGTCTCGACGGCCGAGACAGTGTTATTATGAGGGGCTACCGTTAATCGAATCCGCTCCCCAATTCAAGTCGGATTACAGCGAAGGAGCCCGAGAATTGATTCAGCGAGGTAGTTGCCATATTCTGCGACGGTTAATCATGGACACTACTTTAATTTCAGAGCGAGACTCGAATCAATGCATAAGGAAGCCAGACTTCTTATTTGGTGACTCCATAAAGGATCCGGAGATCGTTTTCTGTAGGCCTGCGTAATGGTTGCATCAAAGCGGGTCTTCATTTTTATATCTGCCTTGGATTCCTCGGGAGCATTCGCTTTTAAAGTTTAGAAATCTATCTGTTGGACGTGAAATGTTTTGGAGGTTGACCGAAAACCATGAGCGTATTCACTGTGGTTTCATTGGGAAGGAGGCCACCCCGGGTTCTAGTGATAGAGCCTCTGTACGTGGACTTCATCCGGGTATCTTAGGTCAGGATAATATACCTCAGAATGAGATGGCTGCACAAGCAAATACTGTGAAGAACAGGTTAACGGCAGTGGGGAAGAGGTTACCCAGACAGAACTTCAGATGTTATGGATGGGTCCATTATTTCGGAGATAAGTTGTGGACCAGAATGACTCGATATGTGCTGAATTGCTGGGGGCGAGAATTAGCAGAATTAGGATTGTCAGTCCTGATCCGTGCCACCATGTATGGTCTACAGATTAGTGTAGGTCATTTTCTCTGTTTGTTCAAGACCTACAACCCTGACACTAATACTTCTTCACCAAGAATGGGGAGCTTGGGTTACCACTGCACGAAATGATGAAGGTGTCTGGTTTACCTATAGGCGATGTTCCATATCAAGAGTTCTTCCCAACCACCAGTCAGCTGAATAAGATGAAAGATCGGTCAACCGTGACCCACGACACTTTATGGGAATTGACCTGTCATTATCATATAGCCATGGCCGAGATGGAGACTAAAGCCAAGAAGAGATCTCCTCAGATTAGCTTGAAACAATTCACCGATTATCTGTTCAAGAACCTTGATAATCGTTCAGAAGAAGTGTGCGGGTTATCTCCTTTGACTCCGAATGAAATCAATCGGCTGTTAGAGAAAACGAACGCACAATCTTACACCTCTCACTCAGAAGACGGATTTCCACATGGTACTAAATTCTGTTCTTATTTGTGGCAAGCTGGTGTTCCGATTTGTCCTACCACTCTGTTGGCTGGCTTCCTGGCTTTATGGCTAAAGAGGTGCGTAGTTCCCCATCAATCTTCTGATGCTATGCTAATCGAAGTGTTGTATCCAGCTGTCCAGTTAGTGACAGGTCGCAAATTATCCTTGCTTCCCGCCATGGTGGCCGCTACCCACAGTGCATTACGGCAATTATTTTCCGTGTTCCTTCAAGAGAAGAAGAAACCCTCCGGCGGTGTATCCGCTCCGAAGCTGGAACTACCATATACTTATTTGATGACATGGTTGGTACTTCACCAGCCAGATTTAATGGAAGCTCCTGAGACGGTGGATCCCAGCCTTCCTCTATTATAGACCCTCGAGGGTTGCAAATGGGTCAAACATCGATGGGCCGACATAACGAGGCAGTTCAAAATTCACAAGTGTTGGGAATTCTTCCCTTATTTCCCTCGGTTCTCAGGTACATATAATACGACCTTATTGGATGCTGAAGACCCAAGGTAGAATCGCACCATCTTGGATGTCAGGTGTTTCAGATGGCTGATGAACATTCGACCTGGATATCTATTGTTCAGGGTAAGAGATGTTTGTCACATTGAACCCTATCTTCCATGTCGATTTGCTCGCCAATTTGGCTATGAACAAATATACATCGGCAACCCGAACCGTCACCTTAGTTTTCGAGAGCTTGGTTTTGGAGCATTGCCGGCTGCACAAGTGCTGAGTTCGATCTTCCTTTGGAAGTGCCGCCTCTACGAATGACTTTCTTATATTGTAAGTGGTTGATCGCTGCCAATATTGTCACTCAGTATAGGAGGATATCGGACTCA
Source organism: Asparagus kiusianus (assembly GCA_022839385.1). NCBI lineage: Eukaryota > Viridiplantae > Streptophyta > Magnoliopsida > Asparagales > Asparagaceae > Asparagus > Asparagus kiusianus. Next base: position 28,603 of record BQKN01001068.1, on the reverse strand, counting down.
GAAGAAGAGACAACCTCGCGACGCACAAGAGGAGCGACCCGTGAAATTATGACGTTGCCCCAAAGGGAAGAGGCTGCCGAATTATGAAGGAAAGGAAAAGAACCGGCCCATCCAATTGGTAGTGAAGAAGAGTTTGATTCTGAGAAAACAGAAACTTCTGAGGGAGCGGGTGAGACTGATTCGAGTTCTGAGGAAGCAGCTGGTCTCCCCGATTCTTTCTTTGAGAGGGGACTTGTACGTCCATCTGTTGCGCCTACCCAACCAAAAGATGCTCCAAAAAGAAAGAGAGAGAGAGAGAGTCGTTATGACTCACCCCAACCGAATGATGGTAGAAGTCCTCAGTGGAGATGAAGAAGATGAGGAAGATACAGTGCCTCTTGCTCATCGGCAAAGATCTCGACCTTCCACTCAAGCTCAAATCCAGGTCCCTCCCAGAACTGAATTACGCACCAAACATCGTCATGAAGGATTTGGAGTCCAGGATGAAGCGCGTCCACTGAAAAGACAAAAGAAAACCATTTCCAAGCCACATGTTCGTCTTCCCGCTTTAGAGGAGACGTCTGATCGTAGTGCTTCTTCTGCCGAACAAGGTAAAGATTCGTCTTTATCCTTACTTTATTGCTCTTATATTTCTTCATACTCGGGCTTATTTTATACTCAATCCTTACAGGGAGTCAAGAAGAGGGAGAATTGCGGGTTGACACTGCTTCCCCCGGCGGTATGGAAGCTGAGGAGCCCAGCTTCGTCCAACAAATGCAGGATGCTCTGGGGGACGAAATAGCTGGTGTTCCATCAACTTCAAACATTGACCCTTCGGCTTCAGATACAGGTACTGATCTTTCTCTATTCGGAAGATAATTCTGAGAAATGAATGAGTCGGAATGTGTGCCTCCTTTAATGACTTGTGCACTTTGTCCCCTTTTAGTCAAACTAAAAGAAGTAGGTGTAAGTAGTGGAGCTCTCGAATCCGTTCCGGCCAACAAAGATAAAATTAATCTTCATTTTGAACAATTTCGTCTAAATTCATATGTTACTTATGACTCAACATATTCTGTAGATATCATAATGAGTGAACCAACTGAAGGAGAAACTACCCGCGCCACTAAAGTCGACGACTTTAATGATCTCGACCTTGATCTTAATATCTCAGAGGATAACCATCAACAGATCTCTGATTTGTTGTCGGGGAAAGTTTATGGTGCAGCTACAGGACCAACTGTTGGAGTTGGTTCAACAGAAGCAGGTCCTTCTGAGAGTAAGAGTTTTGCTCTGTAAATTTCGTGTGTATATATATATATATATACTTTTTTTTAACTTGATTAATCATGTAAGTGTTCGAATTATAGGACCAATCGCTAGAACTGATACAGCTATAATCGCCAGAACTTACGATCAATCTGAGGGTCGTGATCTCTTATCATGGGCGGGAACCGAAGTTAATCTTCAATCATCCATTCCTGAATCCCAACCTGCTACTCCTATGGATCCCATGATGATAGAAGTCACTGTCACCCCTCAAATTAGTCCGGTCGCAACAAAAGCGAGACCAACTGGAGAAGTCGATACGTCGGCTGATGTTGTGCCTAGAATTGGTGAGTTTTACCCATCATTTTTTTAAGTTTCTGATTAAGGTTCCATCGTATTCATTGTGATTCTTTTGTTTGCAGAATCTTCTCCTAAGAAGCCTCTTAACTTGGACCCAAAGTTCTCTGAGGTTGAAATTGAAAAATCTTCTGATGTAGCTGATGCGTCAAAGGCTGTCATTCCTGAATCAACTTTGGTTGTTCAGGAAACCGGACTACCCTCATTGGACAAGCAAAGTTATGTTGAAGGTTCTTCTGTTAAACTTGGTATGCTTCAGATCGCTGTTATGTATGCACATATATATTTTCTACTAACTTATTTGTCCTCATCGCAGCTCCTTCTTCATTCTTATCAAATCAAATCCAGGCTTTATTGGCAGACGAGGACCCGGATAAGGCTGCCGTTTGTCCTGATCTCCAAGGCTTCATCTCCTTTTTGAACGCTATGGTCGATCATATTCTCTTCAAAGGATCATATTTTGAGAATTTTAAGAGACCTCTTGATCGCTATATGTCAGGAATCAGAGAGGAAGGATATAACGAGTTAGCCGATTCGATCAACGCTCATTTGGTCGACTTCAAACAACATGCTGAATTTCTGGAGGATCTCCGCACCAAAGGCGTACCCTCCTATATTGCTTCTCACATGGACTCCAGGTTGCAAGCGTGGCGTGATTCTCAAAAATCTGCTAACCTCGAACTCCAAAAGCTAAGAGCCCGCAGTCATCAACTTAGGGTGAATGTTGCTAAGAGAACACAGGCCAAGGTCGATCGGTATCAGGATTTAGAGTCGAGTCGAGCTGAGATAGCCCGCTTGGAAGAACAACTTGTGAAGGCCAAGGATGCTTATGAAATTTTGGAGTCTGATTTGGCAGAGATAACTCAAGCTGAAGAAAACTTATTTCAACAATTGAATATTCAGGATAAGATACTTGCTGAGAGGGAACGAGAGGTCACCGAACTTCAAAGTGCTGACGAAGAAGCTTTCAAAGTTAAATTGACAGCTGAGCTTGAACAGGCTTATATGATAGATCTTTCGAAACTTGAAGATCAAATTCGTCAATATAAACTTTTGTAATTGGAGAACATATATTTTTGTAACTTTGTTTGAACGCTTTTGGTCAATATAGCGAATCCTTTTGCTCATTGAGATTTTATTATGATTACTCATTGTTATTTAGAATAAATAACCATAATACTTATAGGATTTTTAGCAAATCCTCAGCCATCAACGGATTTGATATGCCTTTACCGATTACCGTTTGAATCGGGCTAGTACGTGAATTATCTAAGTCCGTTTCACGTATAACGTTGGGCTAAAAAACTTAAATTCTTTTAGACTTTAAACTACAACATTGAATATGTAGGCTACATGTGTTAGATGTAGGCTTATCTCTAATAAGGGATAGAGATAACATCCCCCATGCATAAATAACATGGATTTTAAAATGTAAGTAGGCTACATTTTCTGTGCATGAAAACGAACCCAAGTTTATGAAGAAGGAATTGTATATTCCATCTCTCAATCTCTTGTTTGTTGGTAGAGATAAATCCAGAATCGGAGAGGAAGAATTTTATATTCTATCTCTTAGTCTCTTGTTTGTTGGTAGAGATAAACCCAGAATCGGAGAGGAAGAATTTTCATATTCTATCTCTCATCTCTTGTTTGTTGGTAGAGATAAACCCAGAATCGGAGAGGAAGAATTTTCATATTCTATCTCTTGGTCTCTTGTTTGTTGGTAGAGATAAACCCAGAATCGGAGAGGAAGAATTTTATATTCTATCTCTTAGTCTCTTGTTTGTTGGTAGAGATAAACCCATAATCGAAGAGGAAGAATTTTCATATTCTATCTCCTGGTGCAAAGGAAACTCGAAGTGGGATCTCCACTTAGAGAATCTGGATTGGTTTGAATAATCCTAACTGTCATAAGGTTTGATTATTCAATTCAAAAGTGGACCTTTCGTTCGTAATGTGAATCGAAAGGAGATTTTGGTAGTGGTCCTAACTGTAGTAAGGTTTGACCAAGTGGGGGTTGAGATGATCCTAACTGTTTAAAGGTTTGATCATTTAATTTGTGGACCTCTCGTTCATAGAACGAATCAAGAGGGGATTTTGGTTTTGATCCTAACTGTAGGAAGGTTTGACCAAGTGAGGAATATGAGTAGGGTATAAATAACAATGAGTTTGTTGATTTTCACAAGAATTTGACACGAAATAACTTGTCGACTGATACAGACCGAAAACCATCGGTCGATCTGATCGGTGGGAGTTTTATGGTGTGGGGTTGCGAATCATCGAGTTTCCCTTTCCACGATCGCATTACAGGGTTTTGTGAGGAAAGATTAACTATCATTGAATCTCATCTCAACAAAAGCTACAAAAAGAACTTTATGATAATCAAAAATAGATTATTTGAATGATCAGTTTCTCATTTAGAACAATCAACTGATCTCGGGTTATACCAAAATATCCTATACATGATTCACTAGGAACTTCCCGTTTTACATAGGTTATCCTGAACGTATTACGGATAATACTTTTTTAGGAACTTCCCATTTATTGGCATCATTAATTTGTTACCATCCTAGGTAATCAGGCGATATGCACTATTTGAATAGACTGTTTCTATTACGAATGGCCCTTCCCATTTGGGTTGGAATTTTCCTTTCTTCTTAGAATTGAGAATCATAGGTCTTCGGACGGCAAGAACCAGATCTCCTTCTTTAAAACTTCGTCGTCGGACTTTTTTTATCGAAAGCCCGGGAAATTCTAGCTTGATAAAACTCAATCTGTTGCTGAGCTTCCAAGCGCTTTTCATCTAACATCTCTAATTCCTCGAGACGTTTCTGATGATGTTCTTCTATCGTCATTCCCGTTACGAGAGCGATACAGAGGGAAGGAATTTGTATTTCCAATGGAAGGACGGCTTCGCACCCATATGTTAAAGCATACGGGGTTGTTCCGGTTGGTGTACGGATAGTTGTACGGTAAGCCCACAGGGCTTCGCCGAGTTTGTCGTCCCAATCTCGTTTATTGGTTTTCACAAGTTTTGCCAGAATCTTGATGATAGTCTTGTTAAAAGCTTCGGCCAATCCGTTAGCTGTGGGATTATAAGCAGTTGATGAAACGTCATTGATCCCGAATTTGCCGCAGAATTTGATAAATGTGTTGCTAACGAATTGAGGGCCATTATCGTGCACTATTCGCCTTGGAACACCATACCGATATATGATATGGTGTTTAATAAACTTGATAACATCACTCGTCTTTACTTCTCTAAGTGGGACTGCTTCTGCTCATTTCGAGAAGTAATCGGTGATTGCCAGAATAAAACGGTCTCCTTTAACCGAAGGCGGAAAAATAGGACCTACAATATCCATTCCCCAAGTTTTGAATGGCCATGATGTCGCCGATGGGTGTAAATGTTCAGGAGGCTGGTGCATGTAATTTGCATGTAATTAACACACTTGACATCGTCGAGCGTAGTCTACCGTGTCCTTTACCATAGTTGGCCAGTAATACCCAATTCTCCTAAGTCGATCCCAGAGTTTAAGACCGGGTTGATGTGCACCGCATATCCCGTCATGTGCCTCTTTGAGTGCTTGTTCCGCTTCTTTACCGGATAGACAGCGGAGTAACAGACCATCGTACGACCATCGATACAGCATTTGTGTTGTAGCGTTGTAGTAAAATCTCGGTACTCTTCGCCGAATCGAATCCCTTTCTCTTACATCTTCAGGCAATATACCATATAGGACGTAATCGATAATAGGAAAGCACCAATCTCGAACTTCGGGTTCAACTCTTGTTGAGTGTGCTTCTTTAGCAATCGATTTGTAGATTGGAACAATAAGCTGGTGAGTCCTCACTGTAATCAATTGCTCTATTTTGGGAGGTTGAGCCAAGGATACCGACAACGCCGCCAATGCGTCTGCATACGCATTTTGGAGATGTGGAATGTACTCGATGAAAAATCCTTCAAACGAGCTTGCCATCTCGATGACCACCTGGTGGTATGGAATCAAGTCTTAATTTCTGACTTCATACTCTCCTCGTATTTGATTAATTACCAGTTATGAATCCCCAAAAGCTTCGAGGTATTCGACCCCCAGCTCTTCGGCAAAATTAAGTCCAATTATCAATGCATTATACTCGGCCACATTATTAGAGCATGGTTTAGTCAATGAGTATGCTCTAGGTAAGACATGCTTATCCGGAGAAACTAAAATGACCCTCACTCCTGAGGAGATTTTAGAACATCCGGGTGCACTCGCCACGTTGGTTGCGCGGGAAGCCCCATCAAAGTATAATTGCCACACTTGTTGATGTGAAGTGGTGTTAACTTCGTGAGTTTCATCTGGCAGATCGTCGTACAATTCGACTATATCCTTCATAGGGTTTTCCGCCAGAAGATCGCAAATAGCTCGTCTTTTAACTGATTTTTGTTGTTTAAAGTATAAGTCATATTACGATAAGAGTAAAGCCCATCTGGCTAAACGCCAATTCATGGAGGCCAGCTGGGTTATGAATACGCGGATTGGGTTTATGTTCGAAATGACATAAATTGTCTGTCTAACTAAATAATGTCGCATTTTATGGATTGCAAATACCAAGGCAAGGCATTCCTTCTCGATCATCGGATAACGAGATTCAGCTCCTACCAGTGTGCGACTCAGATAATATACTGCTTGTTCGTGATCGTTATTGTCGTCTTGTGCAAGTAATGCACTTAACGAATGGCTCGTCACTTTGACATGCTTCATCCCAAATGAACGACACGCCTTTCTTCGTGAGTTAGAAAACGGTTGACATTTTCCGGATAGATTTGATATAAACCGACAGATATATGCCAATCGACCTTGCAGTCCTCTGAGTTCTTTAAGATTTCTCGAAGGCTGTAGCTCATGTATCGCCTTCACCTTATCAAGATCGATATGAATACCTTTTGTGGTGACGACGAATCCAAGAAATTTACCGCTCGACATTCTAAGGAAAGATTTAGTCGGGTTCATTTTTAACTGATGACTCCTTATAAGATCGAACATCGTCTTTAAATCTTTAATGTGGTCATTTTTATCATGGCTCTTAACGACTAGGTCATCAACGTAGCATTCGACGGTCTTCCGAAGGTGCTCTTGAAAGATCTTCGTTATTGCACTTTGGTACGTAGCACCGGCGTTCTTCAACCCGAAAGGCATAACGGTATAACAAAAGACGCCAAGGGGTGTTCTGAATGCTGTATGCTTTTCATCGTCCGGATGCATATTGATCTGATTGTACTCCGAAAATCCATCCATAAATGACATTCTCTCAAACCCGCATGTGTTATCAATGATGACGACTGTAATGGGTAGAGGAAAATCGTTTTTAGGACAGGCGGTATTCAGATCTCTGAAGTCAATACAAATTCTGATTTTCCATTCTTTTTAAGGAATGGAATGATATTGGCCAGCCAATCAGGGTGTTGTTCTTCTCTGACAAAACCTGAATCGATCAATTTTTTGACTTCAGCTTCTCTTGCCTCCATAATTTGCAGACGAAACCGTCTTTGTTGTTGCTTGACAGGTTTAGCATCTAATTTTATATTAAGGCTATGCATTGCTACATTTGGATCTAGCCCAGACATATCTTCGTAGTTCCAAGCAAAAATGTCAATATACTCTTTAACGAGGGCGATTAGTTCCTCTCTTTCATCCAATGGAAGATCACCGCTGATAAATATAGGTTTCGGGTTAGCTTCGTTACCCATATTAACTTGGACTACTTTATCCTCAGTAGGAGGTTCTCTTTGCTCGAATCGATCGCCGTATTGGATATTCATGTAATGCATCCATGGATCTTCCCAAATAGGCAACTGATCATCTTCTTCGGTTGTGGAAGGATCAACTGTCGCCATGTTCGACATTAGGGCCTTGAATCTCTCTCCAATGCTCACGTCAGAGTCCCACATTGAAGTATCGGATGAATGTCCACTCTCATTTCTTAGTTGGCTAATGATCTGCTGGCAATATTCGTCATCAGATGATGAAGCGTAACCTAGACCTCTTTTATGACTATAGTAATTATCCGGTTTTCCTTTTGGTACGTAGGTAGGACGGGGTGGAACCCTGGCGCCTTGACCAAAATGAAGACCTTCACCGAGCGAGAGGTCATAGCCTTGTTTCCTCATGTAATCATTTGCTTGTGAACTATACCGAGAAAAATGTCACCCGGGTTCTTCTTCATCCGAATTAATGTTCAAGAAAAGATCTGGAGTAGGGGATGGTTCCCTTTTTCCGAAGATTATTTCTTTTTCACCCCCTGTCTTTACAGGTAGGATTACAGTTGTTCCAATTGAATTTTGAAGATATTTCGTCGTCGTACAAGACGAGCGAAGTGGCATATGTAGACTAGGGTCATCATACAATTCCTGCATTACATTATCGAGATAATGCGAATACTCTAAATCATCATTTATTATTTTATCGGCAAGTTGTCAGTTACAACTTTCGTCCGACGATTCATTACCGTCAAGATCGATTATAAGAGGTTCAATATCATTTAGAACAAGACCTTCACTATAATCAAACTCGGCTTCGGTATCAGATTCTTCTCCACTGTCTGTGCCATGGGCCGATGGTTCAGTATCGGATTGAGCACCATAAAGAAGGGAGTCAGTAAAGTATTTTTCTAACCCCTTAAATGGTTGCTTATCCGCGACCATCGTCTTGACCTCCTCATTAGTGTCAACGTACTTCAATTACTGATGGAGGATGGAAGGAACTATAAGGTTACCGTGGATCCACAGGCGACCCAATAGTAAATTATAGGAAGTCTCTGCATCAATCACATAGCAGGTGACTTCTGACTTCAAGTCTCCGAGTTGGCACTTCACTCGGATTTTTCCCAACGGTCTTGATCCGCTAGTATTGAATCCATAAATGACAGTTCCCGTGGAGGCTAACTTGTTGGCGGGAATTCCGAGGTGGTATATCAACCGAAGTGGCATGATGCTAACAGCAGAACCCGGATCGACTTGAATCCGGTTAACAACGCTCAAACCGTTATATCCAGTAAAATATAACGGTCTATCATGCTTCGAATTCCTAACTTGTATATCTTTTTTTGTAAAAGCAATGCAAGGAAATTTGGTGGCTGCCAGATTACAATGCTGAATTGATGATTCTGGCTCTTCAGGAGTTGGCTTGATTTGAATGAGGAATACTTCAGAATCAGCCAAGGCTTCTTGTAAAGCTTCTTTGGTTTCTTTTGAAAGGCGTAATAACTCGTATAGCGTGATCCTTGCTGGGATATTAGCTAACTAAGTCATGACATCAAAGCGGTATGGAGCATTCGAGCTTTCCGGTTTGTCTCGTCCAATTGGTCGATTGAAACGAAACTGCCTCGGAAGTTGAATCTCTTTATGTTGGGGTTCCTTCTCCTTTTGCTTAGCAACTTTTTGAGGTTTCTCGGTTGCTAAATGTGGGGTTGTAACCACCCCCAGCTCTTTCAAGGTCTTGGTAGGTACAGCTTTCTCTACCCCTTGCTCGGCTAATTGCTCGGATGCGCTTGGGTAGTTGAAATTGTATTCGTTTCCACTTCTAGTAGCAAAAACTTCTTGCTCTTCCTCAGAGAGTGGTAAAGCTGAGATTTCTTCATCATTCTTCTCAGGAATCGTCGAGGCTCCATAACATGATTTCTCTTTTCCTTTGCCTTTCAAATTCTTCTTCAACGTAGACGTCGTCCACTGTTCATCTTCAAGCAAATCCGGATGAACCCAAAGGATTTCGCCGTTAGGGGTCGTGTGAGACACCAGCCCTTTTTGGCGCTGTCCATGAGGGTCATCGTTGATGGTTTGCATCCTGACCTTTAATACTGGCTCGGCTTGAAACCAGGACAAAGGAACTGATCCGAAGCTAATAGAGACCGCATTTGTACCTACTTTCTTCTCCTTTGGTTTCGGCGTCACGATGCCAACATCGATTAAGGTTTGTATTTTGTCTTTTAAGACATAACACGCCTTAGTGGGATGGTGGATCCTTCTGTGATATGCACAATACTTTGGGTCATTAGTCTTCTTCGCTTCTTCTTGGTTTGTTACCGGTGGAAGCTTGATCTTATTGTTATCCAGCAAATATTTAAAGATAACCGGAACTTCATCCTCTTTGAATGAATACTCCTTTGGGAATCTGGGCTCAGAGGTTTTAAACTGCTTCTAAGACTGCTGATTCTGATTTAGTGCCAACTGGAAGGATGACTGCTGCGGTTGTTATTGCGGCGGCTGTTGTGACGTTTGATGCGCGTCCACAGTGGCTATGGACCCTCTTCCTCTGCCTCGAGGATTAAAGTTCTATTTTTGATTATTAGCTGGTGGCTGACCCCTCTCCAAATTCCTTCTCTTGAGAAAGCGTTCAGTTTGTTCACCTCTTACTTTCAACTCCTTCCAAGTTTTAGAGGGCACAACCCCCATGACTTCTAATACATCCAGCGACAAGTTATTGTGACATGTCTGTAGGATGAATTTTTCTGTGAGTGGATCTCGGCAGTTCACTGATTTGTTCCGGAATTGTTTGACAAAAATATCAACCGACTCCCCATCCTTCTACTTCTCGTCTAATAACGTACCAATAGAGACCTCCGTGTCGTCATCGAAGAAATTGGTGAGGAACAATCCTTCCATATCCTCCCAGCTAGTTATACTCCCGGGTTTAAGACGTTGGTACCAATCGAAGGCAGGCCCACGAAGGGTTCCTACGAATGACCGGACCATCAAGGCTTCATTTCCGGATATTACGCCAAGATGTGACTTGAAATAGATCAAGTGCTGAGTTGGTGAACCCCTGCCATCAAAAGGAGTAAAGTTAATCAAATTAAATTTTAGGGAATAAGGAATCAGATCCCACTCCCTCGGGTATGGGTATGGAATGCCCGTTTTCTTCACTTCTTAGGCCGTCATCAGAGCGTTGACTTTGCTCTCGAGATCTTGCATCTTCTTGTCCTCTTCCTCACTCTTCTTCAAGTAGATTTGAGGAGTTGAGTGTATGATATGGTTGGACCGCTTCCGGAATTGTCTTTGTCTAGAGGATGATCAGCAAAAATGGTCTCATCTTCTTCATTATCCGCCTCAGCTATACGTACAGGTAGAATGTTACGCTGACTGGATTCTACCTTTTGGCTCGACTCCGGTTGATGTTGTTGAGCTTGTAAATCTCGCATCTGCTGCATTGTCAACTCCATCTCAGTTTTGATCTCAGCTCTAATTTCTTTGCGTTGTTTAGCTAACACTTCCTGTAGTATCTGAGCCAGCTGATCCGGTGTGATTGCGAATGATTCTCTAACTCGCCTCACACTGGACGTGGTATCGTCTGAAGCAACGATAGAACATGTATCTGACAATTCCTCATCTGAAGATAGTCCTTCGTGCATTCTTTTGTAGTCTCGGCGTCGGTTGGCCCTTCGTTGCAACCACGACATTCTTTGAGAGAGACCTCGCTCAACTCTCCCTTCCGGAGAGAAATCGGGGTCAGGGTTGACTAATTGCTGTTTTCCTCTACCGGTCATATTAATAGTGACCTCAGGGAATTTATCTTGCCGCATTGTAGATTTCCTCTGGTTGAAACGTCTTACTTTGGATTTTGACGCTTCGGTAGAAAGTCTTTGAAATATGGAGACTCGTTTTGCCTTAGTTTCTGAGCAACCACATTCCGTCAATACTGCCTTAATAAGTCTCTTGCAAGCGCAATGAGACTCATCTTCTCGGACAATTCTCTTTCTTGAGTTATTGTTTTGATAGTACAGCTCATCATTATTGTGATTTGAGCAACCTATCTTTTATTTGTGAACCTTATTAACATGCACAGGACGACTAGTCGTCGCTTCTAGGCGACCCAAGGTTAAATTTTTAAATCCACCCCCTTGCGGGTGTAGAGTCTTCATAGGTCCTAAATGAGAATGAACTGGTATTCTCTCGTTTTGGACTGGAGCAATTCTGACAGGAGGGTGTTTACGACCCCCTGCATAAGAAACCACTAAGGGTTTATTTGCCGAATCTGAGTGTTCTTTAACTGGGGCTTTGCCTCGATCGTCAGCCGAAGGACCGAGGCGATCCGCCATGGTGATCTTGAATTTGGATAAATCTGGGCTAACCCGGGGTTTCACTGGTGACGCAGTAGATGGGCCCGGAACGGATGTTTGCGGTGTCTTCGGCATCCAAACTCTACGGTTCCTTGGTGGCTTTTCAGACACCAACTCCTTCTTAATTCCTTGTTTTTGTTGATGAAGAGCGCGGGCACGGGCGGCCTTCACCTGACGCTTTTGTATTCGTTTCTTAAGGGTTGAACGAGCCCTTTTGACAAGGGTCCATTCCTCCGTCGTAAGCTGTGTAGAAATATGATTATTTTGCAGTTGCGGCAACTGGACCACTTTCTGTTTTCTCGACTCTAGGTCCGCATAGTAATGGACCCCGTCGGTTTGTTGTAAGTCCTTGGCCAATTGACGAGCACGGCGCTAGCGCTGTCTCTGACGAGCCCTCTTCGTCAGCACCAGTGAGCCATTCATCAACGACTCCTTAATGGGTGCGGAGTTGTTTGGAGCAGGGATGTTGCAGGCAGATTCTTTAGCAACTATCGGGCAGGAACCTTCACCTGCGGCTTTCATAGGCATTGCAGACTTGAAAACTTTCTTGGAAGAGGAAATCTTCCTGCACTTGCGAGGCGAGGAAGATTTTGAGGATGAGGATGACAGATACTCCTCGAATTTTGCTTGATCGAATTCATATTCGATCTCTTCACTGACAATGATCTTGATTGGTTGCGACACGGGGGCCTCGGCAGCGAGGCCGCTGGCTCCCACTGTGGTCGCCAGTTTGTTTTCGTCAAAAGTTGACTTCGTTATGGAATTCATTATATCTTCAGTCGATTACAACAAATTCAAAAGAAATAGTCTTTTTATAAGACTTCTTCTACACAACAAAATAAAAGTTACAACTTTTGAGAAAATAACACAAAAAGCGTTTATCGATTCTTGTTTTGTGGGACTTTGCCTGTGCCGGGAGTGCTTTAACTCGTGGACCGCCGAATCACAGATCGTGAAGGGAGCTTAATGATTCTTCCTTCGTTTATCGAAGTGAGAATTTGAAACGAAGGTCTTATCAAAGTAAGGCAGTCGTTCTTCTTAAGATCAAGTCAAAGCTCGAATCTCAAGGAATCACACTAAGAACTCAAGTCTGCTCTCTCTGCTCTGAATTGCTCAATAAAGTGCTCGATCCCCGTCAGTAGTGACCCTAGGGGGGTATTTATAGCCTCTGGACACGTAACTGAAAAACACAACAAAACAAACACGTTAAGGCTGCGAGATAGTGTTTACTGTCTCGGCGGCCGAGATAGTGTTTGCTGTCTCGGCCTGCGAGACAGTAAATGCTGTCTCGGAAAACTCAACTGCTTGGCAGTTTTTGCTATAACTACCTTCCCACGTTCCAAACTTCGTTATTTTGGCAGTTATTCACGTGATTCTCGCCCACGATGTTTCTCACGTTCCTTGGCAGTTAATGGACACATGTACGACGGTTATTATGGTGGTTTTTGACCATTTCAACACTGTCTCGCTAGCGAGACAGTAAACACTGTCTCGCTGCGAGACAGTAAACACTGTCTCGCTGGCGAGACAGTAAACACTGTCTCGCTGGCGAGACAGTTCGTATCTGTCTTGATTTTCCAAAATAGTATGAGATCAATTCTTGTGATATTTTTGAGTGATCTTCTCTATGTTTGGATATCTATTAGTATTTTTTAACGCATACAATTGGCGCATTTGCTTATGCATTTATCTTATATCGCCAATTGCCTTTACTCTTGTATATTTTGCCCTATCATATTTATAGTTTGATTATATCACCCTTGAGTTATTTTATATATCCTTACATATATTTTTATCATATAGGATATATCTCATTGTTCATATTACTTATCCTAGCTCACATATCATGTTATATTATATACTTGCTAGGATAATTTATTAATTAGTTTTAATTGGCATAAAATCGGATTAAATTAGCATAAGACCCTAATCACCCCCCCTCTAGGGTCCAACACACACACACACACACACACACACACACACACACACACACACACATATATATATATACATACACACACACACACACACACACACACACACACACACACACGTTTTTGATTTTATAGTTTACAAGTTTATATAAATATGAAACCTATATTATTGTTTACATATATATACATGTTTCATATTTATCATTTTGTTAAATGCATATTGTGCAAAACTTCATTTTTGCATAATATTAAGTTTTTGATTTATAAACTTAACAATAATAGTTTGTATCTTTTATTAAGTCTATAAAATCAGTTTATAAAGTTTCAAAACATATTTAGTCAAAATGTCAAAACAAGTGTATTTCATTTTCATGTTTTGGATTATTTTAAAAAATAAAGTGTTTTCACATTTGGGAGGTGCTTTTTTAAAACCAGTTTTTGTAACATGTATATTATCATGTTTACAATTATTTTTCAAAGTTTTATAATTTTTGATTTTATTTGCTATTTTTAAAAGAGGTTTGAAAATCAGATTTTTGTTTCAAAACGGGCTGATAACCTGTTATCAGTCGACTGGTAAGTCGACTGATGACACCAGTCGACTGATGTGTCGACTGAAGAAATCACCTGGAATATCAAAAAGTTTCTATTTTGTTTTAGTCGACTGACCAGTTGACTGATGAGGTCATCAGTCGACCGATTAAGTCATCATCGACCGACGAACTGGATGCTGACTCTAATGATCAGCTCATCAGTCGACTGATCAGTCAACCGATGGCCCAACGGCTAGTTTTTTCTAGCTTTTCTATTTTTGTTTATTTACTGGTTTTGTTGGTTTTCTCTTGGCTTTGGGGTTTCCTATAAATACCCCCACATATCCTCAGTTCAATTTAACAACAAAAAAAAGTTTTAAACAAGTTTTAAAGGGTGTTTAAGTTTTGTTTAAGTTTGTTTAAAGAGTTTGTTTGTGAAGAAACATTCACAAGAGCAAGTGGAGATCATCTATTGATGTTTGAGCATTCAACTCTTCTCCCTCTCTCTTGTTTTCATATAGAAAAGTTTTCCTAGACTCAATCTAGCTATTTTATTTGTTTGATTTTCATTTCCATAAGCTAGAATTTATTTGATTTTAGTTTGATTTTATTTACTCTTTATTTCACACACACTCACATTGAGCTTTAGTATTTTCATACATTGTATAATTAGGATACTTTCAAAGACATGCCAAGTTCAGATCAAGAGCCTGATTTTACTCACCCTGAAGAACAATATTGGAGTTGCATCATCCAAGCTAAGTGAAGTCAGAAGTTACATCATTCAAGCTAAAGAGGGTTAGCTTTGGCTAAGAGGAACCAACATAGGTACAATCCTCGAAAGTCTAAACAACTTATCTGGGGAATGTTTGCCCAGCACACTATCAATTAGATGGTAGAGCGATCTTCAACCCCCTTAGAAAACCCTCCAGTAGAAGACCCACCATAAGGATGGTTGTTTTTCTTGAAAAATGACCATGACTTCTAATCGCCATCATATAATGAATCTGGCCAGGACATAGAATTTGATGAGGCCAAATATCACTGAAGCTCCAAATCTCGATAGCTCATATGAGCATAGGAGCAGTGATTAAATCTGTGATAGGTGCACGGGACCATGAGAACTCTTCCAAGGAAACTCCCTTATACTAGGGTGAGATTGCGGGAAAAATTTAGGCTTGTCAGCTGATTGTTCTCAGAAAGAATGATCTTGGCCCTTCAACCGACGCCTCTACCACTAAAGTTGCCTAAGCTCTGGTGGTTGAAGCATATGACTCACATGATCCTCATAAGGGAGAGTTCTCCACTTATAGTATGGTCCAGTTTCTAGTACTCCTGAAGATCCTTCAAGAAAACCGCTACGGTTTGTCATTTTCGGGGAGTACAATACCGATTGGTGGATTCTCTCTCCAAGAGAGTTTTCACCACAAAAGGTACCATGTAGCTTCTAGTTGTGCCCTCAACCCTTGTGAACCCGACCTGGAGAATGCTATTCAACATGATTTATGGCATCTAGGCAGTTCCTTTTGCCAAAAGTCAGCATGCTAACCTTCCGCCTTCAAGGCCTTACTGAAGATTCAGACTCAAAAGGAACCTTGTTGATGAGATGGCAAATAGAGTTTTGACTCATTCTCGTTTATTAACAAATTTTCCACTATGGAAACAAGCAAAATCCAACTAAAAGATGTTCTATATTGGCAACCTCATCCACTACAAAATTGCCTTTGAAGCAGAGCCAAAGCAAGATCACAAGTGGTTCAATCTCCTTTTGAGCATCAGATGTTTGCAGAAGGATATTTTTCATAATTATGTAAAATATAGAAATAATAAAATGTTATTCAATATGAATTAACTTTGATCTTACAAGGATTGAGGCTTCATTATGGCCAACGACTTAGGCGTCATGTGAGACCTAGGCACCCCCCGACAAGCCCTTAGTACCTCATCAGGAATAAACCCAAGGTACAACCCTTTGGCCGACTCCCACAGTCTTCTCTCGACCTTAAGGGAAGAAAAGCCCTAGTCAACTCTCAAAAGTTCTAGGCGTTCAACTCCTCAATTGAATTTCAAGACCATGGTACCTTTTCAGGGTAAATCGAAGGCACAATGACTCCTCAGTCGGATAACGAGCCCTTAGCTCTTTATCAAGGTAAGCCTAAGGCATAACATATGATTGATTCCTCTGGTTCTCATCGATCATCATGGACAAGCCATTAATACCTCATCAGGAATAAACCTAAGGCACAACCCTTTGGACGACTCCCACAGTCTTCTCTCAGCCTTAGGGGAAGAAAAGTCCTAGTCAACTCTCAAAAGTTCTAGGCATTCGACTCCTTAGTCGAATTTCAAGACCATGGTACCTCTTCAGGGTAAATCTAAGACACAATGACTCCTCAATCGGATAACGAGCCCTTGGCTCTTTATCAAGGTAATCCCAAGGCACA
>BQKN01001068.1:0-11985 GCA_022839385.1 Asparagus kiusianus | reverse complement strand
TCGGATAACGAGCCCTTGGCTCTTTATCAAGGTAATCCCAAGGCACAACATATGATTGATTCCTCTGGCTCTCATCGATCATCATGGACAAGCCCTTGGTGTCTCATCAGGAATAAACGCAAGACATAACCCTTTGGCCGACTCTCACAGTCTTCTCTCGACCTTAGGGGAAGAAAACCCTAGTCAACTCTCAAAAGTTCTAGGCATTCAACTCCTCAGTCAAATTTCAAGACCATGGTACCTTTTTAGGGTAAATCCAAGGCATAATGACTCCTCAGTCGAATAACGCGCCCTTGGTTCTTTATCAAGGTAAGCCCAAGGCACAACCCTATGGTCGACTCCCATAGTCACTACTCGATCATACGGGGATTATGAAGACCTAGGCACCTCAGTAAGATTTAGGCACCTAACCTCAGGGTTACCATTCTGCTAAAAAGGTATTCATAAGCTTAAGGTATGAGTGCTAAGTGTTGAGCTAGTACTTAATTAATCTAAAAACTTGATCAGTCATCTGTCAAGTTCTGGTCAATTGAACGCTCAGTCAAAAAAAGACATCAAGTGAACTAGTTGTCATAAGTCTCCGGTACGGGTCGACACATTACAACTAACTTACTTCAGCTAACATCTCAGATGAGAACAAAGCTACAAAGCTAAAAGAATACAAGTTCGAGAGTCAGACTGGGCAGACTCCTGATAGTGATAATTGAGGAAGATTCCCCAGGAGCCACAATAATAGGCTCGACCTCATCGTCATTCGCTGATAAATCCAACCCGCCCCTAATTTTCTTGACATCTTTCAATAAGTTGAGGCAACAAGAGACGCGGGAAGAATAAAAGTGATCTGGAATAGGATGAGAGTCATGAGGCACCAAGGAGGCGAAGTAATCAACCCCAGCTTTACATGCTAAGGCTACTTCGGCCTTCCTTATAGGGCTATGACGCCAGTCGTTGACCACCTTTTTTTTATGCTGCTCTGAATCCAGATAAGCAAGTTGGTCCTCTAATTTATCAACAAGGGCCATGGACGCCTGAAGCTTTGATTGCGGCTCTTCAAAGTCCCTCCTCGACTTTTTGAGAGACGGGCGACTTGATTGAGCCTATACCTCAGTCGTTGTCCTACAACGGACTCGGCCTCTGCCTGTAGATGAACCATCTCCCTTTGAAGGTCCTTGATGGTCCTACCTGCTTAGAGAACTGGATTCGAAAGCTCTTGAGGAGCTCTTCCTTCTTATCCAGACTCTGACGCCAAACATCTTCTTTATGAGCCAATTCGGCCTCCAAGACAGTGATTTTCTTCTCTGCCTCTTCCTTTGCCGACTTCTCCTTCGCTAGCCCTCATTAGCATTCAAGGAATGCTCGAGTCGATTGAACAGGGCATGTCCTAGCAAAGTCCCCCAAGCTAAACAAGCTTGAAGAGCTTGGTGTATGCAAACACTAGGCGTATCCTCCAAAATCCTTCTATCAGCACCATTCTCTATCTGGTCTGACAAGTTTCAGCTCTCCCCTCGATGCTATCGTCCACCCTAATTGGCTCCTTACCAGGGCGACGAGACACCTCAGAGATAGTACTGGGGCCGACAACATCCTCTTCGACCGCTAAGACTGTTGTATCCCTGCCAGGAGAAGACTCATCTATCCGCCCCACATTTCTAAGCGGTTAAGCTGAGTTACTAGCGGATCCGTTCCAGCTGGTTGGGATCTCATAACCGGTTCGATCGGTTGACGCCTCTTAACCCTTGTTCTTCCCCTTAATTCGAAGACAATATTAGCTAGTTGAGGCATCAAGACAGCCACCTCCTCAACACTAAAGGCTCCCTCGGCTTCTTATGGGGCCTAGCAGTGGAGCTTGTCCCCTCGATCCCCATATTTCTCTTGAGGTTTTCTGCTAACAAAGGAACGGAGCTCGTCCTTGTCTGGAAGCTAATGAAAGATAAAATCATGGATATACCTGCAGGATCTGAAATAGATACACTAGAACACTAGAGAGGGAGTGAATAGTATTTTTTTAAAAATTATGCAAAGTAGATTATAAATTGCAAAGAAAAATGGCAATCTCAGAAATTCACAAACACAAACATAAAGTTTTATACTGGTTTTACCAATCCGGTGTATATCCAGTCCCCAAGCAAATACCGCTTAAGAGTTTCCACTATGATTTTGAATAAACTTACAAAATCAAAAGCAAACCTGACCAATTTGTAAGTCCCTACAAATTGCAACACCAATTGATAAACACATTGCCAATTTGCACACCAATCTCTAAACCAAGAAATTAACACCTCTCACAAATCGAGAGAACTTTTGAAGCAACAATTTTAATTCCTATAAGCCTTGATTTGTAGTGTAGTGTAGTTGTGGCTTAGGAATGATTCTAACTTCTTTAAATTGCCTAAACAATAAGTATTTGAATGATGTTCAAAGCAATTTCAGAAACTTTTCTTTTTTCTAGAAATCTGAATATTTTTCACTTGAAAAAATGCACAAAGATGAAAGCTTATAGGTATGTAAGTCTCTAAATTTTTTCTGAACAAATAACCTATTTATAGCCCTTGAAAAGACAATTATTTGAACATTAAAAATGTTTAAAAACGGCTATAAACAGTCATAAATTCAAACTTTAAATTCTAAAAAAACTGTATCTGTAGTCGACTACAAGACAGAATAGTCAACTACACTGAGTTTAAACAGACTCTATGAATTCAGAAAATTTCTCAGTAGTCGACTATAAAGTTCATTAGTCGACTATACTGTAATTAGACAAAAACTTAAAAAATAAATTTTGTCTTCAGTAGTCGACTATAATGTCAATTAGTCGACTATACTGTAAAGTAACATAAACTTATATTTCTGTCATAAGCTTAAGTAGTCGACTATTATCCAAATTAGTCGACTATACTGTAAATTGATAGAAACTTATATTTAAGTCATATACATGAGTAGTCGACTACTATTCTAATTAGTCGACTACTAAGAGTAAAAAAATGTGAATTAAATGTTTTAATACTCAATAATTAACTATAACTCTAATGGTTAACATATGGGATTTATATAGTTAACCAACACACTAAGCTTGTGTTAGTGTGTTCTAATATTTATGTGTGTGTGTGTAAGTGATCAAGGTTTGTACAATAATTCTAAGTAAAGAAAATGTAAAATACATTATCTCATATGTTCTTCATCTTCTTCACTTTATAATGCCTTGAACTCAACTTGCACTTGTTCATATTTTGATATTAAAATCTGCATATAAAAGTTAGTGCATTTGTATAACACACATTGTATAAATTATTATCATCAAAATAATATCATGGAGATATGATATTAAACAACCCCCACCTTTCGGAGAGACATATCATCAAACAGAGCATCACTCTCTCGTGGCTCGACATAAGAATTGACCTTTTCCAGATCCATCATCTCAGAATCACCAAGGGTAACTAGTTTCAAAGCATCTTCATTCACCTCCGGCCAGTACGAGCAGGCGAAGATGCTGTCACTACCATAGACCCACATGAATCGCCTCCTCCAGTCCTCATCCAACTCCAAAGAATCGGAAACAAGCTGGAACTCTCCATGATAGTGGAAAGAATAATGTTGGTCCTTCTCAATAGACTACACGCTGATCAAATGCCCAAGAAATCTCAAGCTTGGTTGGACTCTAATATGGTGGCAAATGATGATGAAAGCCACCAGAATCCCCACTGCGCTTGGATAGAACTGGAAAGGGGAGACCCCAAGAGCGGCGTGCACCTCCTTAATGAAAGGGTGTAAGGGAAGCCGTAAACCATGCTCTAAGTAGGCCAAGTATAACGGTACTCGACCCTCACCATGGCAATACACTGGCTTGCTCATCTCTGAAGCCACCAATGTGAGAGTACAAGGGATGTTGTATCGATCATACAATCCCACCAGATCATCCATATGAGCCGTTGAGTGGATAAGTAGAAGAATATCGAGACTCTCCTCGTTATGGTCAAAGTTTGAAACTTGAGAGGCAATGAAAGAATTTTTCTTAAGAAAGCTTAGAGGAATATCAGAAATTTTTCAGAGCAAAAGTTCGTAAAAGAGCTATCTTGGCCTCAAGAGGCTATTTATAAGCTTTCAAGGAAGAGTATAGAGGAATGTCAAAGGACACTATGATTTTCGAAGGGACCAGGCTAGATCCACCTTAGAATCTGAAGCAGTTCATTCAAAACACGAAGCGTCACCCTCATTTAATGCCTCACGTCCTAATACTTGAAAAGTGGGAGATCCTCCCTTATATCCGGGACACTTTATCTCCCAAAAAGAAGGTTCAAATCTTGGATGACATCAGCCATGAATAGCGGAGCTAACAATGATGGTCAATGATGATAAGTCACGTCTCTAAGACAAAGACTCCTCAGTTTGTCATCCTCAGCAGGCCTTTACTAATAAGAGCATATCTTATTTCTCTCAGAATTAACTGAAAGTTGACTCCAAGTGAAAAGGGTTAATTGCTATGGTGTTCACTCACCTAAGATACTGATATTTGTAAAATGATGTAATGAGAGTCCTAGCAAAACAAACTCAACCATTTGGTCGACTCCCACAGTCGTCTTTTGGCCTTAGGGGAAGGAGAGCTCTAGTCAACTCTCAAAAGTTCTAGGCATTTGATTCCTTAGTCGAATTACAAGACCTTGTATTTTTATCAGGGTAAGTCTAAGGCACGACAGATGGTCGAATCCTCCGGTGCAACTCCACCATCATGACTAATTTCAAGACCATGGTACCTTATCAGAGGTAAACCCAAGGCATAATCACAGAGGACCCGACCCCCACCGACTTATCAAGTCAACTCTCTGGTGTCGACACCAAAGGCAATATTGGTCGGCACGAGAGATCCTGAACTTTCATACGAGTCGACATCTTTATATCGACTCAAGAGACGGTTATTAGCTGAGACGAGACGACATTCTAAATAGCCGGACAGGCCGACATTCCTGAGTCGACACGAAAGACGGTGTTGGTCGACCCTATCATCAATGACAACCCTACTTAGGGCACTCAACCACTCACTAGGCAATTCTCAGAAGCAACTGGAGGGACATCCCCTGTTATAAATTTAATTGAGATTCGACCTCAGCTCCAAGCCTCTATCCTAGAGCATATGTGGATATTTTCGTCCACCTTGGACAAGCCTTATCTAGATTTTGGCCTGATAGGTCTCCATGACTTGTCAGCTCAATCACTTCCCATAAAATATGAAGACACCCTCTCCCATACCGAAGTGACTTCCCCTCCAGTCGCCAGCCGACACATGTAAAGTGAGGGATGATTTAGTATGCCCATGTGCCTCCTACCACACTATCAATCACTTCCCGAAATGTACGGAGACACCCTCTCCCATACCGAAGTGACTTCCCCTCCTGTCACCAGTCGACACTTGTAAAGCAAGGGATGACTCACCTTCCAGCTCACATTTGGTGACCATCATTTTGCATGGCTGAACAGATCAATCTGCGGAGGATCATTCTCTTTAGATACAAAGGCTATTCGCCATAGTGCCAGAAGGAGGAGAGGTGTGCAATCTAAAACCCCCTAAAGCATAGATGACACAAAAGAAGAATGCACAGTTCTTCGTCCAGACAGAGGAGCCCAATAGACCCTCTGGGCATGCACCTTACCACCTTAAGAACCACATCAGTTCTTGACCTTCCCCTTTCCCACTCGAGTTTTACTAACTTAACCGTTGGAGGAACCACGGGGGAACCGGTCCCCGCCCTCTTATGGTTTCTTCTTGTCTATGTAGCATGTACATCTAGCCCTCGTTCAAGAACCATGCATAAAGTCGAAGAAGGGAGCGGATCCTCCATTATCCTTCATCACTCCGCAACCATCCTCTTCTGGATTAATCGGTTGTTTGATATCGATCATCAACAAATAATTATAATTATATGCAATAATTTATTAAATAAATGGCTTTTACTTATATAATTAATAATTATTTATAATAAATTATCATATATTCATGAATTTTGTTATTATTATAAATTATTAATATATTCTAGTAAGACCAAATAATTTGAGAAAATGAAGAGATGCATAGTTAATAAGAGGTTGTTGATTATTAGTTTTATAAATAATGGTATAATTTTGAGTTATAAAAAAATTGAGAGGGTGAAAAAGGAAATCAAAAGTTTTGACATGAGTATTCTCTTTTATAAGTAGTATAGATGTTCCGCATGTTAATTGACTTTGATATGATTTTGTTTTACTTAACAGATTTTATATAATATGACATATATATATATATATATATATAAAATGTTAAATGTTGTCCGTCCGTCTATATTTCCTGTAATTCACGTTTGTATCCATATTCTATTTTGACATATATGAACTAAGTTTGCAAGGTTTTCTTACCGAACTTGTTGGGGAATTTCACTCTCCTCGCCTACTACAATATGTGCAACTCCGAAGCCAACACACAGTCAACAAAATATAAAATGACCACAATCAAGAAAAAACACCGGGATTTACGTGGTTCGGTCGACGAACTTCGACTTACGTCCATGAGACAACAATACGAGAAATTTGTTATTTATCAGTGAGAACTACAAGAGGAACCACTCAACTCTCGTCTCTCAATCATCACATACATAATCAACTCTCATATTCTCCTACTCCTTGTAATCTTTTGCACGGATAAAGATCATGAAACCCTCGCCTCTCGCATAATATTCTTGATTCAGGCTACGCCCTCTGCTAACCTTAGATTACAAAAATATTGGCTCTCTCTCTACTACATCTTCTATCTACTCTCTTCTTCTTCTTAGTTTTTCCTCCAACAATAGAAGAATATATATAGGAAAACCAAAACCCTATCTTTAGCCTAACTTCCTAATTAGAATAGGATTCAAACTCCTAATCATGATAGATCTCTAACCCTATCTAATTCTCATGAAGTTCTACAAAGAATCAAAGACACAATCTCAACAGAACTATACTTGAATTTTTAATGTTACTAGTTGAGATACACGTACAACACACATAGTTGAACGTCATGATTATTTAAATTGATAAAAATAGAATAAAAATAAAAAAGAAAACAAATTTTTTTGTGTGGGATTGATCATCAACTCATTAATCTCTATCAAAATCATTGTTTCTTTTAACCCAGACTGTGGCCATATGATCTACTATTTATGAATTATAAACACGTTAATCTAATATAATATCTCTGTTTATTAGTGTTTTAAAGTCTTCAAAGATGGGTGATCATTCAATTTGTAAAGGAATATTACATATGAATTTACTTGTAATATGTCCATTAAACTTTTAGTTATGATTTGACTGATATTCACATTAATTTTTAGTTGTGGTCTCACTCATATTTAGATTACCTAATATTCTTATTCAATTTTACAGGTCGTTTTCTGAATCATAGAAGTAAAGCTGAAAGTATGAAGAATTATTTTCTTACGAAATTAAAACAGATAGATTATGATATATTTCGCCATGTGCTCTAAATATAAAAATTTCTTTTTTTATGCAAGGTTCATATCAAATCTTGCCTCAAACTATATGAATAAAAAATGCTATTATAACACACTTGCCTAGGGCAATTGTAATATAGGATATATAACTTATCTAGAATATCTACATCTGCTAAGTGGATTTTGCTGTTGAGAGAGCAAAATGTTATAGGCTCGTATTTAAATTTTTGGTTCTATAAAAGACATAAGAATTTAGAGTGCATAGCTTATATATCGTAAAGAACATACTGGTTCATAAAGAATTTTACCTAATAACGATATTATTATAAAGATATTACTATTCAGTATTAAATCAATTTTATTATATAAGATTATATGTTCCTTTTTAATAAATTATAATGTATATATATGGAAACCTTGATGCTTATGGCCAGTAGTTGGGCTCCATAAAATAGATTTATTTTACATTATAGTTTGTTATTGGTAGTATTATTGGCAATACCATTATCTTTCATCTTTATCTTATTATTCACGCTTTTTTAATGTAAGTCATCTTTTGCTTATCACTCAATTATCTATATTTAGTTTTTATAATACCAGAGGTTAGAATATTATCTTCTATTTAAAAAGTATTGACATTGTTTTCTTAAAAAAATATTCATATAGTAGCAATAATATATATCAGTTCAACTCAAACATTAGCTTGAAACCATTTAAAGTGAGGTCATTTCCACGCTAGAATGGTGATATAGTGATTACACAATCCAAAAATCAAAAAATAAATTTCTACAAATAAAAAGTAATTTAATATGTCAAATTAACAACTAATTTATAAAATATACATGGGCAATGTGGATATCTATAGAGAGTAAGGTATACATCTTCATAAAATTAAATTCCATAGTGAGTGACCAACTACAATCATCATAATTTAAGCATGAATAATTATTATTTTAGTTACTAATTTGGTACGCGTAACTATGAAATAAATCTTAAGCAAAAAATAGGAATAAAGATTGTATTATCTTGTAGGTAAATAAATAACTATTATTAGAGCTCCTCTTTGTTGATACTCTAGTGATCACATAGTCAATTATGTCCATGTTTGGACAAATTTGTCGAGGATTGATGAAGGGTCCGCTTTCTTCCCCAACTTTATGTCTAGTTCTTAAATTGGAGTATCTGAAAAATCTGTACAAGTCAAGTAGAAATTTGTAAGAGAGTGGGGTTTGGTTCCCCCGTTGTACCTTTAACGATCAAGTTAGATGATAAACTTGAGTGGGGTAAATAAGAAGTAAGAGTTCTTGTGCATGTGATTGCTTAAGGCTTAGATTTGGAAATCAATATTTTAGTCATTTGTAAGGTAGAATAGTATGTGTATTTATGCTAAGGTGGTAAGGGCAAACGGGTCACTCTGGCCGAGAGCAGAACAGTGGTGAAGTATGAGTTAGCGGTCACGTCGGCACTTGCTTTATAGGTGTCGGCTAGTGAGTGGAGGGAATGTCGCTTCGGCATTAAATAACAAGGGATTGGCGGCATGATAGAGCCCACATGGTCCGATGAGTCATAAAGACTATTTGGGCTAGAGTCATGATGGTACCTGCCAAGCATTAAATGTGATGTTGACATGTTGTTATAGGGGAGAGGCTCGAGACGGAAATAGTTCTTTAGCTTTATCGAGAAGTAACGCCTTTCGAGTCAACTTTGTAAGGCGTCTGGCAAGTGGTCGAGTGGACTCGAGGCGAGTCATCTTCAACAAAGGGGGCGACAAGTACGCCTTTCGAGTCAACATGGAAGGATATCGACTCGAGAAGTCAGCTGAGTTGTCGTCCCTATTAGTCTTTGGTCGCCAAGTTAATTAGGGCATAGCATGCAAAAGTACACTTGTTCGTTGCTTGGCACTGAGTTACGCTTTAACGAAATGGGAAAACCATAACACTCTTTATATTAAATTTAAAAATAATAATTTAAATTATTAAGTGCTAAATATTAGTTTATGTGAGAAAGTAAAGTAATCTATGGTCTATATACCTATATAGTCAATCAAACAAACAAATTAAAATTATGATGACCATAGTCAAAACTATATGATGGGTTCACATTAAATATAATTTATAAGAAATAGTACATTAAAGTCAAAAATCATTTTAACCACTATATAGATTGTCCAAAATTTTTTGAATATATAAATTATACTACCTAGAATAGTAACGTATGCCCTAATACATCTTAAGAACGACTTACTCTTCAATATCATTGTTAATTGATGTATCTACGCATTACATTGACAACACAATAAAAATTTAGAAAACTATAAAAGAAACACCCTCAAAAGTTTTAAATTTTTAAAAAACATCCTAAAATTTTGTAATTTATAAATACACTAAACTATTAAACATTATATTGAAATCAAGAAATATCTCATTAAAAAATTCTAAACTTTGAAGGGGTAATTTGCAATGTACTAAACTTTAAGGGTGTTTTTTATTAATTTTGAATTTAATAGATTTTTAATTAGTTATGTTCTTTGCAAAAACGTTATGGATAATATTGACCATGAAATTTTTTTCCTAAACCTATATCTTTATAGGGGGCATGATAGTTTTTATAAATTTTTAATTTTTCGGGGTTGTTAGTAATTTTATATATTCATTTTAGTGTCTATAGGTTAGAAACTCTCATGGTGTTTTTTGTAAATTATAAATTTTAGGGTTTTTTTATAATTTTTTAAACTTGTATACCTTTTATACAGATTGTAAATTGTTTATAGACTATTTATAATTCCTATATTTTCAATTTACTAATGAGTTTAAAATTCTCAAGGTGTGTTCTTTGTAATATTTGAATTTTAAGTGTTTGTTCATAATTTTTGAAACTTTAAGGGTGTTTTCTATAATTATAAATTATGTAGGGGCTATTCGTAATATCTATATTTTTAATTTACTGTTAGGTTAGAAATTATTAGGATTTTTGTAAATTTTATAATTTTGAAGGTTTTATTTTGTAATTTATAAAAAAATTAGAGTGTTTATTATAAATTTTATAAATTTTTAGGGGTTATTTGTGTTATTTGTAGGTTTTTAGTGTGTTTATAGGTTTAAAAATTTTAATGTATTTTTTATTAATTTTGAATTTTTAGGGGTGTTTTTATAATTTTTAAAACTTACGAGATACTTTTTCTAAAGTTAAAAAACTTTTAGTTTCTACCTAGCATATGTTTTTTAGATTTCTCACTGAATTCAAATAAGTAAAATTTATAATTTCTAAGATGTTTAATAAAATTTTAAATTTGTAGGGGTGTTTTTTGTAATTTAAAAAACATGGAGGATTTTTTTTCGAAGTTAAAAAACTTTCAGTTTCTACCTAGCATATGTTTTTTAGATTTCTCACTAAATTAAAATAAGTAAAATTTATAATTTTTAAGATATTTAATAAAATATTAAATTTTTAGGGGTGTTTTTATAATTTAAAAATCTTAGGGGATTTTTAATACAAAGTTCAAAAACTTTTGAGTCCTGGCTAACATTTGTTTTTTAGATTTCTCTGTGAACTAAAATAATTAAAGGATATTAAATTATATATGATATGATATGATATGATATTTAGAATAAGTAAAGAATAATTAGAATAGATTAGGATAACAATATAATATTCAAAAAAATTAAGGGTAATATTGGCCATGAATTTTTTTTTCCAAACTCGTACTTTTAAAAAGAGTATATATATATGACATGATATGATACACACTATTGTATGGTTACATATATGATAAATATCCCTTATATTATCTATTATCATTCTTATTTACGATCAAAAGACACCACCAATGTATATAATGTGTTGCTTCTTCAATGCTTAAAATATCATACTTCCTTTAAAAGCACGAGTTCGAGAAAATCTTTTAGTAGACAAAAATATCCTTAAAATTTAAATACTAATACATTAAGTAAGATTAAGTTGATAAATTGATGAATTCTTATTAGATATACATAGTATGAAGATAAAGATATAGTTTAAGTTGAAATATAAATCTGAATGAAAGAGCAGCTTAGGTAAATTAAACGATTTATTAAATACCAAATTTACCCTCCTCGCTCTTATATGTGATCAACGATCAAACTGCAAATAATTTTTCACGTGCTATACATGATTAATAATATCAAACTTAGAACAAGTATTCACATGATATATGATTAATAATTACACACAGCGTGGCGATCACTCACTCACTAAAATTCAAATAGTTCGCGATATGCTTAGGTTAATTAGACGATTTATTAAATGCCAAATTTACCCCCTCGCTCTTATATGTGATCAATGATCAAACTGTAAACAATTATTCACATGCTATATAATTTACTAATGCCAATCTGCAAATAATTATTCACATGTTATATGATTAATGATTACACACAAAGTGGCGATCTCTCACTGACTAAAATTAAAGTAGTTCAAAGTACTACATAGTTAGTTTCAAAGTTTAATTATACTATTATTATTTAAATAGAACTCTATTTATTATTGTTAT
>BQKN01001067.1:1172663-1251597 GCA_022839385.1 Asparagus kiusianus | reverse complement strand
AAAAAATGATTAAAAAATAAAATAAAATAAAATAAAATAATGAATGAGATGCGCGTGGGTAGCAGTTATTTTTGAAAAAATGAGGCGGAAGAGAACGTGGTTGTTGGGGTTTGACGGGAAGCAGTATACTTTGAGAGTATTTTCAAATAGTTTCAGGTATTTGAACGAAAATAATTAAAATAAATAATTTCGGGTACTTAAAAATTAAACTAATTACATAATAATTATCTACATATAAAAACGTACATGATGAGCTAATACAACAGTTAATACGAAACTATCGAAATATACCCATTTTGTACAATTAAACGAAAATAATTAATAATAAAAATATATTTACTTACATTTAAAATCAAATAATTAAGTGACAATTATCTACACGATAAAACGTACCCGTTATGCTAATACGATAGCTGATACGTAATAATTAAAATAATATAATAATTTATACAAATAATACGTAATTAATAATTCAACATAATACAAGAATTAATACGTAATAGTAATAATAATACGACGTATTATTTAAAATAATACGTAATAGTATCAGTAACACAACAGATAAATCCCAGAAATTTTCATGGCACTAAATTAATTTATAAATATAAAAACCATTTAAATAAATATAAAACTTAGACTTTAAATCATAGAAAATTTCTAGAAAATCGAGAAAAATACAAATACTCTTTTAAAAATAATAATTAAATATTTTAAAATACCAAAAATTTATTTTAACTAGTATCAAAATTTTACGGTCATTACATCGATTCTCCTGTGCAACTAGAGATAGAATATAAAATTATTTCTTTTTGGTTTTGAGAGATAGAATATAAAATTCTTCCTCTCCCATTTTGGGTTCGTCTTTGCCCCAAGAGAAGACACCATCCTTAACCCTATCATCCGTATCTTTCACGCATGGGGAATTTTATCCTGAAGCCTAAGTAGGGATAAGCTAACGTCTAACATACGTTGTCGGTTTAGTCTTTCACCGATTGAAGAAGACACCAGAATCCAAGTTTGGAGATTTTTATCCCGAAACCTAAGTAGGGATAACTCAGCGCCTAACATGTGTTGCCGGGTAGTCTATTCCAGTGAGGAAGACGAAGCCTACGTATTCAATATCGTAGCACTAAGAGAGTTAACTTTCTTAGCACAACGTTACATGCGGAACGGACTTAAACAATCCGCATGTAAGCCCGATTCAAACGGTAATCGGTAAAGGCAAGCCAAATCCGTTAAAGGTTAAGGATTTGCCAAAAATTCTAAGTCTACGTCTAATACACGTTACTGGTTTAGTCTTTCACCGATTGAAAAAGACACCAGAATCCAAGTCTGGGGAGGTTTATCCTGAATCCTAAGTAGAGATAAGTCAGCGCCTAACATGCATTGCCGGTTTAGTCTTACACCAATTGAAGAAGATACCAAAATTTAAGTCTGGGGAATTTTATCCCGAAGCCTAAGTAGGGATAAGTCAGCATCTAACACGCATTGCCGGTTAGTCCTTGACCGTAAAAAAAGGATAAAAGCCCACATATTCGATATTGTGGTAGGTTATTATTAATAACACCATAATCCGTGTCTCACATGTACGGAGAATTTTATCCCGAATTTTAAGTAGGGATAAGCCAGCGCCTAACACGCGTTACCAGTTTAGTCTTTCACCGAGTGAAAAAGATACTAGAATATAAGTCTGGGGACTTTTATCCTGATTCCTAAGAAGGAATAAGTCAGTGCCTAACACGCGTTGCCGGGTAGTCTATTCCCGTAAGAAAGACAAAGTTTACATATTCAATATCGTAGCACTAAAAAAGTTAACTCTTTTAGCACAACGTTACTTACAGAACGGACTTAAACAATCTGCATGCTAGTCCGACTCAAACGATAGTTGATAAAGGCTCATCAAACCCGTTGATGGCTGAGGGTTTGTCAAAAATCCTATAAATGTAAGAGTTATTGACGCACCAGTTCCATTAGTTGGTCTCGTGACTTAAGAATCAGATAATTTCAAGATAAGATTCATATATGCAGATGAATCAGCTTTAACACTTGGTCCTACAGCCCTAACATTTGGGATCGCTATGCTCCAATGCCTTAAGAGCTTAAACTGTGTATATACCAGCAAATGTACGAGTATAAACTGTGTCAAATCCTAAGGTCAACGTTGGTCAACGCGTAGCTCTAGGTTAACGCTAGTCAACATGTTGTGATGAAAGTTAATGCCGATCGATGCGAAACCCTAAGGTCAACGCCGGTCAACGCGTAGCCCTTGACCAACACAAGTCAACGCCGATCGATACGAAACCCTAAGGTCAAAGCCAGTCAGCGCGTAGCTCTGAGTTAACGCCTGTCAACGCGTAGCTCTGAGTCAACATCGATCAACGCGTTGCGATGGAGATAGTCAGTTTAAAGTCAACTCAATGACACGAGCCAAAACCAACTTACCAATTGCGATTCGAGACTTCGACGACGGCCAGACGATAAATGTAGTGCCGGAAGAACTTCAGCTATTTGTCAAAATATTGAATAGACCATAAATCGAAGAAGTCAAGAATCAAAGCCATCTACAGGTCCTTTCTCACAGACTGAAGGTTGGACTGATCACATCCAAAGTATTTCTGGCTCTTATATAAAAGAAACAATGTTGAAACACTTTGGAGGGGGTATATATAGGCGTCAAAAATTACCCACGGATTCCCGTACTCGGCTTGAGACAGAGTGAAGATGATGAACGTCACTATCCGGGTCACAGAAGCTTAATTGACGTCGATGAGTGTATGAAGCAAGTCGACAAACCGTGTGAGTCAACGGAACTTTAGAATAACGAAAACACAAACTGATTGGGAGCTACACGTCGCTAATGAAAGAAGAAGCGTCCCTTGTGTCTCGTCTATTCTACATGTGATTCAACCATGTAAGCTTGTAGATCTCCTCATCAGCTTTCCTACGCACTTTGAATCACGTTATTCCGAGTACGGACAACGAAAATATGATGAAAACGTATGAGATGCACGAAACAAAGCCTAAGGCCAAAGCTAAGACACCGCAAGTGTCTTGGCCGAGGCCAAGACACCAGAGGTGTCTCAGCCTTGGCCGAGACACCCCAAGTGTCTTGGCCGTGGCCGAGACATCGCGGTGTCCTAGACCCTAAAAAGCTATTTTGCTATTTTTTGAGCTGTTTTTCGATTGTTAACCGCCTGGATTTGTTCCAACTGATCCAATATTATCCAAGAACGTGGTAAAGTGATTATAACTAAAGTTAAGAGTGAATCGGTCATTCTTATCCAAAAAACAGAGGTCCCGAAGCCTATAAATATAGCCCTAGGGCCTTTATTTGCACAGATATGGAATTATCGAGTGTCGGTAAAGCCCTGCTGAATTGAAGACTGAAGGAGCACGAATTTCATAAGAGAGGAGGAGATCGATCGAGTTCTTCAGCATAAAGAAGAAGCGTTCGTCAGATCTACAGTTCCCGATTCTTTTCCTTATATTGCCCCGTTGCGATGATCTCGAGAAGAGTGGTTATCTCGCTGCTGCCGAGATAATTACTTCGGTTTCTTAATTCCTTCGTGAATCAACAAAGCTCCGAATCAATCTGATCGTTTGGTGGTCCACAGATATCAACATCCCCATCACAGGCTAAGATCCCACACAAGCAGTGGGAGATAAACGTCTGTTGTGTTTGTTTGAGGAGAGTATAACTTTTTCATTGTGTAAGAGTCTTATAAAAAGACTATTTCTTTTGAACTTATTGTAACGCCCAAAGTTATAATGAATTCATCAATGAAAGCAATTTTTGAACCAAACAATGGTGATGAAGGGAGTCCGTAGTTGGAACTTATATTATCTGAAAGGGAGCACCGAGGTTGGCCAGGTAGCTTTAGCTATTTCAGAGGTGGACATGATTAGACTTTGGCACTACACATTAGAGCACATAGGAGAAAAGTCACTGCAAGC
The DNA here is from genome assembly GCA_022839385.1 of Asparagus kiusianus. Taxonomy (NCBI): domain Eukaryota; kingdom Viridiplantae; phylum Streptophyta; class Magnoliopsida; order Asparagales; family Asparagaceae; genus Asparagus; species Asparagus kiusianus. The sequence continues at coordinate 1,247,643 of BQKN01001067.1, read as the reverse complement.
TTTGTGCAAGCATGGGCTATTGAAGGAAGCCAAGAGTAAAAAGATTGAGTTCTATGAGCACTGTGTTCTTGGCAAGTAGACAAAGGTGAAGTTCGTGACTGCCATCCATAGGACGAGGGGCATCCTGGACTACGTGCACACAGACGTTTGAGGACCCATCAAGACTGCATCACTTGGTGGTCGACATTGGTTCGTCACTTTTGTAGATGACTATTCTAGACGTTGTTGGGTGTACACCATGAAACATAAGAATGAAATCCTAGATTTGTTTGTGGACTGGAAGAAGAGATTGGAACTGTAGACTGAGAGAAAGATTAAGATGTTGCGATTTGACAATGGTGGTGAGTATACTTTTAACCCCTTTCAGCAGCTATGTCGACACGAGGGCATTGAGAGGCACTTCACAGTGAGTCATATACCACAGCATAATGGTGTGGCAGAGAGGCTAAATCGGTCTTTACTGGAGAAGGTCCGATGCTTATTATCTCAGAGTGGTTTAGAAAAGATCTTTTGGGCTGAGGCATTATCATATGCGAGTCACCTCATTAATATGCTGGCTTCATCTGCGATTGAGGGGAAGACCCCTATGGAGATGTGGTCAGGAAAGCCAGCACACGACTACGACCAGCTTAAGGTATTTAGGTGTCCTGCATTTTATCATGTGAGAACAGATAAATTGGAACCTCAAGCTAGGAAGGCCATATTTGTAGGATTCAAATGTGGTGTCAAGGGATACAAGCTATGAGATCTAGTTAATAGAGAAATTGTGCTGAGTAGGGACATCACGTTTGACGAGGCTTCTATCTTGGAACTTCCTAACTCTCATCAGGTGGAGAGCGACCCGATAGAGGAGATATCGCAGGTGGTGGAGATCGATGCAGCTCCATATTGTCTAGATAGTACAGTATTTATTAGAGTGCCGTTTGAGGTAACGCCAGGTGGGCACGACGAGGAGGAGGAGGATACGGGTACATATGTTCAAGATTAGAGACCGATGGCTTAGGTTCAAGATTCAATTGCATTTCAGAGACAGAGGAGAGACATACAGATGCCAGCATGGTATACCGATACAGTAGTTACGTATGCACTTCCGGTGGAGAGTATCGATGAGTTGGTGCCTACTACATTTAGAGAGGCTGAGTAGAGTTCGGAGGCTGATTCATGGCAGGTAGCTATGCAGGAGGAGATGGTGTCTCTTCATAAGAAGATACATGGGAGCTTGTTCAGCTTCCAAAGGGGCGGAAGGTGATTGGTTGCAAGTGGGTATACACGAAGAAGGAAGGTATTGAAGGTACTCCAGTGAGGTTCAAAGCTAGGTTGGTTGTGAAGGACTATGCACAGAAGGAAGGTATTGACTACAATGAGGTTTTCTCTCCTATGGTGAAGCACTCTTTGATTCAGATTTTACTAGCTTTGGTGGCACAATATGGTTTGGAGTTAGATCAGTTGGACGTGAAGACGGTATTTCTTCATGACGATCTTGATGAAGAAATTTATATGATTCAACCATTGGGTTTTCGAGCTGCAGGGGAGGAAAAGTTGGTTTGTAGGTTAAAGAAATCGCTATACGGTTTGAAGCAATCTCCTCGACAGTGGTATATGCAATTTCATAGTTTCATGACCGGTCAATCGTACATTCGGAGCCAGTTTGATCCTTACGTGTACTATCCTAAATTGAAAGGAGGTGCGTATATTTATTTGTTACTTTATATCGATGACATATTGGTTGCCTCTATTTCTAGATCCGCTATAGATGAGTTGAGGGCACAGCTTTCAAAGGAGTTTGAGATGAAGGATTTGGGTGAGGCAAAACGTATTTTGGGAATGGAGATCGGCATGGACAAAGCAAATGGTAGAATTTGTTTAACTCAGGTGGCTTATCTAAAAAAGGTTTGTTTCCGGTAAAAGTTGCTGTTTTCATTACTTTGATATCTGTTACAACTTCGAGCGTTACAACAGTATAAAGTGAAAACAAAGGGGTACAACTTAAACAAAAATAAACACGAGAGCCCGGTTTGGTACGGTCTCGCTTGCGTGGGTTGTTGGCCTGTGACGGTGACGTCGATGTCCGTGGACCGCCGACTCTTCAAGATCCTTCCGGGAAAATCCGGCAGAGCTTCGTCTATCCGCGTGGGATATAGAAGCAGAACCTCGTCGATCCGCGCAAGATCTAGAGGTTATAAGCGTATATCTTGGCTAAAACGAGATAATAGCTCTTCTTAGTGTCACCGCTAAGGAGCAACACTAAGGAAAGGGGGGTGAATGACGGTGGAGACTCCTCGATCCGGCAGGGCTTCGCCGCTCCAAACTCCGAAATTTCAGATCTCGAGGATAATCCCAAGACCAGAAATTCTTCTCCCAAAAGCAAGACTAAATCAGAGCAAAATCAAGAGCCCTTGTAAATGGAGGGCTAAGGGGGCTATTTATAGCCAAATGAGAGAACCTAGGGGCCTCATGGACACCCAAGGGGAGAGACACCCCCCTAGGGGTGTCCCGGCCAAGGCCGGGACACCCCCATAGGGGTGTCTCGGCCATTGGCCGAGACAACCCCTTGGGGGTGTCTCGAGCCTGCCGAGACCTGTTTGGGTGTCCCCGGTTCAGCCCGGGGTCGTGTCGTTGTTCCGCCGCTGTCCCGCTGTTGACTTTTCGTCCGAACTCGGATTTGAGTGATTTCGGATGCGTTGGAATCGTGACGGCGAGCTCTGTAGGCCCCGATGGTTAGATTATCCGTGGGGTGATCGGGGCACAGCGGGCGTTGGTCCGATTGCGGTGATCGCGGGGTTTTCGGTCAACCCGTATCCTCGTGATTCTGACGTTCTGTCGGCTCACGTAATCCGTCGGTTTGCTTTAGTCGCTCACCGGCGTCATTTGAATTTCTTGTGAACCGGGTAGTGACGTTCGATCGTCGCTCGTTGACACCGAGCTATGTGCGGGGACCTATTGGCAATTTTTGATGCCTACAAGGTTCAACAGCGGTTTAACGTTAGCATGGAAACAAAGCCTGTTAGTATACCTTTAGGAGCCTATTTGAAGCTTTCAGCTGATCTTTCACCAAAGACAGTTGAAGATAGAGAGTTGATGTCGAAGACTCCATATGCGAGTGTAGTTAGAAGCTTGATGTACGCGATGGAATGTACGAGGCTGGATTTGTCACAGGCGGTGAGCATGATCTCGAGATACATGCATGATCCATGAGTGGGTCATTGGGATGCCGTGAGATGGATTTTGAGGTACATTCGAGGTATGCTCAATGTTGGTTTGGTTTATGAGCGAGACACTAAAGATGGGTAGTTATGTATTGACTATGTTGATTCGAATTATGCAGGGGATTTGGATAAGCGCCTTTCTACTACGGGATATGTGTTCACTTTGACCCATGCGTCGAGGTTCGTGTTAATTTTAACTACTGCTGTATGTTTTTCGTGATGGACAAATGGATCTTGAATGACACAAAGAGCTTGTTCAGGTGATTGGAATGCATAGACTCATCTTGGATCTTAGTTGCAGGAAGTGTTGCGCGCAGCGAAAATTTTGGCAGTACTTCGGCAGCACAACAAGAGAGTCAGGTCGCAATAGGAATTCTTTTTTTTACAAAGAAAATAAGAACTTTAAGAAAAATATCTCAACAAAGTGGGATATCAGCTCTTTCTCTCATCAGTTCTGAGACTGACCTGTCGAGAGAACCTAAATAAGCTATTACAAATCACACAAATAGCGATACAAACTAATTTTACGTGGTTCGGTAATTGCTTACATCCACGGGGTAAGGAGGGGGGAGATCTACTATTAGAGGGAGAGAAAATAACTAGGGTTTACAAACTCACAAATTAAACTCTTAAACAATCTCTCAAATCCCTCATGCAAATATCTCTCTCAAAAGGGATGCTGCTAAAACCCACAGAAAAGCCACTGCGATTTTCTTCTTCAGCCGACTTTACACCTACGGTTTTCTCCTCGTTTTGCACCCCTCTGCCTGCATTTTTCTCCTACAGCCGTAAAACAAAATTCCTTGCACACCATCCTAGGTCACGCATGAAAGAAATATTTATAGTCTGCTAAAGAAATAATCGGGTGGGCCTTCATCACGCGGAAACGAAATCGCGTGATGAAACTTTGCCCAGCTCATGGGCTCGTGGCCCCCACTCATAATTCTCCACCTCGGTGAGGTTTTTCCAAAACTGAGCCGATACCAAAGTATCCAAATATCCCACTTGTTGTGTCTAGTATGTCGTAAAGTTAATTCACGACAACGGACTTAATCCACAACACGTCGGGAACCCGAACGAGAGTCCAAATAATCTCACCCCCATCAAAATCAACTAATCCAAACCAGCTGCATTTGAAAGACTACCTACGTATCCTCTTGCCTAAGGAATCAACCCGAACATAGTTCACCCAAATGGCCGCCAACGGCCTCAACAATCACGAATGTTCAACAAGTTTCGACAATGATCAAACTTGTTACTCGTAACCACCTTAGTGAGAATATCCGCCAGATTATCCTTCATGTAGACCTTCACTATCTCCACATCTCCATCTTCAAGAACATCCCGAACGAAGTAATAACGAACGTCAATGTGCTTCATCCTCGCATAAAAAACCTGTTTCTTCGTTAAATAGATAGCACTCATGCTATCACAATGAATGGTGATGGACCGCTGTGATATACCAAGTTCCTCTAAAAGTCCTCGAAGCCAGATAGCCTCCTTCACAACCTCTGTAACCACCATATACTCTGTTTCCGTCGTAGACAAAGCCACCATAGATTGTAAGGTGCATATCCAACATACCGGTGCATGGGTCAAAGTGAACATATGCCCCGTCGTAGACTGACGCTTATCCAAATCTCTGGCATAATCCGAATCAACATAACCAAGGCATAGCTGCCCACTTGTAGTGTCCCGCTCATAAACTAAACCAACATTGATCATACCTCGAATGTACCTCAAAATCCATCTTATGACGTCCTAATGACCCACTCCTAGATCGTGCATGTATCTCGAAACCATCCTCACCGCCTGTAAATCCGGCCTCGTATATACCATCGCATACATCAAGCTCCTAACCATGCTCGCATATGGCGTTTTCGACATCAACTCTCGATCTTCAACTGACTTTGGTGAAAGACCAGCTGAAAGCTTCAAATAGGCTCCCAAATGTATATCAACTGTCTTCGTATCCATGCTAACATGGAATCGTTGTAGAACCTTCTTCAAATAAGCCACCTGTGTCAAACAAGTTCTGCTCTTCTTCCTGTCTCTGCCGATCTCCATCCTTAAAATGCGCTTCGCCTCACCCAAATCCTTCATCTCAAACTCTTTTGAAAGCTGTTCCTTCAACTCATCTATAGCAGATCTAGAAATAGAAGCAACCAACATGTCATCGACATAAAGTAATAAATAGATGTACGTACCTCCTTTCAACTTGAGAAAATATATGCAAGGATCAAACTGGCTCTGAGTGTACGAATGACCAATCATAAAACCATGCAATCGCCTATACCACTGTCGAGGAGACTGCTTTAAATCGTATAGTGAGATTTTCAATCTGCAAACCAATTTTTCTTTCCCTGCAGCTCAGAATCCTAATGGCTGAGTTATATATATTTATTCATTAAGATCACCATAAAGAAATACCGTCTTCACATCCAATTGATCTAACTCTAAATCATACTGTGCCATCAAAGCTAGCAAAATCTGAATTGAAGAGTGCTTCACCACCGGAGAGAAAACCTCATTATAGTCAATACCTTCCTCCTGTGCCAAACCCTTCGCAACCAACCTAGCTTTGAACCTCAATGGAGTGCCTTCAATGCCCTTCTTCTTCGTGTATACCCACTTGTAACCAATTACCTTCTGCTCCTTTGGAAGCTCAACAAGCTCCCACGTATCGTTCTTGTGAAGAGACTCCATCTCCTCCTGCATAGCTACCTGCCACGAATCAGCCTCTGAACTATGCTCGGCCTCTCTAAATATAGTAGGCACCAACTCATTGATACCCTCCACCAGAAGTGCATACATAACTGTGTCAGCATACCGTGTTAGCACCCGTATGTCTCTTCTCTGTCTCCGAACCACAATAGAATCCTGAACCTGAGTCATCGGTCCCTGATCCTGCATATCAGTACCCGTATCCTTATCGTCGTCGCCGTGCTCTCCTGGCATCACCTCAATTAGCACTCTAATGTATACTGTACCATCTAGACAATGTGGAGCTGCATCGATCTCTACCACCTGTGATATCTCCTCCGTCGGGTCGCTCTCCACTTGATGAGAGCTGGGAAGCTTTAAGATAGAAGACTCATCGAATGTGATGTACCTACTTAGTATAATCTTTCTATCAACTGGATCCTATAGCTTGTATTCCTTAACACCACGCTTGAATCCTACAAATATGGTCTTCCTAGCTCGAGGTTCCAATTTATCTGTTCTCACATGATAAAATACAGGGCACCCGAATACCTTGAACTGGTCATAATCTAGTGCTGGCTCTCCCGACCACTTCACAATAGAGGTTTTTCCCTTAATCGCATATGAAGGCAGCCTATTAATGAGATGGCCCGCATATGTAAGCACCTCAGCCCAAAAGATCTTCTCCAAACCACTCTGCGATAATAAACATCGGACCTTCTCTAGCAAAGACCAATTTAACCTCTCTGCTATCTCATTCTGCTACGGTGTATGACTAACTGTGAAGTATCTCTCTATGCCCTCGTCTCGACATATCTGTAGAAAGGGGTCTGATGTGTACTCGCCGTCGTTGTAGGATCGCAACGTATTGATCTTTCTCCCAGTCTGCAGGTCTAATCTCTTCTTCCACTCCACGAATATATCTAGGACTTCACTCTTCTTTGTCATGGTGTACATCCAACATCGCCTAGAATAGTCATCAACGAACGTGACGAACCAATATCGACCACCAAGTGATGCAGTCTTGGTGGGACCCTAAACGTCTGTGTGCACGTAGTCCAGGATGCCCCTCGTCCTATGAACGGCCGTCCTAAACTTCATCTTCATCTTCTTGCCAAGAACACAGTGCTCACAGAATTCTACATTACCACTCTTAGCTCCCTTCAATAGCCGCTGCTTGCATAAAGCCTGAAGTGACTTTTCTCCTATGTGCCCCAACCTATAATGCCAAAGCCTGCTCATGTCCGCCTCTAAAATAGCTGAAGCAACCTGGCCAATTTTGGTGTTACCTTTCATATAATACAAGTTTTGACTGCGGACTCCCTTCATCACCATCAAAAATCCCTTAGTAACCTTTACTACAACGTCTTCAAAGGTCACCTTGAGTCCTTTTGCCTCGAAAACTCTAACTGAGATAAGATTCTTCATTAGCTGAGGAACAAATCTCACCTCCTTCAATTCATGAACTACTCCATCGTACATCGGAATCCGCACAATACCTATCCCACAAATGTCACAAGATTAATCATTTCCTATGACTACAACTCCCCCATCGAGCTTCTCAAAAGATGCAAACCAATTTCTATAAGGACCGTGAATTTTTGCTATTGGTTTAAATAATTTTTCTGGTATTTTAAATATTAAATTATTATTTTAAAAGAGTATTTATATTTTACCCGATTTTCTAGAATTTTCTATGATTTAAAAATCTAGTTATATTTATGATTTTGCTAATTATAAATTAAATTGTTACAGTAATAACTTTTAAATTAATTATTCGTTATTGGATTAATATTATTATTATTATTAATGACATTATATTTTTTGCCCGCACCCTTTATCTCCCTACCTCTATATATAGCTGTTAGCGGTTAATCTACACACGCATTACACAGCTAACTTCAACCTTCTGAAAATAAATATATCCTTATAGTTCATAACACCCTAGCACAACGTGTATAACATTTCCTGTATTCCATGTTAAAATTCATTAGCACTCACCTTTTCCTATTTAACTACCTTAATTACGCAATAGCGCCGCTCCATGCCGAATCCGCCAAACTCAATCGTTTTTTGTAGGATCGCTGCAATGGCACTCAAACACTAGAAAGGGGGGTTGAATAGTGTTTATGAAATCTAATGCGGAAACTTTAAATTTCAATAAAATAATATCACAAAGAGTAAGAAAGATCAAACCAATGTGTAGACAATCACAGAAAATTGCATACGCAAACACAAGGATTTATACTGGTTCGGTCCTCCAGACCTACATCCAGTCCCCAAGCCTCGCTTGAGATTTCTCCACTATTTCCACTTGCAAAACCGCAAGCACTTGCAACCCGCAAGCAAACCGTACAACCTTGACAATCTTCAATTGCCAATGCCACAACAATCTCTTCTTTCAAGAGATTATCAAAACAAAAATAAGATGGTACAACTTTCTCTTCCTATAAGCCTTGATGTGTAGATGTGAGTGACTTACAATAGGCTATAGGGATGATTTTTGTTCTAGAGTGGTGGAACTTTTATCAAGAACAAAACTGAAATTTTCATGCAGTTTTTCTCTTCAAAAATGATCTTAAGAAGTCAAGAAAAACTCAAGTTTTTATCAAGAAATTCAGTTGTGAAATTTCAGAACTTAACACCTATTTATAGGTATAATTTTAGTTCAAAAACATTCAAAAATAACTGCCAAAAACGTTCACAAAACGTTCATATTTATTTGAAAAATATGGCTATTGGAAGCACTGTCTGGTCGACCAGATTGAGGCCTGGTCGACTAGAAAGACTTTCTAGAAAATTTCCTGGTTGAATCTGGAGTCTCTGGTCGACCAGGTACATATCTGGTCGACCAGACAGAGATTTTTCAGAATCTGAGTTCTGGTTCAGATGTATCTGGTCGACCATACCTATCTTTGGTCGGCCAGAAACCATATTTTTGATATTTTCAATAATTTAATAACTTATTCATATGTTGATTAGAATTAGGATTATACTTAGAATATTTTTTATGATTTTCTAAGTAAATAGTGTGTGTTGTGTGTGTGATCAAGGCTTGTACAAAAATTCTAAAAGAAAAGATAAAATTTACATCTTTTGAACTTCATCTTTTGATCTTTGAAATAGCCTTGATAATTTGATTGTTGCTTTGAGATGTATATCTTGAATCTGTAGTAAAATATGTTAGATAAATAATGATTTGTTATCATCAAAATACAAGAGATATTGTAACATCAACCATGTTCCCAACATTTCTGTCCCTCTCCATTTCATTATTCTCTCTCTCTCTCAACACGTTCGCACACCCATTTCTTTCCGCTTCTTTTGACAAAACACTCCGCCAAAGAGTCGCCCACGAGATACACGCCCAGCTCTCACAATCACACTCTCTCTTCCATTTTCTCTCCCCCTCGTTCTCAGATCCACCCAAGCCTCCGCCCACTTCTTTTGACAAACACACGCAGCTTCAAGCCGCCCATGAGGTACACGTAAGATCTCCCACCAACCCCTGCCTTTCTCTCCTGTCTCCCTCACTCTCTCTCCAATCATCTCCCTCTTCTGCTCGTCTCTCACTCCCCTCTTAATCTCTCACCCTCCCCATGAAGACACGCACCAGCTCACTCCCTCTCTCTTCATCCCTTTCATTTCCTCACTCTCATTCTCTCTCTTTCTCCTCTACAAGAACCCAACAACACCTTCATCAACACCATCACCAACTCCTTCAACGCCTCACCAAGCCCCAACTTCGGACTGCCGCTGCTCGCCTCAGCGTCGACGAGCTCCACACACACCACCGACCGTCAAAGCCCTCCTGAACGCCGCCGACCACTGCCTGAACGCCTCACCCCTCCCACTGTCGACGACCAGCAGACCAGAGCCTCTGCCGTCCGAGCTCCACCAGCACCTCCGCCTTCTCCCTGACCTCCACCACCATCCAACATCACCAGCCCCATCTCCTCCACCATCCGCCATCACCATCAAACGCCGTCCACACCTTTTAGCCTCCGACGAGTCCCGTCGGAGCCCACCGAGACACCCCGTCAACTTCCTCCCACCTTAGGCAAGCCCGAACAGTAAGGAGAAGCTCCGAACAGCGAGAAACGAGCCTGAACAGCGACCAAACAGCGAAAATCTGCACTGCAGAAAACTGCAGCTTTGTGCCAACTTCACGTGCACTTTCCGATCACCTACGACCTCCGTTTTCATCGATTCTTTCTGTTGTTAGTAGACCTACATGTTGCCTATCACCTCCAATTTGTATCACGCTCTAACTCACTCTCTATCTCTCTGTGTAACGTCCGAAACATTGCTCGACGACAGCAGTTCGCAGATTCCGATAGTTTCGTGCCAACTTTGCACGCGCTTTCCGGCCACCTCCGGTCTCCGTTTCTGCCACCGTCTTCGCTGGTGTGTAGCCCTTTATATTATCTATCACACGGTATCTTTCTTTCTTTTGGGCTTATTTTCTACCTCTTGTTATATCGCTTTGAATATCGCTAATCGCTACTAACACTTCCCTTTTTGTATTCTAACCGATTGACTTTCCGACGAGCCGTGGAACCCGTTGTGACCCGTACAGCCACCCCGACAACCACCGCTGCCCTCTACGACACCCTCGACGTCCCGAGGCAAGATCCTTCTTGCTCATTGACTCGTCTTTACACTTTCTAGATCTGCTGTGAAATTAAATACGTAATTTAGACTGTGATTGATTATGTTATACTGTGATATGTTATTATCTGCATGGGATTGTTTGATAATTGATATTAATTATTTGATCTTTTAAAAAAGAAAAGAAAAGAATATTTTTTTAAAGAATAATTATTGTGAGAAATATTTTAAAAGAGTTTATTTTGGAAAAATGGTTTATTTTGAGTTATTATAATAATGGATATTTTAAAAGAATTTATTATACTATAAAAAGCACACGCACGAGTCATAGCTAGCTTGTATAGTCTTGCTCATTCCATGTTGATACTCGTAATTATATTCTGTCATATGATTACTCAGTTGATTCGTGTCATTGATATCACATTTTAGCCTACTTTCGTATACCTGTGCTTGTATGTATTAGCCTAGAATTCCATACAGATTTGCTTTGCAACCCGCTGCCAGTAAATGATTATTATTTGCGGTCTTGTATAATTAATCGTCGGCCTTGTATATTATTGTTGGCCTTGTATTATAATCGTTGACTCTTTATGGCTGTGTATCATTGTGATGGATGGCCTTCGTGCCTATGTATTTGGTTTCACTCCTGTGTCGGCTATATGCCTTGATTTCCTCCAAATTGTGGAGATGAACCAATTATATCATTGTAGGCGATTTCGTCGTTTTCACTAAAATAGACAGGGGAGATTAACGTCCTGATTTATTGACAACCCCGATTTGAGCCCCTCTACACCTAGGATGATTTGTTTGGACTCTTTCATTCATTCTATTGCTCCATTATTCGAATTAGACCCAAAGACGTGTTCTCATTTCCTGCGTTGACCTACCTTCAATCGAACTATACCCTGAGATTTCTTCTCCGTTGACGTCGTAGGATTCCTCATTTGTGTCGTCCTCGAACTTATGATTATTTCTGCCTCTTTCTCTTGGATTGTTTCCTCGTTTAGCGTGTATACTTTATTTTCTGTCGTTATTAGTTATTTCCTTATTTTCTGCATTGACCTATTTATCATCAAGCTTGACTCTAGGATTTCTTACATTAACACTATTTCATATTTCATATATTCTGTTATTATATTGTATTGAATCATTATTTTATGATGTGATATGCCCTGACACTAGTACTCCTGATCAGTTGCATTGCTTGTTGCGATTGAGAATCGTTAGTAGTCATGACCATAGTGGCCTTGCGTGACCTAGAGGCATGTGTGTATGTTGACTTAGAAAAGCGAGAAGAGTTGGGATGGGAAAGTCTTTGTTCATGTGATCGGATGTGGTTATTTCTGTATCTTCCAGGCTCGCTCCACTAACCCGATTCGCTTTGGGGTTAGTCTAGTTGGCCAGTGAATAGTCAGTTATCCGGTAATATGAATGTTGACTCTGTGTGAGATATGTGCCAGTGACCTGTTATAGAATGGCTAGTTACATGGCCGTTACTTGGATGATTTCGAGTTGTTGTGAGATACAGACTAGTTATATTTCTTTCATACATAGATCAGGATTAATATTTAATTATCTACAATTTGGGACATATGGTATATACATGAGGGTTTCCTTGTTTGGATTATTTCGCTCGACGTACTACGTCTCGAGTTGTAGATTTTTAAGTATTAATTCCATCTAGTGTATGACCCTATACTTAGATGATTATTCTGATCGCTAGCTGCATAACCTCGTTACCCGATTGATTTTGGATTATTCTGATTATTCTATTCTACTAATGAATTACATTTATATTATTAGTATTTTAGTTGCATGTTTCTATTGTTATTACTATTATTGCTTTGGTTATTCGACCGTTCTATTCTTCCTTTTGGGATCTTACCGTGTGCCATACACGCTGACGTACTCCTGTTCTCTCGGGTTGTACGTCAGATTTAGAAGACAGATATTTTTAGTTCAGAGTCGTACAGGAGCCAGAGGATTCTCCGCAGGAGTGCTTTAAAGACGGAGCAGAAGAAGAAGCCGAAGCTTAGTCTTCTCTTTTATCACATGTTGGTCCTTAGTTTACTTTTATAGCACTTTTCATTTCCTCCTGATTGATGTATTATTATATCTCTCCAGTATTCAGTTGGATAGTTTTGTATAAAGGCATGTTGACCCGAATATTATGTCTGGGATGATATTTTAATTGTGATATGGATCTTTCTGTTCTGAGTTGTTTATTATATTCTCGTTATTGTGATCGGGGACCTGTGCCTTTGCTTTATATTTCTTGATGCTTAGCGTATTTGATTGAGAAGGCGGGGTCTAGCACTTATCTCTCCTCAGTCTAATATGTCGCGGGCTTGTTCACGTTCCAATTCCCCGGTATTTTGGGAAGCGGGGCGTGACAGGTTTTTTTGGTGGCCCATGCAAGTCTCGGTTCCGATCACGGTCCCGAATTATCCAGTGAGAATATAATGAATAATTTAGATACATATCATAATTTCATCCACAAGACTATACTTAGCCCTTATCCTAGTATCTTGACCAATCTTGTTTCCATCCCTACCTTACCCAATTTCGATTTTGATATTGACTTGATTTTTCCTGCAATAGTTTTGATCCTCGTTGCCTTCCCTTCAGAACCATGGTGGGTACACGTAGCAATGGTAACCCGTCCAGTAGTGATGTTCCTCCTCCCAAAGTGGACCCGCGTCAACTTTTGGCAATGATTCAGGGATTGGCAACGAATCAGCAGCATTTGGCTGGGCACTTGTAGCGGGAGCCTCACCAACCTCCCCTCGTACAGAACCTGGTGTTAGGGAGTTTCGGTATATACGACCTTCTTCTTTCTCCGGTGCCGAAGGACCTCTAGCGGCAGAGGAGTTTCTGAAGGTTACCGAGACCATCCTCACGGTGACCCGCATCGCTCCTGTAGAGTGGGTGGATCTTATGGATATCCAGCTCATTGATACCGTTTGAATCTGGTGGGCAGCTGAGAAGACCCACCTTGAGAGGCCAATCCTGTGGGAGACGTTCACAGAGCACTTCAATGGGAAGTATTTTCCTCAGTCAGCTCGGGATGAACTCCTGCGTAGATTTGTCGAGCTCAAGCAGGGAGGTCGATCAGTTGACGATTATGAGGCTGAGTTCTCTTCCCTCAGTCGATATGCTCCCCACTTGGTTACAGACCCCACTATCAGGAAGCATCAGTTCCAGAAAGGTCTGGACAAGTATATCAGGTTGGCTCTAGCTGGTAGAGCACTTACGACTCACGACGCTGTGCTGGATGCTGCACGTGAGATTGAGAGTGTTCATAAAGAACCAGAAGATCCACATGTGATCCAGAGCAAGAGACCAGCAGCTCTGGCCCGAGATGACGAGCGTCCACCTTCGAGGCAGCAGCAAAATCCGCAACGACAGCAGTTTTCTCAACGCCAGCCACTTCCTCTTGTGCATCCCTATCAGCATCCTGGAGTACAGACTCGTAACCAGCCCTCTGTGCGGTGTTCCTTTTGTAACTACACTGGACATACTCAGCAAGAATGTCGTAAGCTTCTTAATCTGTGCTACATCTGTGGATCCCCCGACCATGTCAGTCAGGAATGTCCGCAGCGACGACAGGCCCGCTTGCCCCCACCTCTAGTTCGGGTAGCTCTTCCAGCTCCACCTCAACCTGCTCCAGTAGCACCGGCTCAGCAGGGACCCTCTCCCCGAGCAGGGCCGCTTCTTCCTCAGAATCAGTTTTATCAGCAGGCGCAGGGGTAGCAACCTCCGCGTCAAACATTCATGTTGTCAGCTATGGAAGTTGAAGCGAATGACCATGTCATTACTGGTAAGAGTTGTTCGCTCACAGTTTTTTTTGCATATAATTTTCCTTAATTAATAATGCTTGATGATATCATGATAGGATTTGTTATGAATGCTAACTTAGTTGTATCCTTCTGCATTAGGCAAGGTTCTTATTTTTCCGTCTCTGCCTTATCATTTTTACTCCGGAACTTTCCACTGTTTCTTGTCTCGTAACTTTCCACTGTTTCTTGTCTCGTCACTTCCTGACTATGCTCTCGTTCCATATCTCTGTCCTTGGGTTATTTCTTATTTTGAATTCCGAGGACAGAATTTGTTTTAAGGGGGGTAGAATGTAAGGACCGTGAATTTTCGCTATTGGTTTAAATAAATTTTCTAGTATTTTAAATATTAAATTATTATTTTAAAAGAGTAATTATATTTTACCCGATTTTTTAGAATTTTTGATGATTTAAAAATCCAGTTATATTTATAATTTTGCTAATTATAAATTAAATTGTTACAGTAATAACTTTTAAATTAATTATTCGTTTTTGGATTATTATTATTATTATTATTATTATTATTATTATTATTATTATTATTATTAATGACATTATATTTTTAGCCCGCACCCTTTATCTCCCTACCTCTATATATAGCTGTTAGCGGTCAATCTACACACGCATTACACAGCTAACTTCAACCTTCTGAAAATAAATATATCCTGGTAGTTCATAACACCCCAGCACAACGTGTATAACATTTCCTGTATTCCACGTCAAAATTCATTAGCACTCACCTTTTCCTATCTAACTACCTTAATTACGCAATAGCGCCGCTCCATGCCGAACCCGCCAAACTCAATCGTTTCCGTCCCTCTCCATTTCATTATTCTCTCTCTCTCAACACGTTCGCACACCCATTTCTTTCCGCTTCTTTTGACAAAACACTCCGCCAAAGAGCCGCCCACGAGATACACGCCCAGCTCTCACAATCACACCCTCTCTTCCATTTTCTCTCCCCCTCGTTCTCAGATCTGCCCAAGCCTCCGCCCACTTCTTTTGACAAACACACGTAGCTTCAACCCGCCCATGAGGTACACGTAAGATCTCCCACCAACCCCTGCCTTTCTCTCCTATTTCCCTCACTCTCTCTCCAATCAACTCCCTCTTCTGCTCGTCTCTCACTCCCCTCTTAATCTCTCTCCCTCCCCATGAAGACACACACCAGCTCACTCCCTCTCTCTTCATCCCTTTCATTTCCTCACTCTCATTCTCTCTCTTTCTCCTCTACAAGAACCCAACAACACCTTCATCAACACCATCACCAACTCCTTCAACGCCTCACCAAGCCCCAACTCCGGACTGCCGCTGCTCGCCTCAGCGTCGACGAGCTCCACACACGCCACCGACCGTCCAAGCCCTTCTGAACGCTGCCAACCACCGCCTGAACGCCTCACCCCTCCCACTTTCCACGACAAGCAGACCAGAGCCTCCGCCGTCCGAGCTCCACCAGCACCTCCGCCTCCTCCCTGACCTCCACCACCATCCAACATCACTAGCCCCATCTCCTCCACCATCCGCCATCACCATCAAACGCCGTCCACACTTTTTTAGCCTCCGGCGAGTCCCGTCGGAGCCCACCGAGACACCCCGGCAACCTCCTCCCACCTTCGGCAAGCCCGAACAGTAAAGAGAAGCTCCGAGCAGCGAGAAACGAGCCTGAACAGCGACCAAACTGTGAAAATCTGCACTGCAGAAAACTGCAGCTTTGTGCCAACTTCGCGTGCACTTTCCGATCACCTACGACCTCCGTTTTCATCGATTCTTTCTCTGGTTAGTAGACCTACATGTTGCCTATCACCTCCAATTTGTATCACACTCTAACTCACTCTCTATCTCTCTGTTTAACGTCCGAAACATTGCTCGACAACAGCAGTTCGCAGATTCCGACAGTTTCGTGCCGACTTTGCACGCGCTTTCCGGCCACCTCCGGTCTCCATTTCTGCCACCGTCTTCGTCGGTGTGTAGCCCTTTATATTGTCTATCACACGATATCTTTCTTTCTTTTTGGCTCATTTTCTACCTCTTGTTATATTGCTTTGAATATCGCTAATCGCTACTAACACTTCCCTTTTTGTATTCTAACCGATTGACTTTCCGACGAGCCGCGGAACCCGTTGTGACCCGTACAGCCACCCCGACAACCACCGCTGCCCTCTACAACACCCTCGACATCCTGAGACAAGATCCTTCTTGCTCATTGACTCGTCTTTACAATTTCTAGATCTGCTGTGAAATTAAATGCGTAATTTAGACCGTGATTGACTATGTTATACTGCGATATGTTATTATCTGCGTGGGATTGTTTGATAATTGATATTAATTATTTGATCTTTTAAAAAAGAAAAGAAAAGAATATTTTTTTAAAGAATAATTATTGTGAGAAATATTTTAAAAGAGTTTATTTTGGAAAAATGGTTTATTTTGAGTTATTATAATAATGGATATTTTAAAAGAATTTATTAAACTATAATATGCACACGCCCGAGTCATAGCTAGCTTGTATAGTCTTGCTCATTCCATGTTGATACTCGTAATTATATTCTGTCATATGATTACTTAGTTGATTCGTGTCATTGATTGATATCACATTTTATCCTACTTTCGTATACCTGTACTTGTATGTATTAGCCTAGAATTCCATACAGATTTGCTTTGCAACCCGCTGCCGGTAAATGATTATTATTTACGGTCTTGTATAATTAATCGTCGGCCTTGTATATTATTGTTGGCCTTGTATTGTAATCGTTGACTCTTTATGGCTGTGTGTCATTATGATGGATGGCCTTTGTGCCTATGTATTTGGTTTCATTCCTGTGTTGGCTATACGCCTTGATTTCCTCCAAATTGTGAAGATGAACCAATTATATCATTGTAGGCGATTTCACCGTTTTCACTAAAATAGAGAGGGGAGATTAACGTCCTGATTTATTGACAACCCCGATTTGAGCCCCTCTACACCTAGGATGATTTGTTTGGACTCTTTCATTCATTCTATTGCTCCATTATTCGAATTGGACCCAAAGACGTGTTCTCGTTTCCTGCGTTGACCTACCTTCAATCGAACTATACCCTGAGATTTCTTCTCCGTTGACGTTGTAGGATTCCTCATTTGTGTCGTCCTCGTACTTATGATTATTTCTGCCTCTTTCTCTTGGATCGTTTCCTCGTTTAGCGTGTATACTTTATTTTCGATCGTTATTAGTTATTTCCTTATTTTCTGCATTGACCTATTTATCGTCAAGCTTGACTCTAGGATTTCTTACATTAACACTATTTCATATTTCATATATTCTGTTATTATATTGTATTGAATCATTATTTTATGATGTGATATGCCCTGACACTAGTACTCCTGATCAGTTGCATTGCTTGTCGCGATTGAGAATCGTTAGTAGTCATGACCATAGTGGCCTTGCGTGACCTAGAGGCATGTGTGTATGTTGACTTAGAAAAGCGAGAAGAGTTGGGATGGGAAAGTCTTTGTTCATGTGATCGGATGTAGTTATTTCTGTATCTTCCAGGCTCGCTCCACTGACCCGATTCGCTTTGGGGTTAGTCTGGTTGGCCAGTGAATAGCCAGTTATCCGGTAATATGAATGTTGACTCTGTGTGAGATATGTACCAGTGACCTGTTATAGAATGGCTAGTTACATGGCCGTTACTTGGATGATTTCGAGTTGTTGTGAGATACGGACCAGTTATATTTCTTTCATACATAGATCAGGATTAATATTTAATTATCTACAATTTGGGACATATGGTATATACATGAGGGTTTCCTTGTTTGGATTATTTCGCTCGACGTACTACGTCTCGAGTTGTAGATTTTTAAGTATTAATTCCATCTAGTGTATGACCCTATATACTTGGATGATTATTCTGATCGCTAGCTGCATAACCTCATTTCCCGATTGATTTTGGATTATTCTGATTATTCTATTCTAGTAATGAATTACATTTAGATTATTAGTATTTCAGTTGCATGTTTCTATTGTTATTACTATTATTGCTTTGGTTATTCGACCGTTCTATTCTTCCTTTTGGGATCTTGCCGTGTGCTATACACGCTGACGTACTCCTGTTCTCTCGGGTTGTACGTAAGATTTAGAAGACGAATATCTTTAGTTCGGAGTCGTACAGGAGCCAGAGGATTCTCCGTAGGAGTGCCTTAAAGACGGAGCAGAAGAAGAAGCCGAAGCTTAGTCTTCTCTTTTATCAGATGTTGGTCCTTAGTTTACTTTTATAGCACTTTTCATTTCCTCCTGATTGATTTATTATTATATCTCTCCAGTATTCAGTTGGATAGTTTTGTATATGGGCATGTTGACCCAAATATTATGTCTGGGATGATATTTTAATTGTGATATAGATCTTTCTGTTCTGAGTTGTTTATTATATTCTCGCTACTGTGATCGGGGTCCTGTGCCTTCGCTTTATATTTCTTAACGCTTAGCATATTAGATTGAGAAGACGGGATCTAGCACTTATCTCTCCTCAGTCTAATATGTCGTGGGCTTGTTCACGTTCAAATTTCCCGGTATTTTGAGAAGCGGGGTGTGACAATTTTGCCTAGGGGTCACATGATAGGTAGCACTGGAATCAAGCATCCAATCTGATGTATCCAAGTGGTTCACCTCCAGAGTAATCAATAGAGAAAAGCTCGAATCATCAGAATCATCGCCTTCCGTAACGTTCACCTCATTGGCCTTCGGGCCCTTTTTCTTGCTATTCTTCTTCTCTTTGATCTTTGGACAATCTCTTTTCTAATGTTCCTACTCCTTGTAGAATGCACATTGGTTCTTTACTAGCTAGTGACGACCTCTTGACTTTGACCTTCCTCTATTACCACCTTTCGGATATGGTATTCTATCTCTCATCGACAAGGCCTCACCTGAAGTACTAGCACGGAAAGTCTCCTTATCATTCCTCCTCGAATCGTAGTTCGTCAAAGCATTAGTAACTTCACTATAGCTGATAGAAGATCTCGCGTTCAACAAAGTGAGCACAAATGTGTCATACTCATCCGGTAAGGAGCCCAATAAGATAATAGCCTTGTACTCACCCGAAATCTTCTCATCATATTTGTCAAGTCTGACAACAACTTCGTATAGTTGTTCACATGAGCCGCAAACGAGGTGCCTCTGGACATCTGGAATCTGAATAACCTACGCAACAAATACAAACTGTTCTCAACACTCTTCATAAGGTACTTATTGTTAAGAATTTCTCACATCTTCATCGCAGACGTCACCCCAATCACATCATACTTCAGCTCCTGTTCTAAACAGGACCTGATCACCCCACAAGCGTTCCTATTCATCTTTTTCCATATCGCCTCTTTATATTTTGGTGGTCTCTCGTGGACCATGATGGTCTCCTCCAAGTTCTGAGCATTGAGCGCATCCTGTACGTCGCTCATCCACAAACCAAAGTTGATTTTATCGTCATATTTCACCACACTAATTTTGGTGTTCTGAAAACCAACTTGAACTGTAATCGCCATCGACTTGCTGCTTTCACCTTCTTCTCCCATTACAAACTAACACCAAGTTGTAGAGAAAGAATCGAACTTTGATAGAAATTAAGAATTACCCAACTAAACCCTAGATCGGATTCCAAATAGATCTCATGTTCACATGAGGAAAGCGAAATCTCCAACGACAACTCCTAATGTTATCTTCACCGAAGCCTAGAACTCCAAAAACCAAGCTTCACACAAAATCTTCCTCCACCTAATTCCAAAACCCTAGATCTGAAATCTTGGCTCTGATACCACTTGTTACGCACAACAGAAATTTCGGCAGCACTTCGGCAGCATAATAAGAGAGTCAGGTCGCAATACGAATTCCTGTTTCACAAAGGAAACAAGAACCTTAATCAAAATATCTCAACAAAGTAGGATATCAACTCTTCCTCTCATCAATTCTAGGACTGATCTGTCAAGGGAACCTAAATAAGCTATTATAAATCACACAAATAGCGATACAAACTAATTTTACGTGGTTCGGCAAATTGCCTACATCCACGGGGCAAGGCGGGGGGAGATCTACTATTAGAGGGAGAGAATACAACTAGGGTTTACAAACTCACAAATCTCACAAATTAAACCCTCAAACAATCTCTCAAATCCCTCACACAAATATCTCTCTCAAAAGGGATGCCGCCAAAAGCCGCCGAAATGCCACTACGATTTTCTTCTTCAGCCGACTTTACACCTGCGGTTTTCTCCTCGTTTTGCACCCCTCTGCCTGCGTTTTTCTCTTGCAGCTGCAAAACAAAATTCCTTGCACACCACCCTAGGTCACGCATGAAAGCAATATTTATAGTCTGCTAAAGAAATAATCGGGTAGGCCTTCATCACGCGGAAACGAAACCGCGTGATGAAACTTTGTCCAGCTCGTGGGCTAGTGGCCCCCACTCACAGGAAGAAGGTATACACATATTATAACTTGCTCACGTTTATATATTTGCATCTTTTTTTTCTATATTTTGCTTTGGTTCCATCGACCCTTGTTTATTTCTTTGAAGACATACGTAGCATATCGTTTATAATCTGACTTCAGTTATAAGGAAAACAAATTAGCTTTCACAATGTCAAAATGGTTTATGTGCAATCATTTTTCAGGTCTAGTCTAGAAAATTGAATGTGAATCACAAGGGATAGAAATCATGCTGGTTTCTTTCAGTAGTTGACTGAAACTAAGGGAGTCGTATGATCATGCTTATCAGTAAAATAAGCATGCAGTTTACATGTTGAGCAGTATCTGTTCTCTTCATATTCTGAATTATTTCAGCTAATTCAACAATTCGTGGCTCTAGCTTATACAATGTTGTTGCAGCCATACATTTTCCATTTACCTTTCTTGAAAGTTGAAATAAATCTAATTATTTAATCAGCCTGTGGGATATGATATATGAAAATATATTCACATGTGTCCATGCACAACTGAGTGGCGTGTTTCATCTCCTTTTCATTCTGATTTTGTCAGTCTCTAGAACTCACCTCAACCTCTGTTTCTTTAAGTTGCCATGTATAATTATCTCCAGCTAACTGGTGCATGGACTTAAAGTATAATTGTGTTTGTAAATGTGTGATAATTGAGATTGGTGCTTCTAGTATAAATATTTTGGTAGGGCGAAATGAATAATAATGGGGTTAAGTGCGAACAGACCCCTTTTAGTATTACCCAATTGCGGATAGACCCTTTGAGTAAATTTTTTTTTACTCTAAAAGTAAAAATGATTTGTAGAGGCTGATATACCACCTGTAATTCCTTCTGTGAGGATAAGCCTCCCAGTTACTAATATTTTTGACTCTTAAAAGAGTTGAAAAGATTCATTGAGGGGTTCTATTCGCACTTGGCCAGATAGTATAGAGGTTAATCCGTATAAATAGAACTACAGGGGGTGTAGCCACAATTGGGAGGGGGTGTATCCGCAATTGGGCGGTAATGCAGGGGGCCTATCCGCAATTAACCCATAAAAATATTTGGTAATTATCTACATCTTGTCATTTTATTGTTTGCAGTTCATGATTTATTGCATTGTCAAGCCAACACACTATCCTTCAGTAATATTTTTTTACAGATGTGTTAATGCTCTTTAGCTATTTAATTAGACCACAAAGATGAAAAGCTTAAACATGGACTTATAGCAGGCAAAAAATTTCTCAGAGCCTTCTGGAGGATTTTCTTTTTTAAATAATTGAGTGACTAAATATGTTCTTTGGTGGCTTCCGGCTTGTGACTGCATATATAATTGACGAGCGAAAACATTATGGAGTACCTTGCACGAATATAACTTCTATAGACTACAGTACTACCATGCTTGTAATTTCACTTACAATTATCCTTATATCAACAGCATGCAATAGTATCTAACATGTTTTTCGTTATCAATGTGCTGAAGTTTGCTACTCTGGGACAAGTCGGCTAATGTATTCTCTGTTATCAATGTTCAGAAGGTTTTTGCAGCTCTGGGACAAGTAGGCTAACATTTTCCAGTTTACACTAAAAGATAACACATAGCTGAACCCTGATAACATTGTTGACAACGGATTTCCCATGTTATATTTAACATTCAGGCTGTGTTTCCAATCCACAGAAAAGAGTTGGATTTTCTCATATTTCAATCTTTCTATTCATTATGAATTAGATGCATGTTTGTTGTCTTGTTTTGTCTCAACATTCAGGAATCAGCTCTGGTTGAGAGGGAGAGTTTCCAACGACGAAGAACCACAATAGTTAAACTGAGAAAAGTAGTGAAAACAAGACCAAATGACTTTTGAGGGAAAAAACCATTGTAGAAATTTGTTCAATTATCACCAGTTCTGTAATTCATCATTCAGTAATGAAAAAGGATATCCTCGTGCTTCTTTTATATTTTTCCATAACGGGCATAGTGTGTAAATGCTGATATAGATAATAAACCGCAGAAGCTTAGATGGTTAACCGATACTCTAGTTCATTTGCATTTTTAACGTTATTCACGTTTCCTATTGTCTCTTGTGTAATCATTCCACATGATCTCTTGTACATTATGTATGCTGATGATTTTACCATTTTCACCCAAATGGTGGTAGTTCTTGTATACAATTTTTCTGATACTCTTGTGGATATGGAAATAGAAGTGGGAAATGACATTCTTTTTCTTTTTAGTTTCCCCTTTTCTAAATGTGATTATTAATTGAAGAAGAACGAACCTGATGGAGGCCTCGCATGAATCGAGGGGGCGAGAAAGCTCACCTGAGGTGCGGTCGTGAGGAGATCGCCTGCATGCGAGGACTGTTGGTCCACCTCATGTGTTCACGTGGGCCAGCAAGAAAGAAAAAAAAAGGTGGAGATCACATGAGATAGCAATCAAAGAACGAAAGATTGGGTGGACATTTTTGCTCTGTCAAAAGTTGCGGCTTGTCTCGTTTCTTTCTCTTTGTCAAACACGTGGGTCGACAAGTAAGTAGAAGGACGGCAGGAAAACAAAGAAGGTCAGCAAATGCACCCACACACTTTTGACAAATTGGAAGATGTTGAACGAAATTCACGGCGAATTTCGAGGAGAGAGGAGGCCGGTTTCTTCTATAAATAGAAGACGCTTTGTTCATTTTTTAATCATCCGAAAAACAAGAAAAAACAAAGTGAGAGCCTCAGAAACAGAGAGTTTATCTGAGAGAAAAATAGAGAGCCAATTTGTGAAGTTCTATCCACAAATTGAAGTTGTGTTGTTAGCCAATTTTGTGAGAGATCCACCTAAGAGTGAAGTGTGTAACCCCATTATTATTATAGTGGAAGTTTTTAAGTGGCCTACGGGTCCCGTGGTTTTTACCTCTTTTAGGAGGGTTTTCCATGCTAAAAATCTTTGGTGTTATTTTTGTCTCATTTAATTGGGGAAATTATTCTGAGATTTATCAATCTTTCCCAACAAAGTGGTATCAGAGCAAGGCAGGTTCAGGAGGCAAGAAAAAGAGATCATATACCACACTGGTATATACGTATATACGATGATTATTCATACATACGTCACTATTCATCACTAGAGCACTATTCATCGTCGGAACATTGTTCACTTTGGAACACTGTTCACGTTACTGCTCAAGGTTGCTATTCATTGACCTGAAAAAATTTTAAGCTCGGCGAAACTCATTGACTAGCCAGTCAAATGGAGGAGAACACCAACACCGACAATATGATCAAGCTGACTGCATTTAATTATGCAATTTGGAAGCCGAAGATGGAGGATCTTTTGTACATTAAAGATCTATGGAAGCCAATTATAATGCCAAAGGAGAAAGCGGTGACTACAACAGGCGACAAAACAACTAGCACCTCGGAGGCCACATCAGATGCCGACCGGGTCGTGCTAAATCGAAAGTGTGCTGCTCAAATCAGACAATAGATCGACAAGAGCATTTTCCAAAATTTTGCTAATGAAGACGATGCTCACGTTCTTTGGCAAAAATTAGAGAAAATGTATGCAAGGACAACCGCACAAAATAAAGCTAATCTGATGCGACGATTAGTCAATTTGAAGTATAAAGACGGGAGCAGCGTATCGGAACACATGAGTGAGTTCCAAGGCATCGTAGATCAGCTCAACTCTATGAAGATGATCGTAGACAATAAGTTACAAGCACTGTTGATGCTGAGTTCTCTACCAAAAAGCTGGGACACTCTAGTTGTGTCAGTTAGTAACTCTGCTCCTGACGGAAAGCTTACCATGGACATGGTAAAAGACAGGATGCTGAACAAAGAGTCTCGACAAAAAGACAAAGGATATGCTCCTGAAAATGAAGCGCTTGTTACAGAAAGACAAGGCAAGCAAGAATGGAGAGGAAGAAGCAAAAATCCCCGTAACCAAAATCAACAAAGAGGACGGTCAAAGTCCAGATCGAGGCATGACAAGAAGTGTCATCATTGCGGCAAGCCAGGACACTTCACTCGAGAATGTTGAAAATTAAAGGCGGAAAAATCTAGAAATCAAGAGTCAGAAACCCAAACAAATGACACTGCAACTGTCACCGAAGAAGTTGTCATTGTTCGAGATGCTGATTATGTCAATCTTGCATGTCAAGATTCAACATGAGTAGTTGACTCCGGTGCTTCCTACCATGTCACCTCACGACAAGATTTCTTCTCAACCTACACTCAAGGTGATTTCGGACAAGTGAGGATGGGAAATGATAATGCATCCAAAATTATCGGCATCAGTAAGGTTTATTTGGAAACTAACCTTGGATGCAAGTTACTTTTGAAAGAAGTGAGGCGCATTCCTGATATCCGCCTCAATTTGATCTCCACCGGAATGCTTGATGACGATGGCTACAATAATTATTTTGGTGAAGGAAAATGGAAGCTTACCAAAGGCAGCCTGGTAGTAGCCAAAGGCAAGAAAGATACAACACTTTACCTCACAGAAGCCAGGCTATGTAGAGGAGAAGTAAATACCACCTGGAAAGAAGTTCCCCCAGAGTTATGGCATAAACGGCTCGGCCACATGAGTGAAAAGGGTCTCAGAATTCTTTCTAAGAAGGAGCTCTTGCCAGGAATGAAACGTACACCCTTGTGTACTTGTGTTGATTGTATTATGGGAAAACAACACAGAGTTGCATTTCGTAGTTCCCCACCATCTAGAAAAGCAAATATTCTAGATTTAATACACACAGATGTCTGCACAATGAGTCATAAGTCACTAGGAGGGGTTCCTTATTCTATGACCTTTATTGATGACCACTCTAGAAAAGTGTGGGCCTTTGCTTTGAAAACTAAAGATCAAGTGCAGGAAGTCTTTAAGGAGTTTCATGTAAAAGTTGAAAGAGAAATTGGCAGACGTTTGAAGTGTGTACGTGCAGACAATGGTAGCGAGTATTACGGACTATTCGAGAAGTACTGCAGAAGTTTCGGCATCAGGTTGGAAAAATCGGTACCAAAGACACCTCAACACAACGGTGTAGCAGAAAGGATTAACATGACCATTTGTGAAAGAATCAGATGTATGCTCTCAAATGCAAAATTACCAAACTCCTTTTGGGGGGAGGCAATGAGGACAACAGTCGATTAAATCAACCTTTCTCCATCAGTTCCACTGAACTATGACGTACCAAAAAAAGTCTGGATGGGGAAAGATGTTTCTTACAAACACTTGAAAGTATTTGGCTACATGGAATTTGTTCACATCCCAAAAGACGAGAGGTCCAAGCTGGATGGAAAAGCTAAGCAATGTATCTTTTTAGGATATTCCCATGAAGAGTTCGACTACAGATTCTGGGATCCTATTAACAAAAGGATTGTCAGAAGCAGAGACGTGGTGTTTCTTGAAGATCAGACGCTCGAAGATTTTGAGAAACCGGAGAAGCCGCAATTAGATAAAATTCCAGTGAATCTGGAACCAGTCTCTCCACCAACAAATTCTAATAAGGGGGGAGCTACACCAGATACTGATGATGTTCCACCAGCTCGCAGTCCAGAACTAGAGCAAGCTCTTGAACAAGTCCAACCAGAAGCACAGCTAAGGAGATCCACTCGAGAGCGACAACAAAGTCGTATATATTCTCTGAACGAGTATGTGATGCTCACTGACTAGGGAGAACCAGAGAGCTATGGCGAATCTATCACTGACCAGCACAAGACTGAGTGGTTAAAAGCCATGCAGGAAGAAATAAAATCTCTACATGAAAACCACACGTTTGACCTGGTGAAATTACCACAGGGAAGGAAAGCTCTCAAGAACAAGTGGGTATACAGGATCAAAAGTGAAGAAGGCCGCTCGCAACCACGTTACAAAGCAAGACTGGTTGTAAAAGGATTCGAGCAGAAAAGGGCGTTGACTTTGATGAAATATTCTCACCGGTGGTCAAAATGTCTTTAATCCGAGTTGTTCTTGGCTTAGCAACTAGTCTCAATCTAGAAGTTGAACAACTTGACGTAAAAACCACATTATTACATGGTGATCTTGACGAGGAAATTTACATGGAGCAGCCCAAAGGTTTCCAAGTCAAAGGGAAGGAGAAGATGGTATGCAAACTGAAGAAGAGTTTGTACGGTCTGAAACAGGCACCTAGGCAGTGGTACAAAAAGTTTGACTCATTCATGGAGAAAAATGAGTACAACCAAACAACGGCTGATCACTGCATCTTCATTAAGAAATTCTCTGATGGTGATTTTATCATTCTTTTGCTTTATGTTGATGACATGTTAATTGTAGGTCAAGACTTCGGCAAAATTAACAAGTTGAAGAAAGAGTTGAGCAAGTCCTTTGTAATGAAGGACTTAGGACCTGCAAAGCAAATTCTTGGCATGACGATTACTCGCAACAGGAAAAATCCAAGAATCTGGCTATCTCAAGAACGGTATGTTGGAAAAGTTTTTGAAAGGTTCAACATGAGCAAAGCTAAACCTGTTAGTTCTCCACTGGCAAGCCACTTCAAGCTTATTGCGAGACAGTGTCCTTCAAGCGAGGAGGAGAAATTAGAGATGAGCAAGGTGCCTTATGCATCGGCGGTTGGTAGTCTAATGTACGCTACGTTATGCAACAGACCAGACATTGCTCATGCTGTGGGCGTTGTGAGCCAATTCCTATCAAATCTTGGAAAAGAACATTGGACAGCAGTAAAATGGATACACGGGTATCTCAAAGGTACTTCCAGTCGTTGTTTATGTTTTGGTGATAATGAACCTGTATTAGAAGGATATACAGATTCAAATATGGCTGGCGATGTGGATACGAGAAAGTCTATATCCGGGTACCTAATAACATTTGTAGGGGGAGCTGTCTCATGGAAATCACGATTACAAAAGTTTATTTCCTTAAGCACCACAAAAGCAGAGTACATCGCAATCACTGAAAGTTGCAAGGAGATCCCGTGGATGAAGAAGTTTCTACAAGAATTGGTCAGAACCAAGAAAATTATATTCTCTATTGCGACAGTCAGAGCGCAATTCATCTCAGCAAGAACTCGACCTTCCACTCAAGGTCCAAACACATCAACGTGAGGTATCATTGGATTCGTGATGTGTTGGAAAATAAACTACTGCAAGTTGAGAAGATTCACACCAATGACAACGGGGCAGATATGATGATGAAGACTCTGCCTAGAGAAAAGCTTGCTATCTGTAGAGAGATTGCTGGTGTAGAGGACCCCTGTCACACATAAGGTGAAGGGGAGATTTGTTGGTCCACCTCATGTGTTCACGGGGGCCAGCAAGAAAGAAAAAAAAAGGTAGAGATCACATGGGACAAAAATCAAAGAATGAAAGATTAGGTGGACATTTTTGCTCTGTCAAAAGTTGCGGCTTGTCTCGTTTCTTTCTCTTTGTCAAACACGTGGGTCGGCAAGTAAGTAGAAGGACGGCAGGAAAACAAAGAAGGTCAGCAAATGCACCCACACACTTTTGACAAATTAGAAGATGTTGAACGAAATTCACGGCAAATTTCGAGGAGAGAGGAGGCCGGTTTCTTCTATAAATAGAAGACGCTTTGTTCATTTTTCAATCATCCGAAAAACAAGAAAAAACAAAGTGAGAGCCTCAGAAACAGAGAGTTTATCTGAGAGAAAAATAGAGAGCCAATTTGTGAAGTTCTATCCACAAATTGAAGTTGTGTTGTTAGCCAATTTTGTGAGAGATCCACCTAAGAGTGAAGTGTGTAACCCCATTATTATTATAGTGGAAGTTTTTAAGTGGCCTACGGGTCCCGTGGTTTTTACCTCTTTTAGGAGGATTTTCCATGCTAAAAATATTTGGTGTTATTTTTGTCTCATTTAGTTGGGGAAATTATCTTGGGATTTGTTAATATTTCCCAACAAGGACGAGCTCGTCTGTAGGCGAGGGCGAGGAGCTAGTCTGATTCGTTGTGGTGGATGACAGCTGTGCGTGGAGAGCTTGCTTGATGTCTTCGAGGTGGAATCCATCTGGAGGAAGCTGGAGATCGTAGCTGGAGCTTGCTCTAGGGGTTTCCCTATAAAAGGGAAACCCTATTCGCGAGAGGTATTGAGTGGAGAGAGTGGAGCAGATCAAAATCTCTGGTGGCGGTACCTCTTTCCTTCTGCGATATAAGCTCCCATTTGTCTTGTTCACAGGAATTCAAAGGAAGGGATTTGGGAAATTAAAGAGAGGAGTTGAGTAATGAAGAGAGAGATTTGAGGAGATATTGAGCAATGTTTTAAGTTTAAAACACTGTTGTTGTTTGAGAGATCTCATGTTTGAGATCTTCTCTTTGTAAATTTGTAATTTCTTGTGATTAAATAAGAAATCATTTGTGCTGCTCCTGTGGACGTAGGCAAGTTTGCCGAACCACATAAATTTGTTGTCTTGCATTTGTGGTACTTATTTTAGTTGTTGTTTGTTTTCTAATCTCGTTTGCGGTTGTGTGTTCCTCTGGTTCCGATGCGCATAACAAGTGGTATCAGAGCTCCGAGTTTGGCTTGGGGTTTGATTTGGAGAAGAAAGCTAGGGCTTGAATTCTCGTTTGAAGAGATTGGATTGTCAAGATGATCGAAGTAAGTACATCAGGATTGTCTCTGCCGAAGGCAATACAAGGGTTGAGTATTAATAATAAAAAAATTAATGTTCAAAAATTTGATGGCAAGATAAATTTTGGTTTGTGGAGGTGTCAAGTGATGGATGCATTAGCTATCCAAAATTTGGAGGAGACTCTTGAATTACAAGAAAAACCCGAGGATATGGAAGATAAGGTTTAGAAGAAAATGAATTGTAGAGCATGTGGGGTTGTTCAATCATGTTTGACACCGGACTTGATTTATGATGTGATGAATGAAACATCAGCGACGCGATTATGGGAAACACTCAATGAGAAGTATTTGACGAAGAGCATTGAGAATCGGCTTTATTTGAAGAAAATATTTTACTAATTCAAAATGAAGAAGAGGGTTTCCATTAGAGAACATGTCAATAATTTCATAAAATTACTTTTGGATATGGCCAATGTAGATATCTTGGTAGAGGATGAAGATAACACGATGTTGTTGCTATGTTCATTGCTAGAGGATGATTTTGATACATTTGTCCTTACGATGATCAATGGCAGAACCACTGTCAGCTATAAGGAGGTGAACTCATCATTGGTGAATTATGAGTTGAGGAAGAGTGATAGTGAACCCTTCGGGAAGGCATTGGGAGATGCATTAACAGTGAGAGGTCGTAGTCCAAACCACCATCAGTTTAATTGCTCAAAGTCGAAGCATAGAGGTGGCCATAAAAGAATTTGGTAGGAATCAATGTGCTTTTTGCAAAGAAGATGGACATTGGAAGAATGAATGTCCAAAGTTGAGAGATAGAGCCGGGAAGAATAAGGGGAAAGTTGTGTTGGAAATTCATGCTAAATACATGAAAAATATGCAACGGAAGACTATATGTATAATTATGCTATGCATGTAAAGAGCGTGAAATACAAAATAGGACCATCCTAATTAAATTTAACATGATCCCTATATTAAAGAGAGCATAGAAGGGTTATAAAGTCATATTTTTGAAGCGTGATTTGATGGAGGATCGAACAACCCCTAACTCTTGCTCCTTGTAGTAGTAAATCTTCTTGTAGTGGATCTCCAAGTCTTCAAGTGAGCTTGATAAAATCGGAGTCTTCTTGAGACACAAGGAAAGATATCCACCCCGGGGTACTTAAAATTCTACTACTTCCTCTTACTCAAAGATTGCTAGAGTTTAGTAAGAGGTAGATCTCTCTTCTTTTTCTTTTATGGAAAGCAACTATGAATAAACCATTTATTTCATTTTTCCATTAACCATGAAAGAAGAAAGAGAGCTCATATTTATAGAGGAAGAATATATCATGACATGAATGACTCATCCTATGAGTCACACCATGAGTCATCAAAACAATGATTCTTTCACGAGTCATGCAATGACTCATCTCATGAGTCATGTAATGAATCATGAAGAATCAAAACTATGTGCTAAAACCATATTCCCAAACCATACCACCTTAATGACTCATCTCATGACTCATTAATCAAGGTATAACGAAGTTCGTATTTCATAAATGAAAATACCACATCAACACGGTATTTCATAATTTTCCAATCATTAATTAGTAAGTCATCATATGACCAAAAAGGCAATGAGTTGACCAAAAGTCAACTGTTGACCAAAAAGTCAACTAGTTGACTAAAAGTTAACTTTATAGAAAAAATACTGGAATTTATTTCTTAAGCACATAGCATTCTGATTTTACCGATACATATAACCGTTTATGTGTATTCGGTAAAAATCATATATGTGTATCAATTATACACATTACTCTATAAATTAATATTTCATAGGATTTAAGTACGCGCTTGGTGTGACTCTAGGGCCTAACTATAAGACTCGGCAGTAGATCATATCCATAAGTACAACAGAGGTGCTAGCTACACATGAAGACTACCCGGGTATTAGTTGTGATAAATGTCTGCAAGATGCTTACACAATTTTATCAAGACCACTCAGTGATAATACCGTACAGTCCGGTCTCTTCGTCAAACCATGTCAAACTATTGAGCTTAGGGTATGGAAAGCTGTCAAACCCTAATTGCTCAATTAGTGTTTGTTGATATTAAACTCATAACATATAAGATCAAACTGACACTCAATTTATCTTATTTACCTCGGCCAAAGATTTTTAGGTTATAGTTATATTAAACAATCTTATGACATCAACCCCTTATACTAGGAGAGACGAATCCCATCTTGGCATCTTAATATCTACTTATGCCTCGGGATGTACCCAACAAGAACCGTTATGCACAACTCGATGAGAACTGTGGTTAGGTAAAAGTCTAAGTACACCTATACTGACATGTAAGATATTGCACTCATGCCTTAGGTCATGAGACTACTATGTACTATATCACTTGAGAACTTCTATTTGACAGTTAAGTATAATTACCAACTAGATGTTCTCAGTTAGTCGTTCAGTCAACTCATTCACTAATGAGTCACCTGTATACTATATCTTGATGTCTCACATCAATAATCTAAGAGATGGATCATCGTCCTTCTAAAGGAGAAATAGAGTATACACTAGTCTTACCAAAGTGATGATGTCTCATTTCAGCACTTCATCAACTAGGAACATTTTAGAATATACTTTGGCGACAAATCAGATCTTTTCATTACGATCATATCCGAAATGTCTGATAGTCTAGTATCATTCTAAGAACTTTATCTGTATTTAAAAATACTCGATAAATCTGACCAAAATAGCATACTATTATTTTAAACAAGGATGTTATATTCATATAGGTCCTGTTACAATATACAATTATTACCTGCAGGGCACCTATATCTAACAAACTCCCACTTGCACTAAGGCCAATCATTGTAGTATCTAATACCCAATAGCTCAACAAGTTTTTCAAATTGTGTACGAGCAATTGCCTTTGTGAATGGATCTGCTATATTTTCTTTTGGGTCAACTCTTTCAATCTTGATCTCTTAGCGATCAACTATCTCCCTGATCAAGTGATACTTCCTCAGAATGTGTCTGGACTTATGGTGAGACCGGGGTTCCTTTGTCAGAGCTATTGCAGCATTACTATCACAGTATAAAGATACTGGATCTTTAATGGTTGGAACAACTTCCAGCTCTGAAAGGAACTTTCTCATCCAGACGGCTTCTTTGGCTGCATCATTTGCCACAATGTATTCGGCTTCCATAGTAGAGTCTGCTACTGTGTCCTACTTGGAACTTTTCTAACTGATAGCCTCTCTATTGAGGGTAAAAACATATACTGAAACAGATTTACTATCATCGATATCACTGTAGGTGTAAATTTCTGATCTCCCGAAACAGGGAATTCGTTTGTATTGATAAGAACAGCTTATTACAAACTAATGAATCGAAAATTACAACAAAAGCGGAGGGAATGCCCTCCTTGTTTAACGTGGGGTCTTCGGTAGCGATAGGATGCCTCCCTTGGTGCTGGTGCCGAGTTTGCTTCCCGTGGACCATCCGATCGAAGTTGCCGCTGGAGCTTCAATTCTCAGTAGAAGGTCCAATGTGCGTGGGTTCGGGTCTACCCGAGAGCCTCAAGTCGGAGAGTTCTGACGAGCCTCTTCAAATGAGGGAGCCTTTAGCAAGAGCCAAGGTTCGACCTTTGGGAGATTAGCCAATCGAGTAAGCAGCAACCAATCCCCGCGTTTTATGCTGACTGAAGATGGGTTTTAATAGGCAAGGGATGGCATGGGCCATCCCTTGATTCGTGGGATTTGACCACTGATGGAGGTGAGGGAGCTAGCCGCCCTAACTGTGGGATGTGACCACTTAGGGGGTCCTGTCAGCCGCCCTATTCTTGCTAGGTGAGGAGAGCCATGCTTTCTCCCTTGATTTGTGGGATTTGACCACTGATGGAGGTGAGGGAGCCAGCCGCCCTAGCTGTGGGATGTGACCACTTAAGGGGTCCTATCAGCCACCCTATTCTTGCTAGGTGAGGAGCGCCATGCTTTCTGCCTTGATTTGTGGGATTTGACCACTGATGTAACTGTTCCCGTACTCCAAGTGGGCAGTTGACAGTGA
Source organism: Asparagus kiusianus (assembly GCA_022839385.1). Taxonomy (NCBI): domain Eukaryota; kingdom Viridiplantae; phylum Streptophyta; class Magnoliopsida; order Asparagales; family Asparagaceae; genus Asparagus; species Asparagus kiusianus. The sequence continues at coordinate 1,214,258 of BQKN01001067.1, read as the reverse complement.
ACTGGCGAGTCTGCAGCTTGGGTCTACAGGCGAGCTTGCAGGGGAGCTGGGTCTGCAGGCGAGCTTGGGACCGCAGGCAGACTTGGGTTTGCAGGCGAGCTTGCAGGCGAGCTTGGGACTACAGGCAGACTTGGGTCTGCAGGCAAGCTTGCAAGCGAGCTGGGTCTGTAGGCGAGCTTGTGACTGCAGGCAAACTTTGGTCTGCAGGCGAGCTTGCAGGCGACTTGGGTCTGCAGGCTTCGGTTCGCTTCCTCCGTTTTGCCCAATTCCTTACGGTTTGGGAGATATTTGTGTTTTCCCCTTTTCATCAGTGTTTTTTTTCCCCTTTTTGCTATTTCGGGCGAGGTTTTAGTAGTTTTGTTTTGAACTTCTCTGATAAGGATTAAAGGTAATTTTTATTGCCTACAAAACCCCTTCCAAAGTTTTCAGACCTGAATCAGGCCGCATGGGGTCTGGAACACTTTGGATATGAAGACACGTAAAGTGATCCCTGCTCAGATGGAGTGAGGAGCCCTCCAACGAGCTCGGTGAAGTTGACCTCTTCATTCGCAGCTGATGATCGCCTTCTAGGATTATGAGCAAACCCTCAGCTATCAACGGACTTGATTTTTCTTTACCAACTGCTGTTTGAGTTGGACTAGCCATGCTCTTGCCCTTAGTATGGTAAGTTGTCGAGGAATTTCTCTTAGGCTCAATGCTAAAATTTCTCCTCTATCCTTAGTCTTTCGAGGCGTTTGGATTAAGAGCGTAGGGAGCAGTTAAAACCTCATATACTAGTCGGAGGGTAGGAGCAGTTTAGACTCATGCACCAGTTGGAGGAAAGGAGCAGTTTATACTCTTGCACTAGTTGGAGTATTAGGGGGCAGTTTAGACTCATGCACCGGTGGGAGTATAAGGGGGCAGTTTAGACTCATGCACCAGTGGGAGTATAAGGGGGCAGTTTAGACTAATGCACCAGTTGGAGTAAAGGGGCAGTTTACACTCTTGCACCAGTGGGAGTATAAGGGGGCAGTTTAGACTCATGCACCAGTGGGAGTAAAGGAGCAGTTTAGCCTCATACACCAGTTGGAGGTTTGGAAAACAGTTTATACTCATATACCAGTTAGAGTCTTGAGGAGAAGCTTGTCTTCTCTTAGGGCTAAGATGAACCCTGATTTGTCTTTTTATGGGGTAAAGATGAACCCTGATTTATCTTCTCTTAGGGCAAAGACAAACCCGAAATAGCGGCACATCGCATGGTAGGCCACTATCTGTATAAAGGAACATCGCTTGGTAGGCCATTATCAAACAACAACGCCTTTTGCGGGAAAGACAATGCTCGGGGAATCAAATCGTTCAGGGACGTATGAGTGTGACGATTGATTATTATAGGAGCCATCGCATGGTAGGCTACTACCCATCGATTGTTCTAAGGATATTAGAACGCTCGGAAAGGATCAGGTCGTTCAGGGACGTATGAGTGTGATGACTGATCGGATAATGCTATTTGCAGGAATGACTGTGTCGGCTATCAGAGGTAATTGTTAACATGATAGGAATTGCCACGATCGGAACGACTTTGAGGACCTACCATCCTTTTGAAGAGGATTGGTAAGTTAATTTTGGCAGGGGTGTAGTGTTAACATGACAGTGGGAGTTTGTTGCGATTTGAGCAACTCTGTGGGCTTACCATCCTATTAAAGAGGATTGGTAAGTTGATTTGTCAGAGGTTACTGTTAACGTGATAGATTTGAGGGTCCCGCCATCCTATTGAAGAGGATTGGTGGGGGATTGTGGCTTTGGTCCTAACTATCTGAAGGTTTGACCAAGTGGGAGTTTGATGTAGCCCACCTGAACTGCTGGTCTCGCCTGTTTTGAGCGGTTCGTCATAACCGGGAACCTGGCTCAAGAAGTGGAACTTACCTAAACTGTTAGGCTCGTCTAATTTGAGCGGTTCACCTGTACTGAGAACCTGGCTCAAGAAGTGGAGCTCGCCTAAACTGTTAGGCTCGCCTGATTTGAGCGGTTCGCCCGTACTGGGAACCTGGTTCAAGAAATGGAAGTGTAGGGAATAGTTTTAACCTCTTATACCAATTAGAGGATCAGAAGAAGCAGTTTATACTCGTGTACTTGTCGGAGTGTAAGAGAACTATCAGAGGTGATTGTTAACATGATAGCTTTGTGGGCCCGCCGTCCTATTGAAGAGGATCGACAGGAAATTGTCAGAGGTGTAGTATTAACATGATGAGATTGGAGCGATTAGAGCGACTTTGGGGGCCCGCCGTCCTATTGAAAAGGATCGACGGGGGAAATCGTAGGATATGAGGAAACGGTCTCCACTACCAAGGCATCTTGGTCGTCATATCCTCGAAATTCAAGTGGCTCTTCGTTATCCATACGCTTGAGCATGCTCTCGACTTGTTCTCCTTGGCGGATTAAGTCTTTTCACGAGCGAGCTACGATAGCGCCCATGTTGGACAGAATGTTGACGGAGAGATTGTTCCGGCACATCTCAATGAGGGTGGCCTCGGAAACGTGATCACGTGTATGCAACGATCGGTTCCTGAACCTCTTGACAAAGTTACTTACAGACTGTCTTTCCCTGCTTTGCAGCTAGCAGGGTGGTCACGGATACTTCTTCGTCGTCGTCGAAGAATCTGGCCATGAAGAGCCTTTCCATGTCCTTCTAGCAGGTGATAGACCCAGGCTCCAATCTGCAAAACCATTCAAAAGCGACCCCCTTGAGGGTACCAATGAACAGTCGCGTCATAATAGGGTCGTTTCCTACTATGTGTTCAGTTTGTGCCTGGAAGTAGTAAATGTGCTGGGTAGGAGAACCCTTGCCATTGAACTGTAGGAGGTCCAGCGCACAAACTTTGCTGGGTAGGAGACTGTATCCCATTCGATGGGATACGGTCTGACAACCCCCAGCTTGTTCATGTGCTTCTGGAGCTTCAAGGCATCGAGTTGGCTTTAGAACTCGTCGAGCCTTTTGTCCCCGTGATTATGACCCAAAGATGGCGTTCCTCTAGATGACTCGGATGAGGAGTGAGAAGGAGTAGGCATCCGCTCTTTATGCTTTGAGGATTTACGCGAAGTCCACGAAGTCCTCTCTTTCTTCTTCTTCTTCTCACTCAGAAGCTGCTCCAACATCTCCTTTAGGGAGTTGATGTTGCTTGTTGCTCGTCGAGCCTCCTGGATATCTCATCAGGGATGTCGGTCATGTGCACATTTGCGTGCTCGCCCTGAACTGAGCTTGAACTCTGCAACATTGCCACTGCTGAGTAATCATTGTCGTCGTTGTCAGAGACGGACGTCAGACCTGTGCAGGCGAGCTTGGGACTGCAGGTAGACTTGGGTCTGTAGGTGAGCTTGCAGGCGAGCTGGGTCTGCAGGCGAGCTTGGGACTGCAAGCAGACTTAGGTCTACAAGCGTGCTTGCAGGCGAGCTGGGTCTGCAGGCGAGCTTGGGACTGCAGGCAGACTTGGGTCTGCAGGCGAGCTTGCAGGTGAGCTGGGTCTATAGGTGAGCTTGGGACTGTAGGCAGATTCGGGTCTACAGGCGAGCTTGCAGGCGAGCTGGGTCTGCAGGCGAGCTTGTGACTACAAGCAAACTTGGGTCTGCAGGTGAGCTTGCAGGCGAGCTAGGTCTGCAGGCGAGCTCGGGTGTGTAGGCAGACTTGGGTCTGCAGGCGAGCTTGATCGTGTGGGCGAACTTCGAGCTTTAGGCGAGCTCCTCAGCATGGATCGAATAATAGGCCGTAACTTTCAAACCGTCAGTCGGAATTGTACGAATTATATATAAAAATCGCCTATCTTGACGAGACGGAGCCATCTGAACTGAGCCAAAGGCTTCGGTTCGCTTCCTCTGTTTTGCCCGATTCCTTACAGTTTGGGAGATATCTGTGTTTTCCCCCTTTTCATCAGTGTTTTTTTTCCCCTTTTTGCTATTTCGGGCGAGGTTTTAGCAGTTTTGGTCTGAACTTTTCTGATAAGGATTAAAGGTAATTTTTATTGCCTACAAAACCCCTCCAAAGTTTTCAGACCTGAATCAGGCCGCATGGGGTCGGGAACACTTTGGATATGAAGACCCGTAAAGTGATCCTTGCTCAGATGGAGTGAGGAGCCCTCCAACGAGCTCGGTGAAGTTGACCTCTTCACTCGTAGTTGATGATCGCCTTCTAGGATTTTGAGCAAACCCTCAGCTATCAACGGACTTGATTTGTCTTTAACAACTGCTGTTTGAGTTGGACTAGCCATGCTCTTGCCCTTAGCATGGTAAGTTGTCGAGGAGTTTCTCTTAGGCTCAATGCTAAAATTTCTCCTCTATCCTTAGCCTTTCGAGGCATTTGGATGAAGAGCGTAGGGAGCAGTTTAAACCTCGTATACCAGTCGCAGGGTAGGAGCAGTTTAGACTCATGCACCAGTTGGAGGAAAGGAGCAGTTTATACTCTTACACCAGTGGGAGTATTAGGGGGCAGTTTAGACTCATGCATCAGTGGGAGTATAAGGGGGCAGTTTAGACTCATGCACCAGTAGGAGTATAAGGGGGCAGTTTAGACTCATGCACCAGTTGGAGTAAAGGGGAAGTTTACACTCTTGCACCAGTGGGAGTATAAGGGGGCAGTTTAGACTCATGCACCAATGAGAGTAAAGGAGCAGTTTAGCCTCATACACCAATTGGAGGTTTGGGAAATAGTTTATACTCATATACCCGTTAGAGTCTTGAGGAGAAGCTTGTCTTCTCTTGGGGCTAAGATGAACCCTGATTTGTCTTTTCATGGGGCAAAGACGAACCCTAATTTATCTTCTCTTAGGGCAAAGACAAACCCAAAATAGCGGCACATCGCATGGTAGGCCACTATCTGGATAAAGGCACATCGCTTGGTAGGCCATTATCAAACAACAACGCCTTTTGCGGGAAAGACAATGCTGGGGGAATTAAATCGTTCAGGGACGTATGAGTGTGATGATTGATTGTTATAGGAGTCATCGCATGGTAGGCTACTACCCATCGATTGTTCTAAGGATATTAGAATGCTCGGAAAGGATCAGGTTGTTCAGGGACGTATGAGTGTGACGACTGATCGGACAATGCCATTTGCAGGAATGACAGTGTCGGCTATCAGAGGTAATCGTTAACGTGATAGGAATTGCCGCGATCGGAACGACTTTGAGGACCTAACATCCTTTTGAAGAGGATTGGTAAGTTGATTTTGTCAGGGGTGTAGTGTTAACATAACAGTGGGAGTTTGTTACGATTTGAGCAACTCTGTGGACTTACCATCCTATTAAAGAGGACTGGTAAGTTGATTTGTTAGAGGTGACTGTTAACGTGACAGATTTGGTGGTCCCGCCATCTCGTTGAAGAGGATTGGCGGGGGATTATGGCTTTGGTCCTAACTATCGGAAGGTTTGATCAAGTGGGAGTTTGATGCAGCCCACCTGAACTGCTGGTCTCGCCTGTTTTGAGCGGTTCGTCATAACCGGGAACCTGGCTCAAGAAGTGGAACTTACCTAAACTGTTAGGCTCGCCTGATTTGTGCGGTTCGCCCGTACTGAGAACATGGCTCAAAAAGTGGAGCTCGTCTAAACTGTTAGGCTCACCTGATTTGAGCGGTTCGCCCGTACTGGGAACCTGGCGCAAGAAGTGGAAGTGTAGGGAATAGTTTTAACCTCTTATACCAATTGGAGGATTAGAAGAAGCAGTTTATACTCATGTACTTGTCGGAGTGTAAGAGAACTAACAGAGGTGATTGTTAACATGATAACTTTGTCCGCCCGCCGTCCTATTGAAGAGGATCGACGGGAAATTGTCAGAGGTGTAGTGTTAACATGATGAGATTGTCACGATTGGAGCGACTTTTGGCCTGCCGTCCTATTGAAAAGGATCGACGGGGGAAATCGTAGGATATGAGGAAACGGTCTCCACTACCAAGGCATCTTGGTCATCATATCCTTGAAATTCATGTGGCTCTTCATCATCCATACGCTTGAGCATGCTCTCGACTTGTTCTCCTTGGCGGATTAAGTCTTTCCACGAGTGAGCTACGACAACGCCCATGTTGGACAGAATGTTGACGGAGAGATTGTTCCGGCACATCTCAATGAGGGTGGCCTCGGAAACGTGATCACGTGTATGCAGCGATCGGTTCCTGAACCTCTTGACAAAGTTGCTTACAGACTCTATCTTTCCCTACTTTGCAGCTAGCAGGGTGGTCACGGATACTTCTTTGTCGTCGTCGAAGAATCTGGTCATGAAGAGCCTTTCCATGTCCTTCCAGCAGGTGATGGACCCAGGCTCCAATCTGCGAAACCATTCAAAAGCGACCCCCTTGAGGGTACCAATGAACAGTCGCGTCATAATGGGGTCGTTTCCCACTATGTGTCCAGTTTGTGCCTGGAAGTAGTAAATGTGCTGGGTAGGAGAACCCTTGCCATTGAACTGCAGGAGGTCCAGCGGCTCGAACTTTGCCGGGTAGGAGACTGTATCCAATTCGATTGGATACGGTCTGACAACCCCCAGCTTGTTCATGTGCTTCTGGAGCTACAAGGCATCGAGTTGGCTTTGGAACTCATCGAGCCTTTTGTCCCCGTGATTATGACCCAAAGATGGCGTTCCTCTAGATGACTCGGATGAGGAGTGAGAAGGAGTAGGCATCCGCTCTTTATGCTTCGAGGATTTACGCGAACTTCGCAAAGTCCTCTCTTTCTTCTTCTTCTTCTCACTCAGAAGCTGCTCCAATATCTCCTTTAGGGAGTTGATGGTTGCTTGTTGCTCGTCGAGCCTCCTGGATATCTCATCAGGAATGTCGGTCATGTGCACATTTGCGTGCTCGCCCTAAACTTAGCTTGAAGTCTGCGACATTGCCACTGCTGAGCAATCGTCATCGTCGTTGTCAGAGACGGACGTCAGACCCGTGCAGGCAAATGGGTTGGCCACCCCCATTTGGGCGTGAGCGTGTTGGCGAGGTTCAGGCTGGCAAGGTTTACCCGTCAGGCGAGATTGGTACATTATGCCTGCGCCTATCTGGCGAGCTGTTGCTTCGCCTTTCTGGCGAACTTGAGCCGTCAGGCGAGCTTGGTGAAGTCTGCTTGTTTGACGAAGCCCTCGTGAACTGCAGAGTTCGCCAGGTGCCCTTGGTTCGCCAAAATTGAGCACCTTTCTTACAGAGCGGGGCTCTCCTAAACTGATAGGCTCGTCTGATTTGAGCGGTTCGCCAAAAATAGGAACCTGACTCAAGGAGATGGGCTCGCCTAAACTGCTAGGCTCGCCCGAGTTGAGCGGTTCGTTAAAAATGGGAACCTGGCTCAAGAAGTGGGGCTCGCCTAAACCGTTAGGCTCGTCTGATTTTAGCGGTTCGCCAAAACTGGAAACCTGGCTCAAGAGGTTGGGCTCGCCTAAACTGCTAGGCTTGCCCGATTTGAGCGGTTCGCCAAAAATGGAAACCTGGCTTAAGAAGTGGGGCTCGCCTAAACCGTTAGGCTCTCCTAATTTGAGCGGTTCGCTAAAAATGGGAACCTGACTCGAGAGGTTGATTCCTCTCAAGCCTGAATAATAATTCAGGCTGTCGTGGGGGATGAAGGAATGTGCCTCGAGACGAGCGAGAGCTTTTCGTCGCCACTGTGTGGATCTTTTTGAACGAGGAGCATTCATGTCGACGGCGGAGGCGTAGTCTGCGTCAACACGAATGGTTGATTCCTTTTGCACAGGGGTCTGCGAGGATCGTTCATCTACCCACTCAGCAGCCCCTAAACCTGCATTCTCGAATCTCGGCTCGGCCTCAACTGGTTTGGGGGGAAAAGAACCCCCTGCCTCGGCTTGGGTAGATCCCTCAGGCTTGGTTTCCTTGGACTCTTGGGGCTGGGCCACTCGCACGACTCTGCAGCCATCACGAGATATAATGCCGCCAGAAGAGGACGATTGTAAGTACCCCTCGAATTTGATCACAAGGGACTCAACAGTAGTCCCTGCAGCAACTTCGTCAAACTGTGCCACCACCAATTCATCTGAATGAACGGATTCTCCCACTGTGGTTTCCATCTTCTGTAGGTGTAAATTTCTGATCTCCCGAAATAGGGTATTCATTTGTATTGATAAGAACAGCTTATTACAAACTAATAAATCGAAAATTACAACAGAAGCAGAGGGAATGCCCTCCTTGTTTAACGTGGGGTCTTCGGTAGCGATAGGATGCCTCCCTCGGTGCATGTGCCGAGTTTGCTTCCCTTGGACGATCCAATCGAAGTTGCCGCTGGAGCTTCAGTTCTTAGTAGAAGGTCCAATGTGCGTGGGTTCGGGTCTACCCGAGAGCCTCAAGTCGGAGAGTTCCGACGAGCCTCTTCAAATGAGGGAGCCTTTAGCAAGAGCCAAGGTTCGACCTTTGGGAGATTAGCCAGTCGAGTAAGCAGCAACCAATCCTCGCGTTTTATGCTGGCTGAAGATGGGTTTTAATAGGCAAGGGATGACATGGGCCATCCATTGATTCGTGGGATTTGACCACTGATGGAGGTGAGGGTGCCAGCCGCCCAAGCTGTGGGATGTGACCACTTAGGGGGTCCTGTCAGCCGCCCTATTCTTGCTAGGTGACTAGCGCCATGCTTTCTCCCTTGATTTGTAGGATTTGACCACTGATAGAGGTGAGGGAGCCAGCCGCCCTAGCTGTGGGATGTGACCACTTAAGGGGTCCTGTCAGCCGCCCTATTCTTGCTAGTTGAGGAGCGCCATGCTTTCTCCCTTGATTTGTGGGATTTGACCACTGATCTAACTATTCCCGTACTCCAAGTGGCCAGTTGACAGTGAGCTGGCGAGTCTGCAGCTTGGGTCTGCAGGCGAGCTTAGGACAGCAGGTAGAATTGGGTCTGCAGGCGAGCTTGCAGGCGAGCTGGGTCTGCAGGTGAGCTTAGGACTGCAGGCAGACTTGGGTCTACAGGAGAGCTTGCAGGCGAGCTGGGTCTGCAGGCGAGCTTGGGACTACAGGAACACTTGGGTCTGCAGGCGAGCTTGCAGGCGAGCTTGCAGGCGAGCTTGCAGGCGAGCTTGCAGGCGAGCTGGGTCTGTAGGCGAGCTTGTGATTGCAGGCAAACTTGGGTCTGCAGGCGAGCTTGTGACTGCAGGTAAACTTGGGTCTGCAGGCGAGCTTGTAGGTGACTTGTGTCTGCAGGCGAGCTTGCAGGCGAGCTAGGTCTGCAGGGGAGCTTGGGACTGTAGGCAGACTTGGGTCTGCAGGCGAGCTTGCAGGCGAGCTGGGTCTGCAGGCGAGCTTGTGACTGTAGGCAAACTTGGGTCTGTAGGCAAGCTTGCAGGCGATCTGGGTTTGTAGGTGAGCTCGGGTGTGCAGGCAGACTTGGGTCTGCAGGCGAGCTTGATCGTGCAGGCGAACTTCGAGCTGCAGGCGTGTTCCTGAGCATGGATGGAAGAACAGGCTGTAACTTTCAAATCGTAAGTCGGAATTAGACGAATTATATATGAAAATCGCCTATCTTGACGAGACGGAGACATCTGAACTGAGCTAAAGGCTTCAGTTCGCTTCCTCCGTTTTGCCAAATTCCTTACGGTTTGGGAGATATCTGCGTTTTCCCCTTTTCATAAGTGTTTTTCCCCTTTTTGCTATTTCGGGCGAGGTTTTAACAGTTTTGTTTTGAACTTCTCTGATAAGGATTAAAGGTAATTTTTATTGCCTACAATCGTTCTGAAAGCCAGAGTTGGAAAAAGCCTCCATTTGGAGGTCACTTTTACCATATATTAAAAATAACTCTTTAGTCCTTTTCAGCTTCTTAAGTATATTTTTGACCGCTTTCCAGTGCTCTTCTCCTTGATTAGATTGGTATTTACTTACCAAACTGAGTGAATAAGTGATATCTGGTCTAGTACATAACATGGCATACATGATCGATCCTACTACCGAGGCATAAGGAATTAGACTTATGCATTTCCTCTCTTCATCAGTCTGAGGAGACATATTTTTAGAGAGCGAGATTCCAGGAGATGTAGGTACAAAACCTTTCTTGGAATTCTCCATGCTAAACTGCTTTAGCACTATGTCGATGTATCTAGATTGAGATAATCCTAACATCCTTTTAGATCTATCTCTATAGATCTGAATACTCAGTATACAGGATGCTACACCCATATTAATCATGAAAAAACTTTTGATAGTAATATTTTAACCGCTTGTAATAACGGTATGTTACTATAAATTAAGAGTATATCGTCTTCATACTAAATAAGAAACGATACAATACTCTCAATTATCCTTTTATATACACATAGTTCATCTGGATTTTTGATGAAATCAAACTCTTTGATAGCATCATCACAATAGATGTTCCATCTCCATGATGCTTGCTTTAGTCCATAAATGGCTTTAAACAAATTACATGCTTTTCCACTGCTCCCACTGACTACAAATTCCTCTGGTTGAGACATATATATGCACTCTTCTAAATCACCATTTAGATATACAGTTTTGACGTCCATTTGCCAGATCTCGTAGTCATAATGAGCAGCTATAGCTAGTAAGATCCGAATAGACTTTAGCATAGCCACTGGAGAAAAGGTTTCATCGTAGTCCAAACCAGGTCTTTGATGAAAACCTTTAGCTACCAGTCTAGCTTTAAAAGTCTCTACTTTCTCATCTACACCCAACTTTTTCTTAAACAACCATTTGCAACCTATGGGTATCACCCCTTTGGGAGCATTGTCTAAGATCCATACTTTGTTGGTGTACATAGAGTCTATTTCGGATTTCATTGCATCATGCCAAGCAACAGAGTCCCTACTCTGAGATGCTTGCTAATAACTCAAAGGTTCGTCATCATCTATGGCGTGATCTAACATGCTACCTTCAACGAGAAAATCATATTGTCTTTTAGGTGCATGAGACCGCCTTGGATATTTGCGGAGTGGTTGAGGTTCTTATGGTACAACTGAATTTTCTGGTTCTAATAAATTATCAGTATTGATTTGTATCTCTGAAATTTCTTCCAGTTCTACCATGCTCCCACTAATTTCTTTTTTAAGAAATTCCTTCTCCAAGAAGGTAGCATACCGAGAAACAATTATCTTTTGTTCATTGATGTGGTAGAATTGATATCCTTGGGAATTCCTTGGATATCCTACAAATTTACACAATACTGACCGTGCCTATAACTTTTTGGGATCTTACTTTTTTACATAAGCATGACATCCCCAAACCTTAATATAATTAAGATGTGGTTTCATCCCATATCATATCTCATATGGAGGTTTAGGCACTGCTTTAGTTGGAACTTTCTTCAGTAAGTGTGCTGCTGTTTCCAACGCATACCCCCAGAATAAAAAAGGTAACTCAGCGTTACTCATCATGGAACGTACCATATCTAATAGGGTACGATTCCTCCTTTCTGACACGCCGTTAAGCTGTGGTGTAAAGGGTGGAGTAACCTGAGAGAGAATCCCATTCTCTTTTAAAAACCCTAAGAATTCTGAGCTCAAGTATTCTCCTCCTCGATCCGATCGAAGAATTTTAACTTTCTTGCTTGTTTGATTCTCTACTTCATTTTTATACTTGATAAATTTCTCAAATGCTTCAGACTTGTGTTTCATCAAAAACACATGTCCAAATCTTAAAAAATCATCAGTAAAAGTAATAAAGTAGGAGTAGCCACCTCTGGCCATTGTAGACATAGGACCACATACATCACTATGTATCAGTCTTAAGAGTTCTGTAACTCTTGATCTAGTTGCCTTAAATAGAGTTTTAGTCATTTTACCTTTAGGACAAGACTTGCAAGTATCATAAGACTCAAAGTCAAATGGATCTAAATATCCATGCTTATGTAGCTCGCCAAGTCTTTCTTTATTAATATGACAAAGTCTACAATGCCATAAGAAAGCGTCCTTCACAACTGAGTGCTTTCTTTTATTAGTGTGATGTGTATTCAGAATTATGTTTTGATTAAGAATATATATGCCATTACACAATGTTCCATAAGCAATCAACTTTTGATTAAATATGATATTCATAACATTGTTCTCCAACTTGAATATATATCCATCTCTATCTAATAAAGAGACGGATATTATATTACACATCATAGTTGGTACAAAATAGCAGCTATTCAAAATCAAAACGTTTCCATTTGGTAAAGATAGATGAAAATCCTCTACTGTAAGTGCTGCAACTATTGCACAATTACCAACTTGTAAGGTCATCTCTCCAGATTCAAGTTTTCTATAGCTTCTCAATCCTTGTAACAAATTACAGATGTGAGATCCTGATCCGGTATCTAATACCCAAGATGTAGGATTTATAGAAAAACAATTCTGAGTAACAAACACACCTGAAGATGAAGCAACAACTTGCTTAATCTTGATGTATGAGGCTAAGAATTCTGGGTAGTTTTCTTTAACATTTCTCAACCAGTCTATGAAATTAGGATCGGTTAACTTGTTCTGTTGTGATATGATTTTTAAGCCAGACATAATGGTCTGAAAGAGAGAGAAAAAATTATTTTAGCAGATGTTCAATACATAAAATAAATTTGGTTTATTTTTATCTAAGTTATGCCTCCCACTATTTTTTAAGTCCCTCAAAACCTTATAAGAGGTGATCGGAAAACAACCCCTTGTTTTCAAGTGGGATCAAGATCCAATTATCATTGAATGTATCAACCTTAATGAAAGCCAACAAATTGATACACTCAATAATTGGTAGACAACTTTTGTCTTTTACACTCTTGTAATTCTTGATATGATTTTACCCCTAGTCTTTTATGACCTTGACGATAGCCAACAAATCATAAAACTAGTCAAGTTTGGACCCATCATTTCTTGACTGGCTCAAATTTAACTTATGCAAACTCTTGACGAAAGGCAACAAAGTCGCATAACCAATTTAAGCTATCCTTATATCTTATATACAGATGAATACTACTTAGCTATAGAATAGTATTGCCTTGACGATAGCCAACAAACAAAGTATTTATAAGCTTAGTAGTATTCAACTGAAATGATGGAGGGCTACGGACGATTTCATAAATCTTTTACCGTAATCAAACTTGATATAGTTAAAAAATTCTCTATATTTATACTTGCAATAATTAAACTAGCCAGGAAAGTGCAAGATTAGTGGGAGGGTTCCGAGCTATTCACTGGGAATATTCATCGAACCTTAATTAAGTAACCACCGCTCTTTAAGACTATAACGCGAAAGATTGGGCATCACCCCTTATCTTAAGTTGGCCATCACCCCATGAGTTATATCTCATAATCACTTTCTTAGACACTAGTTAAAAGTTCGTTCTAAATACATCTTTTTTAACTGCTTTAGGTTTATTTATCTTTCACACTAACACTATGTTAATGTCGATCTCACCACTCTATGGTCAATAAAATCTTATTGCCATGTCTCACAAAGTTTAAAAAAGAGTTTTTTGTTATAATAAAAACTATTCTCTAATGAGATAGAGATATAAACTTTGTAGAATATAGCACCCAATTGTATTGACATCTATAATTAGGGCACAACCAACATATCAACATATGTAAAAGCAATATGAAATGGTAGTGGACAACTAAGGGAATAAAATGCAACTACACTAATTACATTTTGGCAAGCAATTTGCAACTCCTTACATTGCTAGCTCCCTTGTAAATCCTGTATTATTACATTCACATATACATAGGACGTGCAAGCCCCATTTATAATGGAAAAACCATCTCGTAGGATGGGTAATAATATTACATTGAATGTAAAATAAAAGCCATAAATGAAATAACTAAACTAAACAACCATACTCTCCCACACCCGAATAAGGTCCTATACCCATAGACGTAGCCCATGATCGGTGAGCAAGTGCCTAAACCCGTAGGCGTAGCCCATGCTCGGGGAGGGAAGAGGTCAAAAAATAATATTACATTTCTAGCTATATGACATCAATATAATAAAAACAAGAGAATCGTTGTCCACTACCATCCATAAACATAACATCCACGCAAGATGATATAAAACATATAACTTAATCAACATTAAGAAATATGAATCTATCTAGTTATGCAACAAATTGGAAAACTAGATAACATAGGGATTATCCTAACTCAAATAAGACTATCATGCTTCTAACATACAACTACACTAGTTGTAAAATAAGTGTTTTGCAATTTATACAAGTGTTTTTACTCCTAAAAACTTATGAACCAAAAATCATATTTTTGAATCAACAAGTAGTATAATTAATTATAAAACAACTTGAATAAATTAACTAGTTTCATTAAAACATCTTTTAATTAAACTAGTAATTAGAAGCAAGAACAAATTCCTCTATGAGTTAGATATGCATGTTAAGATTTAATTAGATGGAACCATGGCTCTGATACCATGAAGTAAATTTGTGCTAAATACATGTAAAATACGCAATGGAAGACTATATGTATAATTATGCTATGTATGTAGAGAGCATAAAATACAAAATAGGACCATCCTAATTAAATCTAACATGATCCCTATATTAAAGAGAGCATACAAGGGTTATAAAGTCATACTTTTGAAGCGTGATTCGATGGAGGATCGAACAACCCCTAACTTTTGCTCCTTATAGTAGTAAATCTCCTCGTAGTGGATCTCCAAGTCTTCAAGTGAGCTTGATAAAATCGGAGTCTTCTTGAGACACAAGGTAAGATATCCACCCCGGGGTACTTAAAATTCTACTACTACCTCTTACTCAAAGACTGCTAGAGTTTAGTAAGAGGTAGATCTCTTTTCTTTTTCTTTTATGGAAAGCAACTATGAATAAACCATTTATTTTATTTTTCCATTAACCATAAAAGAAGAAAGAGAGCTCATATTTATAGAGGAAGAATATATCATGACATGAATGACTCATCCTATGAGTCACACCATGAGTCATCAAAACAATGATTCTTTCATGAGTCATGCAATGACTCATCTCATGAGTCATGTAATGAATCATGAAGAATCAAAACTATGTGCTAAAACCATATTCCCGAACCATACCACCTTAATGACTCATCTCATGACTCATTAATCAAGGTATAACGAAGTTTGTATTTCATAAATGAAAATACCACATCAATACGGTATTTCATAATTTTCCAATCATTAATTAATAAGTCATCATATGACCAAAAAGGCAATGAGTTGACCAAAAGTCAACTGTTGACCAAAAAGTCAACCAGTTGACTAAAAGTTAACTTTATAGGAAAAATACTGGAATTCATTTCTTAAGCACATAGCATTCTGATTTTACCGATACATATAATCATTTATGTGTATTCGGTGAAAATCATATATGTGTATCAATTATACACATTACTCTATAAATTAATATTTCATAGGATTTAAGTACGCGCTTGGTGTGACTCTAGGGCCCAACTATAAGACTCGGCAGTGGATCATATCCACAAGTACAACAGAGGTGCTAGCTACACATGAAGACTACCCGGGTATTAGTTGTGATAAATGTCTGCAAGATGCTTACACAATTTTATCAAGACCACTCAGTGATAATACCGTACAGTCAGGTCTCTTCGTCAAACCATATCAAACTATTGAGCCTAAGGTATGGAAAACTGTCAAACCCTAATTGCTCAATTAGTGTTTGTTGATATTAAACTCATAACTTATAAGATCAAACTGACACTCAATTTATCTTATTTACCTCGGCCAAGGATTTGTAGGTTATAGTTATATCAAACAATCTTATGACATCAACCCCTTATACTGGGAGAGACGAATCTCATCTTGGCATCTCAATATCTACTTATGCCTCGGGATGTACCCAACAAGAACCGTTATGCACAACTCGATGAGAATTGTGGTTAGGTAAAAGTCTAAGTACACCGATACTGACATGTAAGATATTACACTCATGCCTCAGGTCATGAGACTACTATGTACTATATCACTTGAGAACTTCTATTTGACAGTTAAGTATAATTACCAACCAGACAGTGAATTGTTCAGTCAGCTCATTCACTAATGAGTCACATGTATACTATATCTTGATGTCTCACATCAATGATCTAAGAGATGGATCATCGTCCTTCCAAAGGAGAAATAGAGTATACACTAGTCTTACCAAAGTGATGATGTCCCATTTCAACACTTCATCAACTAGGATAATTTTAGAATATACTTTGGCGACAAATCATATCTCTTCATTACGATCATATCCAAAATGTCTGATAGTCTAGTATCATTCTAAGGACTTTATCTGTATTTAAAAATACCAGATAAATCTGATCAAAATAGCATACTATTATTTTGAACAAGGATGTTATATTCATATTGGTCCTGTTATAATATACAATTATTGCCTGCAGGGTACTTATATCTAACAAGTCGGACATATTTCAGAGGTGAATGTTTCTAAAGTTAGTATTGACAATTCTGATTCTGATTCTTCAGGCTGCTCACGTCCAGCATTACCGTCAGTTTGTTGTGAAGACTCAACGGAGTGGATGTTAGATTTGGGTGCTATGTATCATATTTTTTCTAAGAGGGATTGGTTCTCCAGCTTTGTGGAGTTAGAAAGGGGGGATATCGTGTTAATGGGAAATGATCACGTATGCCTCATTGGTGGTATTAGAATAATTCGAATTAGAATGTGTGATGGGGTGACTAGGGAGTTGAAGGAAGTGAGATTCGTTTCACAGTTGACAAAGAATATCATTTCACTTAGAACTTTAGAGGCAGCAGGTTATCGGGTGATCTTGGAGAATGCAACTCTGAAGTCACAAATGAGTTCATGGTGGTGATAAGAGGTGTCAATGAAAATAACCTATACTACTTGAAGGGCAAGACAGTTACAGGGGTCTGGTAGCTTCTATTACCATAAAGAAATATACTACTGGCTTATGGCATATGAGATTGGGACACATTGGTGATAAGTCCCTGCAAGTATTGGCGAAACATGAGCTATTGAAGGGTGCAAAGACCTGCAAGATAGAGTTGTGTGAACACTACATACTTGGGAAGAAGACGAAAGTGAAATTCAGCATCACAATTTACAACACCCAATGTTTATTGGATTACATTCACACAGATGTTTGGGGTCCTTTTAAGCACACATCACTTGGTGGGGATAACTATTTTATCACTTTCATTGATGACTATTCTAAGAGAAATTGAGTATATACCATGAAGCATAAACATGAGATCCTGGATATATTTGTGGAATGGAAAAATAAAAGTGGAGCTGCAAACAGGTAGAAAGATGAAAGTACTCCGTTTTGATAATGGTGGTGAGTACAAGAGTGATTTATTTTTATAGTTTTGCCAGGATCATGCCTTTAGGCGCCATTTCACAGTTAGGAAGGCACCGCAACAAAACAGGGTGACCGAGAGATTAAAGCGTATCTTGCTGGAGAAGATGCAATGTATATTCTCACAGAGTGGATTAGCAAGATCCTTTTAGGTCGAAGCTTTGGTTTATGCGAGCCATCTCGTGAACATGTTGCCATGCACTATGATATATAGCAAGACTCATATGGAAAAATGGTCTGGTTCAGTGGCTAGTGATTATGAGTTGCTTCGGATATTTGGGTGTCCAGCTTACTATCATGTGAATGATGGGAAATTGAATCCGAGAGGTACAAAAGCATCCTTCGTGGGCTTTAGAGAAGGAGTTAAATGCTTCAAGTTGTGGGATCCAGAAGACAAGAAGATAATCATTAGCAGAGACGTCACTTTTGATGAGGCTCACATGATGATGCCTCAGATCCCTCAGCAGGTGGAGGAAGGTCAGGTTAATGGGATATCATAGTAGGTAGAGGATGATGTGACTCCACAGACTCCAGATAGCAGTGTATCCATTGAGGCTCCTACATAGGTGACACTGGGAGGAGATGATTTGACATATGAACAGATGCAAGATACTATGGATATTAGGACTTAGGAATAGGGTCATGTTCAGGTATCCATTGCAGCTAATCGACCAAGAAGGATTATTCGTCGGCCAGATAGATATGATGACGTGATAGTTGCATATGCTTTATCAGTTGAGGTCATTGATGATTTGGTTCCTTCTACATATAAGGAAGCATAGTCAAGCTCTGATTCAATCAGGTAGAGGGAAGCTATGGAGGAAGAGCTGCACTCTGTTTAGAAGAACGATACTTGAAAACTTGCAAAGCTACCGAAACGTAAGAAGGCTATTGGATGCAAATGGGTGTATGCCAAAGAAAGAATGATATTCTAATGGGGACATTCGATACAAAACTAGATTGGTTGCGAAAGAGTATGCCTAACTTGAGGGCATAAATTATAATGAAGTATTCTTACCGGCGGTAAAACATTCATCGATAAGGATACTATTGGCATTAGTGGCACAACTGGATTTGGATTTGGTCCAGATGGATATGAAAATAACCTTTCTACATGGAGATTTAGAAGAGGAGATCTATATATCACAACCGATGGGTTTTAGAGCTGCAGGAAAGGATGATTTGGTGTTCAAACTAAAAAAATCTCTTTACGAATTAAAGCAATCACCGCAACAATGGTACAAGAGATTTGACAATTTTATGATTGGCTAAGGGTACACAAGGAGCCCTTATGACCCGTGTGTGTACATACACAAGTTAAAAAATGGAGAGCATATTTATTTGTTGTTATATGTTAATGATATACTCATTGTTTTCAGGAACTCTTAGCTATTAGGAGGTTGAAAAAGGAATTGTCATCTGAATTTGAGATGAAAGACCTTAAAGAAGCATAGAAGATATTGGATATGAAAATTGAGAGAGATAGGGTGAAAGGGAGGTTAAAGTTGACACAGAGGAGCTACTTGCAAAAGGTGATGAAGAAATTTAGTTTTGATGGCAATGCCAAGACAGTGAGTACTCCATTAGCTCCCCACTTTAAGCTATCAACTGAGATGTTACCTGTTTCAGTTGAGGACCGTGAATATATATCCAAAGTTTCATATGTCAATGTTGTGGGTAGCTTGATGTATGCAATGGTGTATACAAGGCCAAATTTGTCACAGGCCATGAGCATAGTGTCTAGGTACATGCATGATCCCGGGAAGGATCATTGGGAGGCCGTGAAGTGGATTCTACGGTATATCAAAGGTACCCTAGATGTTGGTTTGGTGTTTGAGAAGAATGGAAAGAATGGTCAGGATTGTATTGGTTATGTGGATTCTAATTATGCAAGGAATCTTGACAAGCGTCGGTGTACTACTGGATATGTATTTACACTAGCAGGAGCACTGGTGTGTTAGAAATGTACATTTTAGTCTATAGTGGCTCTCTCTACTACGGCGGAAGAGTATATGGCGTTGACTAAAGCTGTGAAAGAAGCTTTGTGGTTGCAGGGGTTATTAGATGACTTGAGGATTGCACAAGATACCATCAGGGTAAATTGTGATAGCATGCTAGCTATCTATTTGGTAAAGAACCAGGTGTATCATGCTCGGACAAAGCACATTGATGTCAGATTCTATTTTGTTTGAGACGTCTTGGATGATGGAGATGTTAGATTGGAGAAGATCCACACAAAGGACAATCCGATAGATATGTTGATCAAAGTTGTCACTGGGGTGAAATTTGGTCATTGTTTAGAGTTGTTGAACATTCTTTGCTGTTGAGGGCCTTTAGCTACCAATGGAAGAACTACGATTAGCTTGATCACGGTCACAGGGTACGTAGGCAGCCATGGTATAATAGTGTAGCTGGTTTGGGCCTGGTTGGCATTCGTGGTATTCTTTTGGTGATCGTCCAAAATTTGAGATTTATCAAATGATGGACGAGGTGGAGAATTAAAGAAGAACGAACTTGATGGAGGCCTCACCTGAATCGAGGGGGCGAGAAAGCTCGCCTGAGGTGCGGGCGTGAGGAGATCGCCTGCAGGCGAGGCGCGGGCTGGATAGGCAAGGACGAGCTCGACTGTAGGCGAGGGCAAGGAGCTCGCCTGATTCGTCGTGGTGGATGATAGCTGTGCGTGGAGAGGTCGCCTTCGGAGCTCGCCTGATGTCTTCAAAGTGGGATCCGGCTGGAGGTAGTTGGAGATAGTAGCTGGAGCTTGCCCTAGGGGTTTCCCTATAAAAGGGAAACCCTATTCGCGAGAGGAATTAAGCGGAGAGAGTGGAACAGATCGAAATCTCTGGCGGCGGTCCCTCTTCCTTCTACGATTTGAGCTCCCATTTGTCCCGTTCCCAGGAATTCAATGGAGAGGATTTGGGAAATTAAAGAGAGGAGTTGAGTAATTAATAGAGAGAGATTTGAGGAGATGTTGAGCTGTGTTTTAAGTTTAAAACACTGATGTTGTTTGAGAGATCTCAA
Organism: Asparagus kiusianus; assembly: GCA_022839385.1. Lineage (NCBI taxonomy): Eukaryota > Viridiplantae > Streptophyta > Magnoliopsida > Asparagales > Asparagaceae > Asparagus > Asparagus kiusianus. Next base: position 1,193,993 of record BQKN01001067.1, on the reverse strand, counting down.
GTTAGAGATCTTTTCTTTGCAAATTTGTAATTTCTTGTGATTAAATAAAAATTATTTGTGCTGCTCCCGTGAACGTAGACAAGTTTGCCGAACCACGTGAATTTTTTATCTTGCATTTGTGGTACTTGTTTTGGTTACTGTTTGTTCTCTAATCTCGTTTGCGGTTGTGTGTTTCTCTGGTTCCGCTGTGCACAACATTAACTTCTTATGGTACTTCAGGGTGGAAATTTGCTGAACTGGTTTTAGTTCACATTATTGCATCCATTATCTAACTGATCTTGTCTTCAGAATGAGAAGTATGTCATTGTTACTGACAGGTGGTAGAAGTTTAGCAATCTATTTCTGGATAAGAGAAGTTTGGCGTTCCTTGGCTCATTGCTGATGAGTTTTTAGTCCATGGAGTTGATGTAGAAGGGAAAAGGTGAAGCTTCAGATATTTCTTTTTCTCAAGTTGTTTCCATACAGATTACATATTAGAAGGTTTTAGCTCATCCATCACACATTCAGTTACTTTACTATAGAGCATGATGACTGTCTTGGTAAATGATATCATTATATAGCTGACCTTTAAAGCTGAACATTTATAACCGCATGTATCATAGTGTTGCTTGCTGGGAGAACCATACACTCGATGTGAGAACTCATATATTTCTCTTCTTTAAACAAAACTAGCTGTCAACATTTTGAAGTGGTTCATCAGAGTTCAAATATAAAGTCTGAAAAGAAGTAGAATAGCAGTGCCCAAAAAATGTGTTAGGAAAATTTCTATTTGTAAAGGTGACCCTAAGCAATTGATGCCTGAAAAATATTTCTCTTATCCTAGCAGATCCTTCTTTATGCTTTATGCTATGCAGGTTCTAGAATATATGGAAGAAAATGTAGGGATTTTTAGATCTCGAAAAAAACCCCGAAAAACCACCAAACGCAGCAAATAAAATTACACAAGATTTAACGTGGAAAACCCTCAACATGGAAAAACCACGGGATCAAAATCAATCCAATATCACCTCTAAATTACAATCTTTTGCACAGACAAAGATCACGAAACCCTCTCTTTCGCATAATATTCTTGAATCAGGCTATGCCCTTTGTCAACCCTGGATTACAATGATATTGGCTCTCTCTACTACATCTTCTCTCTACTCTCTTCTTCTTAGTTTTTTCTCCAACAATAGAAGAATATATAAAGGGAATCAAAACCCTATCTCTAGCCTAACTTTCTAATTAGAATAAGATTCAAACTCCTAATCATGATGGAACCGAAACTCCTAATCATGATAGATCTCTAACCCTATCTAATTCTCATGAAGTTCTACAAAGAATCAAAGACAAAATCCCAACAATCTTCACCTTGGATTTGATTCCCAAACTCCTTTGAAGATATATTATCGTCGTCTTGAAACTTTGCCTCTCCCGCTAGAGTCTTCTATTTCTTTCGCACTTCAAATCGAAGCAGCCACACTCCTAATCAGAACACCTGCACTCCAACTGGTTGTCTCGTGACCCTCACTATCATCTGCTTTACTGCGGCGCCTCCACCTCTCTTGTGTGCACCAAGAGATCTTCGCCACCTCTGACAATAAAAGCAAATCAATCATGCTTGTCCTCCCAACTTGAGTCTGACAATAGCCTCCCCCTACTTGTTGTCCTCGTACTCCACCTGCATCGCTTATCTCGAATCATATCGGTACACATCTCCTACTTCACTCGGTTGTTCCCGCTTGCAAGCTCCACCCTATCTGACACTGTTCTCCTTGAGTCTACACCAACCAACTACTGCTCCCGCGATAACTTTGAATAATTATATGCTGACAACTCTATTGCTAGAATCATATCTGATTCTCTACGCCAGTTTCATTTGTCGTATACTCATTTACCCTATCTACCATTAGATCTGTCTTACCGTTGAATAGCGAAATATCGAACTTCGGACCCGAAGAAGTCATCATTCTCTAACCACGATCAAAATTCAAATCAATCACTATAGAGATTAAACTTGATAAAACCGATGCCAAAAACGAACTCAGCACGTCAAAAACCCTTAGGAATGACTCCTAGATCACCAAAATCCTCCTCCAAATCCTCGATCAAAAGACAAATCAATCTCAACCGTTGGATCTGTGTGAACAGTACCGCTGCGCTGCTACAGTGTTCCTGCTGTAGTTCTCGTCCGCTACAGGTATCCTCCACTGTAGTATGTTGTTGCTACAATATTTTTTTCCTTTTTCTTTTTTTTCATCTTGATTCTTGTAACACCGATCTTCAATCTTGCACGACGTCAACTTCTATCTTCCGAATTCACTCCCGGATCCATCATCATCGCTCTGATACCACTTGTCAGGGAATTTCACTCTCTCTGCCTACTACAATATGTGCAGCTCCGAAGCTAACCCACAATCAACAAGATATAAAACGACCACAATCAAGAAAAAAGAACACTGTGATTTAGGTGGTTCGGTCGACCAATTTCGACCTACGTCCACGGGGCAACAATACGAGAAATTCACTATGTATCAGGGAGAACTACAAGAGGAACCACTCAACTCTCGTCTCTAAATCCCTCAACCTCACGTATATAATCAACTCTCATATTCTCTCCAAAGCACACTCCTTGTAATCTGCACGGATAAAGTGAAAGGCACCCTAATGCCACTAGGAAAGAACCCTAGAGGGGGATGAATAGGGTTTATGCTAATCTAATCCAATTTATATCTATTTAAAACTAATTAACAATATATCCCATCAAGAATGATATTCAACAAGATATGAGCAAGGATATATAAACTAACACAAGGGTAAAATAAACAATAACAAACAAGAGTGATAGTGTGCAAATACACAATGCAAACATACAATATGATCACAGAGTTTGGATCTTCCGTCCTACGTCTCCGCTCCCCACTCTTAGGGAGAAATCCACTATCACACCGGGTTTTCAACGCTCACCCGAATAACGTTTACAACGACACACTCGGTTTTTTACCTCACCGAAAACTTTACAACACTCACAATGTAAATACACTAACTACCATCTTAAGTGTTGGTCTCTAGCCCGTGTCTCCCTCAAGTGTTAGGAATTACAACCTCTATCTACACATTACCACCTACCCCACTCCTCTTGGGACGACCCCATCTCTCACCACACACTTCTCTTGGTGTACTAGTGTAATACAAAGTGAACCTCACAATAATAGCTCACAAATCAAATGTTTGTTCTCTAAACAATGGAAGAACTCAATTAAACACAACTCAAGGTTATAATCTCTCACACCCCAAATTATACTATGTATGAAAATACTAAATGCTCAAGTGGGTGTGTGTAACAATAAGATTTAATAAAACAAAATCAAACTAAACTCAATTTAAATCCAGCTTATGGAAATTTTGAACAAAACAATAAATAGCTAGAAATAGAGTTTAAGAAAACTTCTCTTTGATAACAAGAGAGAGAGAGAAGAGTTGAATGCTCAAACACCAATGGATGATCTCCTCAAGCTCTTCTGAAAGTTTCTTCACAAACCAAACTTTTAAACACACTTAAACAAAAACTTAAACCCTTAAACAAACTTATAAAAATCTTTTAAAACTTTTCTCTTATGTTTTTTAGATTCCAATCATTCTTCAACATATTGTTTGCCTAGAATAAATATAAAATACAAACACTAGAAAAACAACATTAGTTATAAATTATTTGTTAATCATCATCAAAACAAAAGGACTCATTATAAAGATCATGAAACCCTCGCCTCTCGAACAATATTCTTGATTCAGGTTATGCCCTCTGTTAACCCTAGATTACAAGAATATTGACTCTCTCTCTATTACATCTTCTCTCTAGTTTCTTCTTCTTAGTTTTTCTCTAACAATAGAAGAATATATATAGGAAAACCAAAACTCTATCTCTAGCCTAACTTCCTAATTAGAATAGGATTCAAACTCCTAATCATGATGGAACCCAAACTCCTAATCATGATAGATCTCTAACCCTATCTAATTCTCATGAAGTTTTACAAAGAATTAAAAACACAATCCCAACAAAAAATTAGTTGTATGTTATCATTAAACTAGTGACTATGCGTTTGAAATGAATATATGGGAAATTAATTAGAACATTTGGAACTAGAAGCATATTACGTTGCATGTACATGAACAAGGGGACATGGATATGACACATCAACAAACAATAATTTTTCTAAAAAAATACACACTAAAACACGAAGCTGCGTGCCTGATAGCACACCTTCTAATAGTGTCTCTGTTTCTGTTACATAGGAAGCATTTAGCTTCGTATAGGAACATAGATGTTGGCAATACTGATTTAGACATGATAGCTTGTAGAAGGACTGAACACACTGGAATCTGTTGAACAGTACTCTAAGGTCCTTGTTATTATTGAGTGTAGTTTCCATCAGAATATTGCGTGGATTGGGTGATCTATGTCATACACATATGATTAGGGGGTAGCTGGGAATTTTAAATTTTCTATCTATAGTGGAAACCAACTCATTCCTATAGCAGTGGTTCCGATAGGATATTTATTTATTATTATCTGCATACTTAAATAAACATGAATCCATAATAATACCGGTTAAAGTAGGGCTGAAGATACTTGTCTACTTTGGGTGATAAACATTAAGGTTTAATATTTGGTTGGCCGCATCTTGCAGCCAGAACTCAGTAAACGAGAGCAAACGAGAGACTGATGTCAACAAAGTAGGAAAACACCTTTTGTCTATCATTATGGAAATAGTTCCTAAAATTTACACAACCTTTTTATTTTTTATTTTTATTTTTTTGGTTGGTGTTTTTGGAGGGGGGGCGGCGCCCCCTCTCCATGTGAGTGGGGGCCACACCTATGCGTGGATCCTTTTTTTGCGCTTGAGGTGTTCCTAAGAACACCCGAGTTTAGAAGGCCAGGCCCACCCGAACTTCTCATATAAATACCTACGTGATTTCTTCCTAGGTTTTAGTGAGCAAAAGGGGAAAAACGGCTGAAAGTTTTGTCTGTGCAAGGGGAGAACGCGAAGGAAAAAAATAAAAGCAGAGGTGCCGACTTTGAAGATATGGAGCAGTCTTCTGTGCCGCCTTTGAGAGGGTTTGTGCATCCCTTTTGAGAGAGAAATTGTGAGAGATTTGAGAGTTTGTTTAAAGGTTTTATTTGTGAGACTTTGTGTGATTGTAAACCTTATTTGCATTCTCTTTCTCTTTAATAATAGATCTCCCCCCACCTTGCCCCGTGGACGTAGTCAGCTTGCCGAACTACGTAAAATTAGTTTGTATTTCTGTGATTTGTAATAGCTTGTTAGGTTACCTTGACAAGTCAGTCCTAGAACTGATGAGAGGAAGAGTGTATATCCCACATTGTTGAGATATATCATTATCGATTCTTGTTTCTTTTGTGAAACATGGATTTAGTTGTGATCTTACTCTCTTGTTGTGTACCAGAAGTGCTACTGAAATTTCCGCTGCACACAAAAAGTGGTATCAGAACTCAGGTTTTGGCTTGGGGCTTGTTCGAAAGATCCGCTAAAGGATTCTTATCTGAAGATTTTGATCTACAACATGGGTGAAACAAGCACATCAGGATCTTCTCTTTTGAAGGCGATATAGAGTCTGAGCATCAATAAATTTAAAGATTGATATTCCGAAGTTCGACGACAAGATTAATTTTCGTTTGTGGAGGTGCCAGGTAATGGATGCATTGGATGCACAGAATTTGGAGGAGACTCTTGAGTTACAAGAAAAACCCGAAGACATAGAGGACAATGTTTGGAAGAAGATGAATAGTAGGGCTCGTTGAGTTATTCGGTCATGCTTGATGCCGGATCTTATTTATGATGTTATGAACAAGACGTCGACGAAGAGCTTGTGGGAAGCGCTTAATGAGAAGTATCTAAGAACATTAAGAATCGACTTAACTTGAAGAAGAGGTTTTACCAGTTCAATTTGAAGAGAGGGTTCTATTAGGGAGCATGTAAAAAACTTCACGAACCTACTTTGAGATATGGCCAATATGGACATCATGGTTAAGGATGAAGACAAGGCGATGCTACTTTTGTGTTCGTTGTCGGAGGATGATTATGCTACTTTCGTTCTCACTATGATCAATGAAAAAACTACTGTTAGTTATAAGGAGGTGACCTTAGTGTTGGTAAATTATGAATTGAGGAAGAGTGATGGTGAACCCTCCGAGAAGGCATCAGGAGATGCATTAGCAATTTTGTGGCTGTGATCCAAACTGTCGTTAGTTCAACCGCTCAAAATCGAAGAATAGATATGACCATATGAGGATTGGTAGGAATCAATGTCGCTTTTGTAAAGAAGAGGGACATTGGAAGATCGACTGCCCAAAGATGAAGGAGAAAGCCGGGATCAATAAAGGACAAGCTGTACAAGCTTCGGAAGTGAATGTTGTCAAGGTTAGTGACGAAAATTAAGATACGGATTCTTCAAGCTTTTCATGCTCAACATTACCATCAGTTTTGGGTTTCTCACGTGCATGTCTTCTTGAGAAAATGTGATACATGGTATTCTTCTTTGAAAAACTTAACAATATTGAGGGCAAGCTTCTTCTAGCGTTGCTCCGACTGGGTTTGGCAGAAAATGAGTGAGAAAAGCCTCATTATCTACCAACGCTTCACGAAGAGCTTCTTTCGTTGATCGAGATAAACATAGAAGCTCAAACAAGGTAATCCTTGCTGGGATATTGGCTAACTGAGCCAACACATCAAACCGAAAAGAATCTTTCGAACTCTCTGGTGCATCTTTCTTAAGTGTTTTGTTGTAACGAAGTTCCTTTGCTTGAGTTTGCTCAGCTACTTCTTTCCCTGGTTTGGGTGGTGCATCTTCTATTTCAAAATATTTCTTTAAATACTCTTTTTCTCCACGTGTTCCTGATATCTGAGCAGGCTGCATAGTGAATGCCGGCTGCTCGTTCTCAGAACTACTAAGTGATGCAGTCTCAACCCCCTCATCTGGAACGGCTGAAATAACAATGCAAGATCTTCTTTGAGTTTGCTAATGTCCACTGTTCATCCATTAGTAAGTCAGGATGAACCCACATCAACTCTCCTTTATAGGTAGTATAAGGGACCATTCCTTTTTCTTTCTTCTGATGTGGATCAAAGTTCACCACTCTCGCCTCTGCTTGAGGAATCGGTTTCACACCGTCTTATACCTGCACCTCGGCGAAATCTCCAAATTGAAGTAAAACCATATTCGCAGATACCTTCTTTTGCTCAGCTTGAAGGGTCATCACACCTGCATCCAGCAAAGCCTGAATTTTGTCCTTCAGGATGTAACAAGCTTTGGTTGGATGATATACCATCCTGTGGTACATGCAAAAATTAGGATCATCGGTCCTTGATACTTCTGCGTTCCTTTTTACCTATGGCAGCTTAATCTTATTCATCTTGATTAAAGATGTAAGAATGGAAACCAAATGTTCATCCTTAAAATCATATTTCTTATGAAAACGATTGTCGGATGTATTTCCCTTCTGTTTAGTAAAGGATTTTGGACATGGAGCTGTCTCAACAGTTAAGGTGTCTTTCCCTTTCGATTGTTTCTGGGAATTATAATTGACTTTACCACCTCATTTTTTAGGCTGAGATTCTTGAGGTTCTTCAGCAGTCATCCTCTTGAGCATGTTTTCTACTTGCTCTCCTTACCAAACCAAATCTTTTCATGAACGGGCTTCAACAGCGCCCATTTTAGACAAGATATTAATAGAAAGATTATTGCAACACATCTCCACCAGAGTAGCTTCAGAAACTTGATCACGTGAATGTAATGATCGATTCCTGAATCTTTTGACAAAGTCGCTAACAGACTCCATCTTCTTATGCTTCTTAGACAATAATATGGCCATAGACACTTCAGTGCCATCATCGAAGAATCGGGCTAAGAAAATCCTCTACAAATCTCTCCAACTCTGGATTGATCCTGGCTCAAGTTTGTGAAACAACTCAAAAGCCACCCACTTTAGGGTGCTAATGAATAATCAAGTCATAATAGGGTCATTACCCACTATATGACCGGTCTGCGCTTGGAAGTAATAAATATGTTGCGTAGGAGAACCTTTGCCATTAAATTGTACCAAGTTGAGTGGTTTTAATTTCAGGGGATACGGGATCGCATCTCCTTCATTTGGATAAGGTCTTGACACCCCCAACTCTTTAAAATTTCCTTAAAGCTTTAGTGCATCAAGCTGCTTCTAGAAATCCCCCCACTTCTGATCTCGTTCCTTCGTACGAGGATTAGATTCAGCTTCGGATGATTTAGAATGAATCTTCACAACTCTTTCCTCATCGTCTTCATCATTGCCATCTTCATCAATAGGTGAAGGTCTTCTACGCCTAGATCCTGAAGCTTGGGAATGAGCTTTCTTCTTCTTCTTTTCTTTCTCCTCGTGGAGCCTCTCTACTATGCTTCTAGGCGTCTGATGGACTCCTGCTGTTGACGAATGGTCAATTGTTGCTCTTCCAGCTGTCGCGAGAGTTCTTCATCTTTTCCAATCATGTGAGCACTTTCTTGCTCACTTTGATCTGTATTGGAGGGTTGAAAAGTGGCAATAGCTGAGTTTTTAGGTTCTCCCACTACATCATAGGACATACCCGCTAGTTTGCGGTAATCTGGCGGGATCATTGCTCCAGTACGAGAACGAGTGTGTTGGTAAACACCTTGGCCTTCAATGAGTGCCTCTCGTAGTCCGGGAGATCTTTCAAAATCAGAAGACTCAGAATCATCAGCTAAGATTTATCTTTTACCCTTACTATCCATGTTGATTGTCACTTCAACGTGGCGATTCTTAGTTGCTTGTTTCTTGGGACGAAAGCGTCTTCCTCTTGATAACGACACCATCGACGGTTCAGTTAACCGTTCAAAGACTGAAGGCTTATGATTTGACTCCCCACATGAACATTAGGAAAGTACTACAGAAATGAGTTTCTCACAGCAGCAATGAGATTGCATTTGGCTCATGCTGCGCTTGTACGTAAGATAATCCCAAAGGTCACTCGCTGGACAACCCCCAGTTGACTCTGTCATCTTGGCTTTACCCAAGTGAGACCCTCTGAATGATAGAGGTTGGCGAACTTGAGCAGTCTGACATTCATTAGTAAAACGAGCTCGACGCTTGTGCCTTCTTAGTTGGCTCTTATCTTGAAGTTTGTTTTCTTTACAAACGACAGTATGAACCGCTTGTTAAAACTGTTGAACCTCTTCTTGAGAATGAGGTTCATTGCCGGAGCCTACTCGGGTACGGGGATGAGGTCCGTCTTTAGGACGTTCCTTATTTACCTGACCCTCGTTGGACTTATTGACCTTAGGTTGATCAACTCTCGGTCGATAATGAAAACCGTCTAGCGAGACCAAAGCTCGAGCCCTACTGTGAGCTTGATTCTACTGCTGACGTTGTCGAGTGCGTCTGGATAGTGAACTAGTAGGAACATTTGCCTCAGTCGAAGCTGGGCGAGGTTCGTCATCAAAAGCCATAGTTTGGCTAAAAGAGGTCGAAATTCGGCTAGGTTGCTTGACAACCCATTTCTTAGTCTGACGGCTAGTTACTAGAGCCTCCTCTTTGAGGAGCTTGAACTTTTTCTCTAGACTAACTCGAGTTGAATCATCAGAAGCCACTTGGGCTGAAGTCCCATACGAGACTCGACGACACTTTCGTGCCTTCGTGGGACTAGACTTCCCTGACGAAAGAAAATCCTCATATTTGGACTAGTCAAATTCGATGACCAGAGTCTCGATGTCTGTTCCCACTACAATCTTGTCAGATTGTACCACCACCATCTCGTCGGAGAGAATAGCTGCTCCTACTGTGGTCACCATCGTCTGTAGGGTCAAAAAAATTTAAGGATTGATTGACTCTCTTGTTTTAAGAAATGGGTTCGATCACTTGGTACGAAACCCTTACAATCACTCACTCTCTCGATTATAGAGGAAGAGAAGATTAATTCGGCTTCTCTTTTGTTTAAGGTGGGTTCTTTGTAGCGAAAGGATGCTTCCCCCGATGCTTGAGTCGAGCTTGCCTCCCATTGACGATCAGACTAAGATTGCTAGCGTTTCTGACGTTCGTTAGCCAGCTAGAATCGAGGTTCGGACTCCGAATCGACGTGCAGAAACGTTGATCTCTGATGCTTCTTGAAGTCCAAGTTTAAAATCTCCAATTTATCAACAACCAACCAACCCTTTTCTTTGTAGCTGTCGATGGCTATTTATAGGGTTTTAAACACGTAACTGACGTGCTATAATTACGAGTAGAGGGCCGTAACTGACTCCTCTAAATCAGCGCACGCTATAACGTGCTCCTAAAGATTAGCCCACGTGGCTGACTAAGTCTTCAGAGCCGCTACGGATAAATCCTACGCGGATGACGAACCTTGTCTTTAATTGAAATGGGGTTCGTCAAGTAAGACGAGCCTTGATACACAGCGAGGTTCATCTTACCAAGCAAACTTTATAGTAGACCAGTTTCTTCTAACGAATTTTGTCTTCACTGACTTCGTCTGACGAACCTCGTCTTCACTAACGAACTTTATCTTCGACAACTGAGTCCAACTAACGAACCTCATATGACCTCCGTTGAAAATGTTGAGGGCCGTGCAAGACGCCAAAGATACATGACATCCGGATAATGTAATCAAGAGTGGTGTGAAGATATGATCAATATTCAATCAAATCTTCAAGTGGGAGATTGTTAACCACCCCAGCCAATCAAGCCGCAAAGTTTGACCCTCCTCCTCTCTCTCTTTCAGTGGTTGTTTTTTGAGAAAAATGGAAAAAGGATGCAGGTCCCACTAGTTAATTATTATTAGTAGCGGGTCACTACAACAAAATACAACATTGCCGACGAAACAAAAACGTCGGCAAAAGTTTAAAAAATGTCGGGAAAAATCTTTCCTGATGCAAAATGCAGCGTCGCTAACGCGTCGCCAAAAGTGCGTCAAGGAAAGTATTTGGCGACGCAAATACACCGCGTCGCCAAAAGTATACTTTTGGCGACGCGTCATGCGTCGGGAAAAGTATATCTTTTAGCGACGCATAATATTTTACGTCGGCAAAAGTGTACTTTTGGCGACGCATGCAGCGTCGGCAAAAGCTATGCGTCGGCAAAAGTATAGCTTTTAGCGACGCAAAATTGTTCGTCGCTAAAAACTATACTTTTGGCGACGCAAGTTAGCGTCGGCAAAAGTACAGCTTTTAGCGACGCAGAGTGAAGCGTCGCTAAAAGCTATACTTTTGGCGACGCAAGATAGCGTCGCTAAAAGCTATACTTTTGCCGACGCAAGATAGCGTCGGCAAAAGTATAATTTTTGGCAACGCATAATTATGCATCGGTAAAAAGTATAATTTTGTCGACACTAATTTGCATCGACAAAAGTAATATCTTTTCTGTCAACTACAAGCCTACACTGAACCTGAACATCCACAAAAAATTTGCTCCCATTCACATCAACAAAGAAACCAAACATCAAATTATACTCCAAACAAGTTGCATATTATGATAAACAAAGAATTTGCTCCCATTGCAAAATAATTACATTCATTTCCATTTCCAAGTCAACACTCAAAGGCCTGTTTAAATATTCCAGTTTGCCATATTCAGTGTTTCCTATTTCAGAGAATGACACATTATAAGATTTACAGTAAATTAAACTAAGTTGAAAAAAAGAAAACTGGAAGTGAAAGAACGGCACGATCAGTGAACCTCTTCACAGATGAAGGTATATTCTCTGGTAGAGTTTTTGCGACTATGTCTAACTCCTGCATTTGTTGCTTTGCAGTCACTCTATCAAGGCCACAGTACATATCCATAAGCTCTTTCATGTGTGGTAGCCTTTCCATCAGTTCGATCTTTGATTATTTCCTGTTAGAGAAAATACAACGTCAGATTATTAGCTACATATATATAGATCAAACAAATACTATTCGTACAATTTTCAGAATTCATCGCATTTTCCCTCCAACTATTTTGTTAACATTGTGGGAATTAATGCAAGAAGTAATTTATTACTACGATGAACAGATATAGTTTGACTGTTTATTTCTTTTTGTTGTTCAGTCAGGTTGGCTCAAGCATTAGAAACAATTATAAACAGTGGAAAATGGAAATTATCGTATATCATGAGCCCAATCTGTATAAACAATGACTTTGAATATCCTAACTGGAAACTGGCCTTTACATAATGTGGTTGAGCAATTTATGACCATTTTACATTCCCTACGGTAATAAGGTATTTTGATATACACTAGTACAAACTAGGGCTGCCCCAAAGGTTGGAACCGTTGGGGCAAATCATGACCCCAACGGTTAGGACCGTTGGGGCTAAAAAAACCACCGTTACGGCAAGTCACGTTGGGGCTAAGTCAGCACACCTATATTTTATAAGATGCAACACAGAGAGGCAGAGTGCATATGGTGATATGCTTACCTGAATCTATTGTTAAAAACAATAAACGAGTTTGAGCTCATATCCAAAACACAGTAAGTTGGTACGTCATTAGCTTATGGCCTTAGATACATCCATTTCTTTCATAATTTTCAACCAGTCTCATGAAACTGTCGGTGGAAAATTACCTTTTAGATTTGAGAAAAGGTTGTTCTAAGCACCAAACAAGATCGATGGAAAATGACATATTACAGATAGGAGAAGACATGAACTGTATAATATATACTTTGAGCTTTCTACATCATTTGACAAAAGATTAGTCCATCTCACAGGAGAAGTTCTGTTAGTTCACTACTGGAATTAGCTACAATACCAACTTCAATTCGTAGACGAATCCACTACTAAACATATAGAAAAAGATATAACATCATTGGATTCATTTCTAAATATAAACTTGCTTTTACGCAGTGGATGAAAATATTCCCAGAATATTAAGCAGATACTACTTAGTTGTTTATAAAATAATGTGAACTTACTCGCAAAGCCATCTTCTTCAACTTATTCATAGCTGAGAATTGTTTGAGGCGAGAAAGGACTGCAGGATCTAGTGCACGATCAGGAGCAACTCCATTCTCACATATCCAGGGATGACCTGAGCATAAAAGCAAGCAGAACTGACAATGAGCCATCTTCAATGTGTTTGAAGTACAAAACTACAAGCTTAACTTAATGTAAAACTATAATCCAGAAAAGAGTGCTCAGAAAAGATCAATAGTATTAGAATTAATATAAAACTATAATCCTCAACCTTCATCCTAACTTTGGACTTTTGGTGTAATGGTTAGAGGGACTAAATTTAAGATGGTATTAGAGCAACCCAGATTCGAATCCCACTGACCATGAATTTTAAGCGGATTTTCTAAAAATTGACACTGCTACGTGAGTCTAGGTTTCAGCCCATAAAAAAGGGTGTTCAACCTGTGGGGGCATGGTAGAACTAATATAAAACTAATATAAAACTATAATCCTCAACCTCCCCATAACTGCGGAGTTTTGGTCTAACGGTTAGAGGGACTTAATTTAAGAAATAGCAACCTAGCTACAAGCCTAAGAGATTGATCAAGAACATTTTCTAGTACAAGAATATAGTATTGACTAGCACAATGTCTAGGGATAGCCAAGGAAATGCACAAACAGAAGGTCCAAGCTTCGTTAGCTCCAAGACACTTGGTATACGCGGGTTTCACGAAGACCATGCATGTCACAAGTAATGGTCTTCAAAGTTGCGTTACCATTTTCAAATGTTCAATATTCCTCCTTTTGTCATAACATGACAAGACAACTTATCTTAGTTTCCAAAAGAAAAGACAAGTCTGTCAACAATGGAGTTAAGCATGTTATGCAGAATGGCCAATAAACCGTCATATTACTAAGCAGTCATCATTTTACCACTAGAGTTCTACTATATCTATGTAAAACATATTAGGAAAATCAAAATCAACAAAATCTTGCTACAGTGGAAGTATATGATGGTTCTTAAGGGAAAGCAAACAAGTAACAAAAAGTAATCATGCTTTTTGTGAATCAGACAATGCTACAGCTCTACTGAATTAAATACAATATCTAGTACGGCATAACTTACAATGCTACAGGGCATGTATCTTGTGCTTCAAGAACAAGAAGGTATGACGGTGAAGCACCATATGCCAGATTATCTAGTACGGCATAACTTACAATATCTAGCATATATTTTAGATTTTAAGAACATCATATTCAAACAGACCAGTGTGAGTAGCTTTATTTACTATAGACTATATCTCATGTTCCTGAGTCCAACAATTCTCTTTTCTTAGCCAGGCAAATTTTGACAGGCTGCTCATGAATACATAAGCTAAAATGCAAGCCAAACAAAGTACGCTCAACGATCTATGGTAGGCCAACTGCCCTTCTAGGTTTCCTGGTGAATCGTTGTCTCTTCCGAAGTTCTCTTATAACTGGACACTTACGAGTTCTGACAAAGGCTAGCAACTGCAAAATTTTATCAAAAAAAAATTGTTAATTTGTTGAATGACACACTTTCATGAATCTCAATAATTCACTAATTAGATTTTTCTTGCCCCCCTCCCCTGAAGCACTTATTCACTTACAGTTCTGATATAAAAACGAAACTGAGCAGAAGGGCCAGAAGAGAACCAATTCTAGCATATTATCAGTAATATTTTCTGTACTCCTTAGCGTATAAACCCAGGCAATTTAGCTGGGAGCTGTGACTTACACATCTCATGATTATTAAGATTTATAGCTAAATAGAATATTAATTTCACATATTGCATGTCTTGAGATGCACAACAGATACATATATACACACACACAAAATCGCAGTGTTACCATTTTCATATAAATTTGTAGATAACAGGTCATTATCGTTAGGACATAAATATAAAACAAATAAGAGCAACTCCAAAATGTCAGATGACGACAATAATTTCATGATTCAAACCTTCATCAGTGACTGGCATTAAAGAGAGTACTGAACTGGAAAGAACAACAGAAGTGAATGACACTACAAAGTAGACATACAAACTGTTCCATGGTTAAGTAAATAAAGAAAACTATTGTATACAGATGAGCATCAAAATATAACAAGAACAAGATGATAACATACCAATCATTTATCTTATATGCTCTTTTCAAATGCTCCTTCTTTACACGTCTGAGGACCTCTCCTATGTGATCTGAAGCATCTTCCAAATTTTCAACACGCACCTAAACATGAACACATAAAAAATTAGATATGAACAACACATTCATAGCCACGCCATGCTCTAAAATTGTAGGAGAAAGAGACAAGTGTCATCGGATATTTGTGTTGGTGGAGATTATTCACTGGTGCTTATGAGATTATTCACTTGTGCTTACGGAAGCACATAGCAAGATAAGATGAACACCTAACTTGAAATTTTGGATCTGCAAGAAGCGGTAGATAAAACATTATATGCCTCTGTTTTCACTGGTCATGAACTGGTTAAATGCTAATACTACACTAACATGTAAAATTATCTGGCACCAAACACGAAAATTGATCCTGAAGATGTGTAGGGCATCGTGAACCAGAAAATCCTTCATGAGTTTGTCTCAGAGGCGGAGCTAAGTTCAACCTTGGGTACGGATTGTTGAATATATTTTAAAACCAATTTCTATATTTCATCAATTTCTTGTATGGTGTTTTTCAAGGAGTACAGCAAATCAACATAATTCAGAATTTAAACCTAATAATTCAGAATTTAAACCTAATAATTGAAAAAAACTCAGAACTGGGGTTTCGATCAAAGAGTACCTTATCACCGGTGAAATTAGGGGTTGCTGACGACGTAAGGGGAGCCGGACGGCGGGGTGGTGGCGAAGAGGAGAGAGGCGGAGGGTTGAGGCTGAGGTGGCAGCGATGGAGAGGAGGGAGGAGGAGCGGCGGTGGGTGGTGATGAGGTGGCGACGGCGGCGTGGGGAGACGGCGCTGGGGGTTCGGGCGGCATGGATCTGGGAAGAAGGAGGGGTCCGTCGCTGAGGTGGGAGGGCGGCGGCGAATGGAAGAGGGAGAAGCGGGGAGAGGATTTGAGAGAGATGGGGTTTTGAGATAGAGATTTGAGCGGCGAACCAAATAAATTGCGGGAAATGGAAAAATTTTGGACCTTTGCCGACGCTAACTTGCGTCGCCAGTATAATTTTTAGCGACGAACCGTTTTGCGTCGCTAAAAACTATGCTTTTAACAACGCTACAGTTTTACGTCGCTAAAAGCTATACTTTTACCGATGAAAAAGGAAAAAACGTCGGGAAATCTATATATTTTTACCGACGCTAAGTTAAAACGTCGCTAATAATATACACTTTTAGCGACGCTAATTATAAACGTCGGGAAAAATATATGTTTTGCCGACGCTAACTAAAATCGTCGGGAAAAACATAATTTTTGGCGACGTATTTAACCATGCGTCGGGAATAAGCGTCGGGAAAAGTGCAATTTGTTGTAGTGGGTCCCATTAATAATATTTTATTAGTGTATAGTATTTCCCAAACACTATAAATAGGGTCCTAAACTCTTAAGAAAAACTCATCCCAGAAATAACTCCTCTTATATAAGAGTAAGAGATAAAACACAAAGAGAGTTTGTGAAAGTTCTTGGAATGCATCTGATCAAGAGAATGTGTTCTTTGATTTATTCTTTTGGGGTATAAAATAATTTGGCATCGTCGTTGCACCATGGAGTAGCTCCGAAGGAGTGAACCACGTATATCTGTGAGTACTATGTTTAATATTATGCATTTATTCTGTGTATTACGTCTCCGTTCGAGATGTTATTGTTGGTGTGTATCCTAATAGGGTCTGTATGGGTGTTGAGGGATAGAATTTACCTTCGATCGCAAAATTAATCTGGGACATACATTCCTTAAAAAAAAGACTCCTTGTGCACTACACCACCTAAAATCATCTATAGCGGCCGAAAAATGCTATCGTGTTATTTCATAGCGCTTTAATCAGCGCTGTGTCAGAACCCGCTATCGTAGGTCTGTGGTTTTAATCATAGCGTTTTTATGTAGCTATAAAAGGGTATTCAATAGCGTTTCTTTATTAGCGGTTGAAAAATGCTATTAGTTAGTTTTCATTCATAGCATTTCAACGCTACTATTATCTTACATTTGATAGCGTTTGAGTTACTACAATGGCGTTTCAGTGAATATTGTCTTTCTTCTTTTAATAGCATTTCAGCAATTGTTTCCACTTCTTATAGCATTTCAGTTGTTCCTATAAACCTTTGAGGTTGAACTAGAAATTACTTCTAATTATAACAACCATAAAAGCAAATATTTCATTTAAAGGTTCAAACTGATACATAACCAAGTGTAGCATACAAGAAGAGTCAACACAAATGTGCCAAAAAACAAATACTAGTCTTTGGATAATCCAACATTGAGCACAAGAAATTAACCATAGTACACATAACAACAAAAAATAACTTTACTACATTACATATGACTTGGGAGACTCATCATCTTCAGCAATTGAGTACTAGTACTGCTGCAAAAATAGATATTAACAACACCAATAATGAGATCCTAGAGCCATGAATATATTGACACAAAAGAGAAAATAGCAATTAATGTCTGCAAACTTCACGAAGAAGCTAAAATGAGAAGTATATGATGCTTTCTTAATTAGTCTGTCCCATGCCAACACGATTCACTAGTCATCAGTAGTGATCAGATCAATGCATGCATTGATCGAATGATCTACTTAATGCTAGAAAAATATCCGAAATTTGTGATATTAATCCAAAATAAGTTTAGAGATACAACATTAATCATGAACGTCAGTCAACCTTTTATATATGAACTTTAACCCTCTTAGGTGAGCAATGAGCAATTGCGAATCACATAGTTTTTGATGACATTGATCCAAAACAACTCACATACCTTTCAATGTAGAGAAGGATAAAAGGTAGCAGCGCCGGAGGAGTGGCGAGCAAAGCCAGCCGGAAAACAGCTGAAAGAGGAGGAGAAGGCCAAATTAAGTATGAGTTATCAATTGATGCTTATCAAGTATGGGGTATGAAGAGTAAATTTCCAACTGATCAAATGAATGGAAATCATCTTTACTTTGAGTGAGTAAGTTGGAAACATCTTCATCTACATTTAAATTAAATCGTTTTACCTGGACACATGAGATGAACCTGGAGTGCTTGAAAGTCCAAAAGATACAGATGGGAACCTTCTAAAAATTGATATGTTAACAAGACCACCAATAGCTGTGATCCTAGAAATGTTGTGTACAGTAGTCAGCTAAATGATTTTCCACTATAACAGACTTGATGACCATACTCACCAAATTACTAAGATTGACATACTCTATAAAAATTCTAGATATTGAAAAGCAGTAGCACCAAACGTCAGATTTTGGTTTGATACCGATGTCTTCATGACTCGCTACTTTATGCAAGTAAATCTTCTCTAATATCCTCATATATCAAAGTTTTAGATCACATCAGGAAACATCAAACTTATGTGATTGGACGCTATTATTTCCTTCGAATTATTGTATAGATTTTTCATCATTCAATCTACAAACGATTAACCTACTTTTTAGAAATAGCAAAAAAGAAAAAACTTACAATATCCAAAGACACAT
Organism: Asparagus kiusianus; assembly: GCA_022839385.1. Classification (NCBI taxonomy): domain Eukaryota; kingdom Viridiplantae; phylum Streptophyta; class Magnoliopsida; order Asparagales; family Asparagaceae; genus Asparagus; species Asparagus kiusianus. The sequence continues at coordinate 1,175,417 of BQKN01001067.1, read as the reverse complement.
TATGTGTGTTGTGCTCTGATACCACTTGTTGTGACGGACGGCGGCGCCGAGGAACCAAAACAAACGCCGATCAAAGAAGGCCAAACTCAACCAAATATCAATGCACAAACACAAACACCAATTTTAACGTGGTTCAGCAATTGCCTACGTCCACGGGGCAAGAAGGGGGTGGGTTTTCACTAATAGAGAAGGAGAGTACAAATTAAGATTACAAATCGCTCAAACGAACCAACTAATCTCACCAACAAATCTCTCAATCTCTCAACCAATAACCCTAACCAATTGCTCAGAAAGATCTCTCTTTTCTGTGCTCCAAAATCCCCCAAAACACTCCTACAAAACCCTCAAATCGTATTGGTATTTATACCAAAACAGAAACCCAAACAGACTGCAAATAGGAACCTGAACTTTCCAAAAAACCCGTCGTAAGTTGACTTATCAGTCTGCATAAGTCGACTTGGCAGAGGGAAAAACAGCAACTGGAGAAGAGATCATAAGTCGACTTATCAGACCTGATAAGTCGACTTGCCAGAGCCCAAAATCAACAATCCAGAGCAGATCGTAAGTCGACTTACGACACAAACATAAGTCGACTTACCAAAAGTCGACTTATGCCTGTGCATGAGTCGACTTATGACCGAAAATCTACTTTTTCCAAGTTCTTCTCCACAATTCTTCACATCGGCGAAGTTTTCCCAAAACTGAGCCGACACCAACCAAACAAATGCCTCACGTGTTGAGACCCAAATGGGAGTGCGAACACTCACCCCAAATGTTGATGTTGCTCACCAAATCGGCTGTATCAAAATGACTGCCTACGTATCCTTTGCCCAAGGAATCAAGCCTTCACGTAGTTCACCCAACGGCCTCCAAAGGCCCTCAATCCGATAGAAGAGTACGCAACCCTTCTCCATCATCACCAAATCTGCGACTGATAGCACCTCCAATGGCCCCGAACTGACTCAATCCAAACACCTCCACCTGAGGTAAACCAATGGCCATAACCAAAATATCTCTACCAGCTGCACTCGAATCTACCAACTCGTCATCCGCATCCAAATCCAAATGACTCACACGCTGTGTCACCTCAGCTAGAATCTCCAATAATGCAGAATGACCTGGAGTACATGGAGTAATCTCCACCCAACGTGGAGTAGCATCACTCTCCACTTGCTGAGACATCCGAACGATCTGATCAATACTCTCCACCTGCTGAGAGTCCAATGTGACATACCTGCTCAGAACAAAATCAGAAGCTCCCAAATGATAATCAACTGAGCCTCCGAACCCCAAATGCGCAATCGGATCCAATCTCACATCCACGATGTGACCAAGTGCTGGGTATCCGAACATCCGACGCAACCCAAAATCTGAAGCAGCTCCACCAGATCCAAAATTTCCTAACGCAGCAGTCGGCGACCTATGACTAAGATGACTCAAATATGTCGAAGCTCTATAACCAATGCTCGACAACCAATGCCGATCCTCTTCCAGAAAGGAACGACCCATCGAAACTGTCATCTCATCTCGTCGCCCCAAAGTCTCCATACCAATGAAGTGTCTCCTATTGCCGTGAGCTCGGCACAAACGCAAGAAAGGACCCCTACCAAAGCTGAAACAACGAGTTACCTTTCTGCCAATACACTTCTTCCAATTGTTGTTGACTTCTAGGACTTTACACCAACGGGAACTGGTCGCGACCTAATAATGCCTAGAACAATCATCAACTGCGAAAACCAAGATACGATTACCTCCCAATGATGCCTCCTTGGAAGGCCCCCAAATGCCTGACTGAACACCTCCTAAAAGACCCCTCGCTCGATGGATAGGAGTGCCAAACTCCACCACGGTCTTGCTCATCCCAATGTGCTCACAGGACTTCAATCTGCAGGTCATAACACTCCTCAACAACCAATGCACGGCATTACCAATCAAATACCCCAGCACCAAACAATGCCACAGTCTAGCCGAATCTGATGAAGTCGTCATCTCCCTATCAATCATCGTGCTTCTGTGCAAATAATACAAATTTCTCCTTCTGACGCCCTTCATCACAATCATGGACCCAAATGTAACCTTCAAGCGTGCATCCGCCAAGGTCACCCTATAGCCTGCTGCCTCTAAAGCTCCAAGTAAAATGATGTTCTTCTTCAACTGAGGAACGAACCTCACTCCAACCAACTCCCGAATCACCCCGTCACTCATCCTGATCCGAACGGTACCGATACCACCAATAGAGCATTTGTGATCATTCCCCATGAGCACGAAATCCCCTCTTTCTAACTCCTGGAAGCTGGAGAACCAATCCCTCCTAGGACAAATATGGTATGTAGCCCCCGAATCTAACATCCACTCTGTAGAGTAGGCAATACAAACTGACGACAGTGCAGATAATGAGAAGCCCGAAGAATCCGAATCTGAATCGTTGCTACTAGCCTTGACAACATTCACCTCTGAAGCTTGAATAGCTTTTCCCTTATTCTTCCCGGCTCGATCAACTAACTTTGGGCATTCGGCTTTCCAATGTCCATCCTCTTTGCAAAAGGCACACTGATTCTTACGGACTCCAAGATGTGCCCCTCTAGACTGCGATCTCCTACTATGGTTTGGACCTTTTGCTCTTGCGACCAACGCCCCCGCTACCGGCTCAATCGAAGTCTCCTTATCCTTCTTTCGAAGCTGATAATTCACAAGTGCAGTGGTGACCTCTGTAGGCGTCAAAAATTGCCGATAGGTCCCTGCACACAGCTCAGT
>BQKN01001067.1:1138692-1157663 GCA_022839385.1 Asparagus kiusianus | reverse complement strand
GTTGTAACAGATACCAAAGCAATGAAAACAGCAGCTTTTCACGAAAACAACCTCACTATATGAAAGAGATGCCTTCCTATTAATAAGAGTAAGAACGAAGGTCTCATATTCCTCGTCGGGCAAGGAACTCAACAACAATAATGCCTTGTCCTCATCTTCAATCACCACATCTACATTCGCCAAATCCGCAAGAAGCTTCGTGTAGTGGTTCATGTGATCACCAATGGAGGTTCCTTTCTTCAACTGGAAGCGGTAAAGCCTCCTCTTCAAATGCAAGCGATTCTCCACACTCTTGGTCAAATACTTGCTCTCAAAGATCTCCTAAATCATCTTTGCAGAAGTCTCATTGATCACATCATACTTTAGATCTTGAGTGAGACAAGACCTAATCACACCACACGTTGTTCGATTCATCTTTTTCCAAACCTTCTCATCAATATTGTCTGGTTTCCCGTCCAACTCTAACGTATCTTTAAAATTTTGCGCGTTGAGCGCATCCATGACTTCGCATCGCCAAAGTCCAAAATTGTTTGTGCCATTGAACTTTTCCACGTCAATCTTCATCGAGTGGATATTCAAGCTTTGGACGGTCTTCACGCAGGAAGTACTGCCCACAACTCCTTCTTTCTCGGCCATAATCCTCAAAGCACCACCAAACCAATGCGGAAACAAACGAGAAATAGATCCAAACTGAAAAAGACGAGATTTTTACCAAAAAGATCCCACCTTTATCACCAAACGAAGCCCTAGATGAACTTCCAAAGCAATCTACTCCTCCAAATAGCCCAAGCGTAGCCCGAGCTCTGATACCACTTGTTGTGCTCTGATACCACTTGTTGTGACGGACGGCGGCGCCGAGGAACCAAAACAAACGCCGATCAAAGAAGGCCGAACTCAACCAAATATCAATGCACAAACACAAACACTAATTTTAACGTGGTTCGGCAATTGCCTACGTCCACGGGGCAAGAAGGAGGTGGGTTTTCACTAATAGAGAAGGAGAGTACAAATCGAGATTACAAATCGCTCAAACGAACCAACTAATCTCACCAACAAATCTCTAGATCTCTCAACCAATAACCCTAACCAATTGCTCAGAAAGATCTCTCTTTTCTGTGCTCCAAAATCCCCCAAAACACTCCTACAAAACCCTCAAATCGTATTGGTATTTATACCAAAACAGAAACCCAAACAGACTGCAAATAGGAACCTAAACTTTTCAAAAAACCCGTCGTAAGTCGACTTATCAGTCTGCATAAGTCGACTTGGCAAAGCGAAAAATAGCAACTGGAGAAGAGATCATAAGTCGACTTATCAGACCTGATAAGTCGACTTGCCAGAGCCCAAAATCAACAATCCAGAACAGATCGTAAGTCGACTTACGACACAAACATAAGTCGACTTACCATAAGTCGACTTATGCATGTGCATGAGTCGACTTATGACCGAAAATCTGCTTTTTCCAAGTTCTTCTTCACAATGTGAAGAGTGTCAAGGTGCCAAAACATGATTACTCATGTTGACAGAGACCAGAATGTGTGAGAATAAGAAACTTAAGTTTCAAATATAAAAAAACTCAATAGCAATTTATAGTATGATCTATTTGCTAAACTATACTAAATGAAGGACCATTGGTAGCCAAATTGATCTACATTCTAATGAAGGCTCTTTAATCTTCAACTTCTGAGGTCTGCTACTCTTCCTCCTATTCCCTCTAGATGTATGTTGTCTTGGTCCCTGGAAAATTATGGAGTCAATAAAGGTTGATGAGTAAAGAGTTGTTCTAAATTAATGTCAAAGTACCTTATGTTTTTGAAGGAGCTCGCAGATTGCAGGTCTCTCCTTTGAAAGATATTGCCCATTGTTGCTAACGGGTTTGTCCTGCCCTGAATTTCAAGGTACAAGAGGATCACTCACCAAGATATCGGACGATATCTTTTCAAATTGGGTGCATAGTAGCTGACTAAAATGAATTTTAATGGACAAACTGTAAATGGGAACCCTAGATGTACCTTGTCGCCGGCTGCCGCCGGCTCACGGAGAGCCCTAATATCCCCTGCTCCAACCTCCTTCTGCTACCTAGGATGGGGGGTGTAGGGTTTGAGCTCAATTGGACGACGTTAATGGCAGCTAGGGTTTCCCAATGAGAAGAAAAAGCCCTCTTTTTTTAGCCCATCCATCCCTCTATTCCGCCCTAGAATCCTCGATTCCTTTCGATTCGTAGCTATGGCGATAGGCGCACAAGGAAAGCTCTCGAATTCTTCTCAATTTGGGGGGCGGCTGGGTGGGGGATTTGGGGGCCCCCACAAGTGGGGGTCCCTGTTCTGCGGAACCGGAGGAACCGCCTCAGCGGCGCTTCTGCGAGAGAGCTCTGACGACGACGAGAGGAGGAGGGCGGCGATGGTTTTGGCGGCGAGATAGGGAGTGAGGGCAGCCCTGGTTTTGGTGACGAGACATGGAGGGAGGCGGCGAGAGAGCTCGAACAAGAATGAGAGAAGGAGGGCGGCACCGCTGGCCAGTTTTGGCGAGCGAGTGAGGGAGGGAGCGAATTGCAAAGATCTAAGGGAGAGGGATCGAAATAATTTGTGGGTGGGGGGGTGGGGGGGGGGGGGGGTGGCCAACTGCGCGGGCGGGCCACTTGAGGGTTTAGTTCGTTTTCAACACGCCTGTTTTAATTTTCAATCTTCTGTTTAAGTTTTCAACGCGTCAGAACAAAAAAAAATCGTGATCAAGTACTTATAGCATTTAAAATTTTTCAAACGCTATCAAAAATTAAGGCACATACGATCTATAGCACTTACAACATAAACGCTATCATTCAACGCTATAAAAAACAGCTTTGTTGTAGTGGTGGATACAATGCTTTCATGAAACTTGAGGATAAAATGACAGTTGGGTGGTGCGGGCCAAAGTCAACTATTCTTGGCAATGGAAGAAACTGGTTCAGGTGAAGAACAGGATATTGAAAGCTTGCAAACAAGAATTATCTGCTTGCTACTATGGAGTTAAGCTTAAAATATCTGAAGCTTATTTCGTCCTGAGCCAAATCTGCAGAGGGGCTGGAAGAAGCAAAGCGAAGCATGTGAAGAGGGAAGTGTGGAGTGCCTGTATTGTTGCGTGTGTTTATCACGCGTGGAAGGAATGAAATCAGCGAGCATTTGCTGATAAAGAATCGGTTCCGGAAGGGATTATTAGGGACATTTAAGGGGAGAGGTTTTGTCTGGAGCTTTTCATGTAATTAAATATACCTTGTCATTCCTTGATGTATTTGTTATAAAGGGGTATAGAGAGGAGCTGTTACTGTTTGAATTGCCAAGTCAATTGTGTAATATCCCAGGTATGCCTGGGAATGAGTTTTGTACTTAACGTTACAATGGTAAATGGAATTTTTTAGTTACAAATAATAATAATTGAGCCTTTCTGATATGCTTTTCTTCCTTTGGACATTAGCTCTAAGCCATCAACTAGTACTTTTTGCAGGTTTTCTTGCAGTTGCATCTCTGAAGTATTACTCGGACGGAGAGTTCAAACTCTGCTTGCTGCATAATGGGTTTCGAATGCGTCTGAAATTTTGTAATTGGACCACACATCAGTTATAAACACAAGGGTTAATTTGAATAGGCCCTTTGTAGTATCACCCAATTGTGAACGCACTGATTGTAGTTCTTCTATTTGTGTGAAAGTATTATTTGCACCCCCTTAGTGAATTTTTTTGACACTTTTAAGCATTTGGGGGTTCTATCCTTACCAATATAACTACAAGGGGTCTACAAGCCTCCTCAAAACATTTTTAATAATTTTAAGAGTCGTATAACTTTATTCTGGGGGTCTATTAGCACAAATGAAACTACAAGAGATCTATTTGCAATTGAGTGATACTACGGAGATCTATTCGCAATTAACCCTAAAGCTGCTGGTTAGAATGCAATTATATATTAACAACTCAAGCCAAACTTGCAGTTTGCTGATTGTCAAAACCAAAAACATCTCAATGTCAAGACGTATTTTTGCGTTGTTTGTCAAGCCAACAAAACACATCACAAGGTGGCTTCTAGGTCTGGCTTTGCATTGTATCGGATCCAACAATCTAATCACTTTTGATTAGACGTAAAAGTGAATAAAGTTGCACTAAAGTTGTAGAGGGTTGGAGCGGCTTTTGACACCACACGATTCTCCTAGCAAATTAATTAATTAAAAAAAAACCGCAATAGCTTCTCTTTTTGGTGATACTTGCGCTTATCTACTACTTCTAACTTTAAAGCAAAACCTCAAAATCACCGTATATGCTAAAGTAAACATTATTTTTTCTGTAGGACGATTCGAAATATTACAATTACTGTTCATGCTGATATTATATAGACCTACTGTTCACGCCACAGTGTGTTTTTTGAGGCTGGGACGTGCACTAAGTGCTACACAGTAAATTTTTTGGCGCATTATATATCAACTGTGCAAGCTAAAATAACATTTTTAACTTTGAAAACACTATTTGTAACTCCTTGTTTTGTTCTTGCGGATTATGAATGTTCTCTGACTCTATTAATGGAAATTAATAAAACTTGTTACTTGATGTATTATCTTGTTAACTGGTTTAGAAATTCACTTTCTAAATAGTAGTAAAAAAATTATAACAGAAGTTTTTATGACTAGTTATAGATAAAAATCATATTATTAATTTGGCAACAAATATACCTTCATAAATAATACCCACAGCAACACACTAGTTTAATACTACATTCGTAAAGACCAGACACCTAAGATACGGTAAGGAGGTTCTTTTGGTTTCTTGGGTCTTGGTAGAGGAATTTAAGTAAGGAGAGTTGGGTAGGTGACGACAAGGTCCACTCCTTACCATCCTCCTCTTTACTGAGATCCTTCCATAGGCCTACTGTGAGTCTTTTCATTCTTCCCTCTGTTAACTCCTACACTTATATATATATATATATATATATATATTTATATATATGAACAGGATATCTCATCCTGTTTTTCAGTTCAAAAAAAAGATACGGTAAGGAGAACAACAATCACACTGTCTGTTTCAAAATCAGTCATGTCAATGGAAAATCTCCCCTAAAACATTATTCATTAGCCAAATCATCACATGGGCTTAATTGCACACAATCTCTCTTGCTACTACGCTGTGCCTCTTATTATCACCCTATAAGTTGGATCAGCATTTTAGCGTCCTGTTATTGGACATAGCCATCCCCCTCCACGCCGACGAGGCTTGTGGCGGAGATTATAGTAAAGAAGGGAGGGGCAGAGTGCAATAGCACCTGAGGTTCATCTGCCTGAGTCTCTAATGACGTTTCGTTGCAGATGATTTTTCTCTTAATATCAAACTTATAAAGCAATAAGCGGCACAATAGTTCAAAGGGCCTTTTTGCAATCATAACACTTAAATGCAAGTGTAGCTCATTGCCTAAAAAGTACTAGGCACACGCCCAATGAAAGTGTAAAAGCCTTATGAGGATGCTAAGTCAAACAGAAAATTCTAGTTGTTGTTAATGTTGGGGGTTTGAAAAATCAATCGAACCCTTGCCCTTCCGTACCTTGTGTTGAATGTAAGAAAGTAAGAATAATATCACAAATAAAGATCTAACCTTATAAAAATAGTAAAGAAGACGAACACACAGATTTAACGAGGTTCGGCAACGTGCCTACGTCCTCGGGAGCCACACCACACAATCACTTTTATTAATTGAAGAAGAATACAAGCTCTCAAACTATGGTTTTATCTCTCTGAGATTCTCTCTTTTTTGCAGTCAAAAAGGTCTCTTTTTCGTGTCTTACAAACCCTAAAAACGTTTGGGTATTTATAACAAACCCCAGCCAAATAGAATTCCTAAACAGAATACGAAACAGGGAAACAGCGTCGCGGTCGACCGCTTTACCAAGGTCGGTCGACCAGTCAGAACGACGAAATCCTACAAAGTCTCGTGCACGATATCGGTCGACCGTAGAGACCACTCCGGTCGACTGGCCAGAGCGAAAGTTTCTGCTCAGTTTCCTACAGTGCACGCGGTCAACCGGATCTGCCACAGCGGTCGACCGCACAGTCTTCTGACTATTTTCTTCATCTTTTCGATTGCAGCTTCGGGTCTACACACTTAGACTAACAATCTCCCACTTGGAGACCAAAGCGCCATCAACGAGCTCACCCGAACTCTCCCCTTCTTCGCATGTATCTTTTCCTTGAAAAATTCTTTCTTCAATCAACATCCCGGCGATCGCGCTGATCCTCGTAGTGTGGCTCCGCCTTCGTCTTCTACTCGTGAAGGCCAACTGAAGTTGCACACAACTCTATTTTCTCAATAGTGACTGTCTTTGTCAACATGTCCGCCGGATTTTGACTCCCCAAAATCTTCATTAAATGCAACTTTCCATCCTCGATCAGCGAGCGTATGAAATGATATCGTACGTCGATGTGCTTCGTTCTGGCATGATATACTGGATTCTTGGCAAGATGTATAGCACTCTGACTATCACAATAAAGTACTCCTCTCCCTTGCTTCAGATCCAACTCTTTCAAGCACCCGTTCAACCAGATCATCTCCTTGCTTGCTTCTGTCACCGCGACTTACTCAGCCTCGGTTGTAGACAAAGTCACAATCTTCTGCAGACGTGAGACCCAGCTCACTGCTATCGATGCTAAGGTATAAACATACCCCGTGGTGCTTTGCCTCGTATCATGATCACCGGCGAAGTCCGCATTTACGTATCCCTGCAGCACCAACTCATTCTTCCTGAAACATAGTGGTTTGTTTGTTGTCCTCCTCAAGTACCGCATTATCCACTTCACGGCCTCCCAATGCTGCTTCCCTGGATTGCTTGCAAATCTGCTCACAACTCCAACTGCATGGGCGATGTTCGGCCTCGTGCAAACCATCACGTACATGAGACTCCTAATGGCCGAAGAATATGGCACCCTGCTCATATGCTCTCTATCTGCATCTATCTTAGGCGATTGCTCCTCAGATAGCTTGAACTGACTTCCTAGGGGTGTGCTAACAATTTTAGCATTCTGCATATTGAACCTATGAAGTACCTTCTCGATATATTCAGCTTGGCTCAACCTCAACGTCCCTTCAACTTCATCCCTACTGATTCACATCCCTAGAATCTGCTTCGCTGCACCCAGATTCTTCATTGCAAATTCCTTTGCTAGCTACTTCTTCAAATTGTTTATCTCCTCCAAACGTGGTCCTGCTATCAACATGTCAGCAACATATAATAACAAAATAATGAAGCTGGACTCGAACCTTTTGAAATAACACTAATGATCCGAATTGCATCTTCTATAGCCATTGTTCTGCATGAAGTTATCAAACTTCTTATACCACTATCTCAGAGCCTGTTTCAAACCATATAAGCTATTCTTGAGCTTGCACACCATCTCTTCCTTTCCTTCTTCAATGAAGCTAACAGGCTACTTCATGTAGATTTCTTCATCTAAGTCACCATGAAGAAAGGCAGTCTTCACATCTAGCTGCTCAAGAAAGAGATCTTCTGCAGCCACCAAGCTCAACACCAATTTGATGGTAGTGAGCTTCACAACAGGCGAAAATATCTTCGTGTAGTCCACTCCTTCCCGCTGTTAAAACCCCTTCACGACTAGTCTGGCCTTATACCTCTTGCTTCCATCACTCTCCTATTTGACCCGGTAGATCCATTTATTGTGCAAGGCTTTTTTCTGCGCAGGTAGCTGGGCTAACTCCCATGTCTCATTAGTGAGTAGAGAATCCATCTCCTCCTGCATCGCATGCTCCCACTGCTGAGATTCACTTACTTGCACAGCCTCTTCATAACACTCTGGCTCTCCGCTATCTGTTAAGAGTAGATAATCAAGTGACGAGAGGTATTTAGGATTTGGTTTGGGTACCCTGGATGACCTCCTAAGCTCCACGCCCTGGGTAGTAGCTTCTGCACCTGTGGTCTCCTCCGTTCTAACGTCAGAACTGACATCGTCGCCCCCATTTGGAAGTTCCTCCATATCCATGTACTCGGATCCACCTGTATGTGTAGTGCTGCTCCCACTGCTTTGGCTATCCTTGGCATTATCCCTGTCCTTGTACATCACCTCCTCATTGAATATCACATCCCGGCTCCTGATGATCTTCCTGTTCTTCTCATCCCACAGACGATACTCGAACTCATCAACACCATATCCAATGAATGTACACTTCTGTGACTTAGCTTCTAGCTTGTCCCTGACATGGTCACTGATATGAACATATGCCACGCAGCCAAATACTCACAAGTGTGAGAGATTTATCTTCTTGCCACTCCAAACCTCCTCTGGAATTCCAAAATCTAATGGAACTGATGGCCCGTGATTAATCAGGTAGGCTGCCGTATGCACCGCATCCGCCCAAAATATCTTAGGCAGACCTGCATGTAATCGCATGCTCCGCGCACGCTCAGTCAAGGTCCTGTTCATTCTCTCCGCAATACCGTTCTGTTGCGGTGTCCCTGAAGTGGTTCTCTCTAATTGAATCTCATTCGTAGCACAGAACCTCTTGAACTCCTCTTGCTCGTATTCTCCACCATTATCTGATCTCAAGTACTTCACCTTTAGATCTGTCTCGTTCTCGACCATGGCCTTCCACTTGTTGAAGATTTCGAACACCTCTGACTTGTGCTTCATGAAGTAAACTCACACCTTCCTCAAGTGATCGTCGATAAAGGTGACGTAGTATCTCGAACCGCCAAAAGAAGACACATTGGCTGGGCCCCATACATCTGTGTGAATCAACTCTAGCTTCTGAGCCTTAGGTGTCCTTCCACCCTTCTAAAAACTAACTCGCTTCTGATTCCCAAGGATGCAGTCTTCACAAACTCCGACTTCAATGACGTCGATCCCGGTTAGCTTTCCTTATGAATGTAGGATTTTCATCCCCTTCTCGCTCATGTGTCCCAGCCTATTGTGCTACAGATCTATACTCTCCTTGCCAGCTACAATTGTGAGGGTGTCACTCGCATGTGAAGTGAGGTAGAGAGTTCCCGTTTTATTACCACGGGCAACAACCATCGTACCGTTGGAGATTTTCCACGAATCCCCGGTAAATGTCGAAATGTAGCCTTCTGCTCCAAGCTGTCCTACCGAAACAAGATTCCTCTTCAGCTTCGGCACGTGTCTCATGTTCTTCAAGTTCTACTTAGAGCCCTTTATCTGTATCTGAACGTCGCCCTTTCCAATAATATTACAAGGCTCATTATCCCCCAAATATACTTTACCAAAGTCTCCTGCTACATAGTTCTGAAGTAGTTTCCTATTAGCAGTGGCGTGGAAAGAAGCTCCTGAGTCGATGACCCAAGAATCAGAATCGCTATCCATAGCAAGGATCAAGACATCCTGCACGATATGAGCCTCCTGCTCACCCGCATCCTTCTTTGGTGCTTTACAGACTGAAGACATATGGCCCTCCTGGCCGCAGTTCCAACACTTCCCTTTGATGGTTCTAACCTTTGAGTTTGACCTCTTCTTTACTGATTTCGACCGATTCCTGTTCTGGTTCCATTTCTTCTGGCTTCTGCCTCTCTGATCGAAACTTAGGGCTGAACCTGAACCTTCTGATTCGGACGATTTCCTTCTAACCTCCTCGGATAGAATCATGCTGACAACCTCACTCAGCTTTAACTTCTCTTTCTCTGCCGAATTGTTGATTGCCGTCACACAACCCGCCCAACTATCCGGCAACTGCGATAGTAGTAGAAGGGCCTGCACTTCGTCATCGAACATGATGTCCACGGAGATAAGTTAATCAACAATCGTGTTGAACTAGCTGAGGTGCATCGTGAATGACCGTCCTTCAGCCATCTTGAGGTTGAAGAGAGTTTTGACTAGATGCACCTTGTTTGCTGCCGACGGTTGCTCGTACATCTTCGCGAGCGCTTCCATAAGCCCCACCATCGTCTTCTCCTTCAGAATATTGTGGGCTACTGATTTGGCGAGCGACAACCGGATTTTCCCTAGAACCTTCCTATCCAGTACCTCCCAATCACCATCTGACTCCTCTTTCTTCTGCCCCTTTTCCTTACCCATCAGCGGGCGATACAAGTCCTTCTGGTACAGATAGTCCTCCTTCTGCGACTTCCAGTAGGCAAAGTCTTAACCGTCAAACTTTTCGATCTTTGATTTGTTTTCCTCTGCCATGGCATTCACACAAATTACTGAACGAAGCTATGATACCAGTTGTTGGGGATTCGAAACAATCAATCAAACCCTTGCCCTTCCGGACCTTGTGTTGAAAGTAGAAAAGTAGGAATAATACCACAAATAAAGATTTAACCTTACAAAAATAGTAAAGGAGACGAACACACAGATTTAACGAGGTTCGGCAACGTGCCTACGTCCTCAGGAGCCACACCACACAATCACTTTTATTAATTAAAGAAGAATACAAGCTCTCAAACTAGGGTTTTATCTCTCTGAGATTCTCTCTCTTTTTTGTAGTCAAAAAGCTCTCTTTTTCGTGTCTTACAAACCCTAAAAACTTTTGGGTATTTATAACAAACCCCAGCCAAACATAATTCCTAAACAGAATAGGAAACATGGAAACAACGTCGCGGTCGACCGCTTTACCAAGGTCAGTCGATCGGTCAGAACGACGAAATCCTACAGGGTCTCGTGCACGATATCGGTCGACCGCAGAGACCACTCCGGTCGACCTGCCAGAGCGAAAGTTTCTTCTCAGTTTCCTGCAGTGCACACGGTCGACCGGATCTGCCACAGCGGTCGACCGCACAGTCTTCTGACTGTTTTCTTCGTCTTTTCGATTGCAGCTTCGGGTCTACACACTTAGACTAATAGTTAAATAATTAAATGATGTGGATGTCCATTTAGTTTCCCAAAGATATTGATACATGTAGTACCCCTTGATATTCTCTATGAGTAATTAATATGATTCATGTATCATCATCTTAGTTTATATATAAATAGAGGTATTCCTATCTCACTTTGCAATGACAAATTAAGGAAATAAAATTCTTTCTACTTCTTGTCTACTTTCTCTACTCTACTTTATTAGTTTTATAACACGCCACCAGCACGAGACTCTACCACTGAAACAATCCATTTCAAGCCCATTAGATTCATCGTTTGGCACATGTTCATATTTTGGGTAAACCTTTAAGGTAAAATTTCTCTTTCCAATTCAATTCATTTTTCACTATGACTAACCTTACAAAACAAGAATTTATGCCTCTTGATATTTCTGGAAAGAACTACTTATCTTGGATGTTAGATGTTGAAATGCATCTTGCTGCAATGGGTCTTGAAAATACTATTATGGAAGAAAATGAGACATCAAATCAAGACCGTGTCAAAGAAAAAAAGCTATGATTTTCTTTCGCCATCATTTGGATGAAGGATTAAAAACTGAATATCTAACTATGAAAGATCCACTTACTATGTGGAAGAATTTGAAGGAGAGATTTGACCACCTGAAGTTGGTCGGGCTCCCAAAAGCTCGATATGACTGGTTTCACATAAGGCTACAAGATTTTAAATCAATTAGTGAGTATAATTCTGTAACATATAAAATTACATCTCAATTGCAATTGTATGGAGAAAATATCACTGATGATGATATGTTAGAAAAAACATTCTCCACCTTTCATGCCTCGAATATGCTCCTGCAGACAATATCGAGAGAGAGGATTCAAGAAATACTCTGAATTGATTTCATGCCTCATTTTGGCTAAACAAAATAATAAATTATTATTAAAAAATCAGAATCCCGACCTACTGGTGCTATCCCATTCCCTGAAGCGAATGCAACTCAATCTTAAAATCATGGGGCATGGACATGGTCGTGCAAGAGGCCGAGGACGTAGCCGTTTTCATGGACAAGGTCATGGCAAATATGTGCCTTATAATCACAATGATCATAACCATAACAAAATACAAAACAACTCCCAGAAGTGGGATAATAATGATAAGAAAAGTGAAGAAAAGAAACATTATGAGGAAATATACTACCGGTGTGGAATAGAAGGCCATTGGTCCCATACCTATCGTACGACAAAACAACTTGTTGACCTCTATCAGGCATTATTAAAGGGGAAAGCCAAAAATACCGAGACAAATTTTATTGATCAAAACAATGTTTATGATGATCTTGATGATATCATACACCCCGATGTAGCTGATTTCCTTGAGCAACCTGAAGTTGTAAAATGATCTCATGACAAATATCTGACATTTTGAATTTTGTTATTTTCACATCTTTTATGTAATTTTCTTTATGAATTTTATAATTTATGGACTTTATTGATATTTACTTTTGTTTGTAATTTTCTTTGTCATTTCTTCCTGAAGAAGAAATGGATGCCAAATATTTAGGATCAAAAAATGGTGATGATAATAATTGTCTCATTGATAGTGCTACTACACACACTATACTTAAAAACATAAAGTATTTTTCTCATTTGAAAATGGAAGAAACAAATATTAACATAATAAGTGGTAGTTCTAAATTGATTGATGGCTCCGGAAGAGCCACTGTATTTCTTCCCGAAGGAACTAAAATCGTTATAAGTAATGCACTACTCTCGATAAAATCTCAAAGAAATTTGCTATGTTTTATAGATATCTGCCGAAATGGATATCATATCGAGACAATGAATGAGGCAAATGTTGGCCTTCTTGTTTTGATGATGATTTAACAAACAATTTACAACTAATATTGGTTTTAGTATTTTGTTTTGTGTTGTTTAGTATACACAGGAAAATGAGCTACATGGATATTAAAGTCTATGCAAATCAAGTCAACCAATCAAGTTTAAGCTTCAGAAGATTCTTTCTTGGTATACTTAGTATAGGCTTACATAATTTCTGTTAATTCTATAAGTTCAAATATACATACACATTTCATTTGTGAATTTTCTCAAATATAAAGGTTTTTATGAAAAATATGTTTTAATATGCTTTGGACTATACAAACATTATTAACATCTTTTATTAAGTCCATAAAAACATTTCACAAGTTTTCAAATCTTGATTTGAGCTAAATGTCAAAATTAACATGTTTATAAACACATGTATTTTAGTGTTTTTTAAAGATTTCTGAAATTTCACAAATGGTAAGAGCAAATTAAAAAATACCTATTCCAACATGTTTATATTCATGTTTATAAATGTTTCCTAAAGTTTTACATTTTTTAGAATTTATTTGCTATTTTTAAAAGGACTTTAAAATTCATTTTTAAAAATCAATACAGACTGAAAACCTATTATCAGTTGGCTAATGATATTTATCAGTTGATTGAAGAAATATCTTACAATCTTAAAAAGTTTCTATTTCTTATTTGGTCGACTGACCAGTCGACTGATGAGGTCATCAGTTGACTGACTATGCTCATCAGTTAACCGATGAGCTGTTAGCTGTTTATAACGGTCAGCTCATCAGTTGATTAATCCAACTGGTCAGTCGATTGATGGCCTATAACGGCTATATTTTTAGTTTTCATTTTTTTATCTTTTTGCTTGGTTTCGCTTGGGTTTTAGGTTTTGTTTCTTCATCCTATATATACCCTATACTATTTCACTTCTGAACCAATAAGAGAATGTTTTAAAACAAGTTTAAAAAGAGTTTTAAGTTTGTTTTAAGTGTTTGTTTATAAAATCAATTTTGTGAAGATTGTTTTACAAGAAGAGGAGATCAATTTCAGTTTGATCTTTCAATCTTCCAATTCCTCTCTCTTGTTATTAGAGAAGTGTTTCTAAACTCATATCTCTAGCTTGTTTATGGTTCAATCGTTATATTCATATTTGCTAGATTTATTTGAGTTTATATTTGATTTTCTAATTGCTTGCACACACAACCATTGAGCTTAAGTATTTTCACATATTGTATAATTTGGGATTGTGGTAGGTGTAACCTATAGAGTGAGCCTACATTATGTTCTCATCTATTATAGAGAACAAATTTATACTAGTGAGCTTTATTTGTGAGATTCACTTTGTAATATATATTTACACCGAGAGGAGTGTGTGCTGAGGATGTAGTCGATACCAAGAGGAGTAGCGTCTGTAGTAAAGCCTAGGGAGAAGTAGTAAAGCCGAGTACTTGAGGGAGGTGATACGTGAGGACCAACACTTGAGGTTGTAGTTTGTGTATGTACATTGTGAGTGACTTGTAGAGTTTTTAGTGAGCTAGAAAACCAAGTGTGTAGAGAAGTTCCGGCTTCCAAACAGAGTGTGTCGTGATAGTGGATTCTCTCCGAGAGTGGGGAGTGGAGACCTAGTTTGGAAGGACCGAACTCCGTGATCATATTATTGTGTTTGGTTTGCTCGTTGTTTCCACTATTTGTTTATATTGTTTCTTGTTTATTTTTGCCCTTTGCATATATATCCTTACTTTAATTTAATTGAATATCTATATTGCTCGGATATATTTGTTGATTATTTTTAATTGGCATAAAATCAGAATTAGATTAGCATTGACCCTATTCACCCCCCTCTATGGTCTAACAATTGGTATCAGAGATTGATGCTCTTGATTAGAGGCTTAATCACCTCGAGTCAAAGTTCCTTGTTCTCATAATGTTACTAATCTAGTTTTGATTATTTTTATTTTGCTTGCATAAAATTATATCATGGATATGCATAGTGTACATTGTTTAGGCTATGATATTAATGTTGCTCCAAAATTCAATGATTTCCCTTATGCTCAATGATGTTGTAGATTTAAATTATTTGTTAAATCTAAAAATATTCAATTATGAGAAATTATTGATTGTGCTTACATTGTGCCCACTTTGGAAAAATCCAAGTGGAGCTTAAATGATAAAAGAATGTTTATTATGAACAAGCTACTGTTAGAATTTGTGTGAAATACTTTTGACTTATCTATTTCTAACAAGCTTGCTTCTTTTGATAGTGCTTACAATTTATAAAAACATATAGAAGCACATCATGATAACTTGGAGAAACTTCAACGCATTCCGGTGGAGTCCACTTCAAGTAATATTGGAGTTTCATCTTCATTATGTACACGACCACTAGGCGATAGCCCTAGTGAAGTATGCGAGTCTGATCCCGATGATGATCTATCTATTAATAAGCTCGCATGTGCTTATGATAGATTAATGAAAGCCTATAACAAATTACATCATAATTTTGTAGATTTAAAAAGAAAGCATGTTATCTTAAAATCCGATCATGAGGCACTAGCAACGAAGTTTGATATCACTGCTAATGAAAATGTAAACCTTAAAGAAAGTAGTGAAAAATTAAAAATGGATATTGCTAGTTTATCTCATGAGAAAAATAATGCCATGTTAGAAGTAGAAATAATTAGGAATGAATTTAATTCTTTTAAAATTAATCATGATTGTTCTACTTCTATTGTTAATAATATTATGCCAAATGATGAGTTGAATAATGTTAAAGATCGTATTTCTTCTTTAGATTCAACTCTAATTAAATACATTGACAATCATAAGAAGCTTGTGAATATGTGTGCTAAGTCCAATGCAAATAAGTCCACTCATTATGTACACATATATAGAAAAATTTATAAGTGCTCTAGTTGCAGCTGAAAAAACCATCTTGCTCAATCTTGCTATGATGCACATAAACATTCTAATAATACTATTTCATGTACATCTCATAAAGTTTCACTACAAGAAATCCGGTATTTAACGACCAAAATTAGTGAAGGGACCAGCTGACCGTCATTAATGTGCTAATAATAATGATGGGTTTTAAAGCATTCGTCGAGTGATTATAAATATTAGTGAAATGATGTGAGATATGATAACGGGCTTCTAGTCCCTTCATTGATTTAATCCTAATACTGTCGTTTTTAGGTCCCGTTAAAGACGAAGGGGTCCATTACATTCATTGACGATACTCCTAATCATAATAGCACTGAAAAGTTAACCTATTACTATTAACAAAATCCACAACCCATTAAAATCCCTCAAGCCCCATCTAGAACCCGAAACCCGAAATCCAAAATCCCCCATAACTCCTAATCATCCCTCTAATGGCAGCAATGAAACCCTTGCTTAAAAAAAATTACCTTTCTCCAGATCATCGCCGTCTCCATCTCGTCAGTTCTCACTAGTCGTCATCGGCCCCGCCGCCCACTCTCTCCTCTCCCTCTTCCTATTCCTCTCCCCGCCGCCCCCTACCTCACCGCCCTCTCTCCCCTCTCACCCTCACCCCCCGCCCCGTCACCCTCTCCTCTCCTTTCTCTCCTCTCCCCCAGCCCTCGTCACATCTGTTCCCTTCCACCCCGCCGCCCTCTCTCCCCTCTCACTTTTTTGCCCTCACAATTACAATGGAGATGGACTGAGCTGCTGATGGACTTTTTTATATTGGTTTGATGGTTGTAGTTTTTTTTAACTGAACAGAGTCAAAGTTCGCTATTGTGATGGTGCATCGTTCAGTGGTGAAGGCTATGATGAGGTCTGTTGAATTCTATTTTATTTATTTTACAAGTTTTGTTTGATCATCAATAAGAACTAACACTATGTATGGTTGGTAGTAGATTTTATTTATTTAACATGTTTGAAGATGAGAGGTATAGGAAACGATATTTTTCGCTGAAAATATTATCGGATTTCAAGTTATCAAGTATTACTTTTTTCTGTTGCTTTAGATCAGAATTTAACATCTTTCATGTGATATTCGTTTTGCATGTATGTTGTTTTTGAGAAAAATATTCTTCAATCATTTTTTATCCTCAAAATTCTAATAAAGTGCAAAACATCCAAAAAGTATGGTGTATAAACCAATAATTTGGGTAATATTGTCCTCACTACTTTAACATAGCAATTGAATGGCACTCATGTAATTTTTTAGTTTCCAGTAAGAAAGAACATGCCAATTGTCGTAGGAAAAAAATTAATAAAACACCTAATTATTCATCAATCCATCTTAGTAAATCTTAGTAAGAAAGAACAAGTACTTGCTTCACAGCATGACTAAGTTTCCAATTTTGTCTTCCGTTTTAATTTCTTTGTGCATATTTGGCTTATAGTTTATTTTGCTATTGGTAATGTTGATGTGGCTGGTGTTTGCACCATGAGAGCCTTCTTTGGCTGTGTGGTAAGCTTACAGGTACTTATGCATAATATAGTTATGGCATAAGTTACATTTGCATTTGTGGTTATTAACATCAATGGATATATGTGTAGGAACTATGAGGGAAATAATGTATGTTGTTGGAAAATTGCATATTTAATAATTCCGATTTATAATTAATAATTCAAGATTTGGGTTTGGTAGAAGTGATGCCAAATAAAACATATTTGAAGTTAAGCCAAATAAAACATATTTGAAGTTAACTTTTTTATATGTGTCGTGTAGGAATGAATTGGAATCTTTAATATGGGTTACTGGTGTTTGATGTTCTCTTGGATATTGCATTGGTTTCGAATCCTTTGAGGTAACTTGTATATTACTTTCTGACAAATCCTTGTAAGAAATCATGAGGAGAATTTTCACTTGTCTCTTTGCTAGGATTTTCATTATAATTCTTTACATTGGCTACACCAAGTCACCAACTACTAGGATGTTATGATTTTTTTAAAGAGTATGATTATTGATGAAAAGTATTTGAAAGGACTGCGGGAAAAATTGTGATCAAGCTTGTCCCAGCAATTAATTGTATGCTCTAGCAAGTAGTTTCCTGGATATAGAATACGAAGATTGCATGCATGTAATTATAGTGATCTTATATAGAAGAAAACTGTTGGCTTTTACATGCTTGGGTCTTTGTGATTCTTGTAGTGTGAGTTTGTGATGCGAAACAATGTGATGTAGGTATGAAGATTAACGACAGCAATGCTTCACCAAATCAGCGATCGATCTAGGCAGGAAGCTCAAGAATAAAGTGTAGCTTTCGATGGTTTTTAAGCAAAAGTTGCAATGTACTAAGTTCAAATCTTTTGTAAATGATCCAGAAAAGAAATGTAATGATTCGTTCTATCAATACAGTTCAAATTGTAATATTTAGATAAGTAAAAAACACTTAGCAACAGATTCACTCGCTCACTTAATCAAGCTGAATACAACACAAGCACAATTGATAATAATATTGATAACAACATGCATGCAACAGCAGTGCCGAAAATATTGGGGCGAAAGAAAGTTAAACCTTCGTCGGGTTGAACTGGTTCGATGGGAGGATCCTCTGGAGGTGGTTCAACGACGCCAAATATGAGGGGTGGAAGCTCTCCACCGAGGGCGGCGTAATTAGGATGGAGCGGTGTATCTGGATGGAAACGCCGATGCCACGAACTGATTCCCAAGCTACTCTCTACGTTGTCAACGATCTGATGAGTCACACGCTCGACGTACTCGGGCACGCTCTCGAACGACTGATAATCAAACCACGGGGAACACTGTAAATCAACGATGCCAGTCTCTGGATCAAGCACTAGTCTGTCATCAGCATCAGGATCAGCCATACACCATCAATTTCAAAGTCAGGGATCAAGTGGGTTGAACCTGACTCAACTAGCTTCAACAACTTCGGATTGGGTCAAGTGGGTCTGGTCCACACTTGACTGGGTTGATTAAATGACTAGGGATCTCTGATTAAATCACACAGATCCACACTTTTCTTTCAACAGGGTCTCAATCTGAAGACGACACAAACGGGAAAGGGGGAGGGCAGTGACGATCTCGGCGCTCGACTCGGGACGGCGGCATTCGAATCGGGACGGCGGCGTTCGAGTCGGAGTGGGCGGCAGTCGAGGGTTCAGGTGCGGCGGCGATTATGGCTGCAGGGAAAAGAGACGGCGCTGGTGGCTAAGGGCGGGGGTGTTTGACTGCTGATGGGGCGGCTGTCGTTTGGGGGATGGCGGTGGTTGCTCACGTCGGGGGGGGGGGGGGGGGGGGGGGGGGCGGCGGGGGGGGGGGGGCCGGGGGGGGGCGGGGGGGCCCCGCGCCGGGGGGGGGCCGGAGGCGTCGGCCTGGGAGGAGGCTCCGGTTGGAAGGAATGGTGTTG
>BQKN01001067.1:1090534-1121062 GCA_022839385.1 Asparagus kiusianus | reverse complement strand
TGCTAATCTAATCCGATATCGATGCCAATTTAAAAACTTTAATGCAATATCCTAGCAATATGATATACAGTAAATAAATGCAAGGATAAACAATAAAACAATAGGCGGTATAAACAATAAGCTAATAGGCGATATAAGAATAGACACAAGAATAATATGCCAATGCCAAACGCAAGCACACAATATTGATCATGGAGTTCGGTCTAACACTTAACTTACGTTTTCGCTCCTTACCTCGAGGAGATCTCCACTATCACTCAAAAAATAACTACACAATAACGATTTTCAACATTCACCGATAACGTTTACAATACACACGTTGTCAATCCAACAAGCCATACTCCTCTAAGTGTTAGACTACCCGTGTTACCTCCCTCAAGTGTTTAGATTTATAACATCTCCTTAGGCTTTACTACTAATCCACTCCTCTTGGAATTAACCCGGGTCTCTCTCCAACCACTTCTCTATGTGTCCTCGTGTATTACAACGTGTTTAACAATAATCTCAAATAAAGATTTTGTTCTCTAAATAAGTGAGAACGAATTTGTAAGCTCTCTCAATGAAAATACTCTCACAACCCAAATATACTATACGTGAAATACTAAAGCTTAATTGGTTGTGTGTGTAAAAAATGAGTAAAACGAAATCAAACTCAATTAATTCTAGCTTATATATAATAATCAAAATATAAATTAGCTAGAGATTGAGTTTAGAAAACTTCTCCAAACAAAGAGATGTAAATATGGAGAGTTGAGGTTGAACGCCTCAAAACCGAAGTTAAAATCCTTCTCTTTGTAAAACTCTTTTTGCATAAACCAAAATACACTTAAACTCTTGAAAACCAGAAGCTGGCCAAACAAACTTGGTTCATCAAAAGAAGCTTGAGGACTATTTATAGCCTCTCAAACAACAAGAAAAAAAACTAGTAGTTACACGAAAAAGACCGTTGATCAGTCGACTAATTTGTCTGTAAAAAGGAAGGCTAAAAAAATTATACTGGTCGGTCAACTGATGGAACCCATCGGTCGACTGATAACATGATATTTCAGATACTTTGTTTTTCTTGAAGAGTTGATTTTTTAAATTCAAATTAAAATAGAAAATCAACTCCAAAAAAGTAAAACTTAGAGAAATGTTTATATATATATATATAAATAAATATGTTAGAAGAGAAAATTTTAAAATATCATTTACCATTTGTGAAAATTCACTTTTTTGCAAATACGGTCAAAAGTACAAAATCGCTAAATACTTGATTTTGATGAAATTCTTTCAAACAAGTTTTTAGATTTTTTAATAGATTTATAAACTTTGAAAAAGATGTAAAATTGTATCATAAAGTCAATAAATTAAAAATGCGTATAATGTGATAAATCAAAAAAGTGTGTGTATAAATTGAGCTTTTAAGTATAACACATAAAGTAAACACCTAAACTATAAACACTATTCCAAGCATATAATCTTCGTGAAGCTCGATCTTGGTAGTGGAATGAAGCAATAAATAGGACACAAGGGTGCTTCATCTTTCATAATCAACGTGCAGCTCCCTGTTCATTCGTGTTTTGGTTATTCCAAAATTCCGTTGCTTCGCATGGTCCGTCGACTCACTTCATGCATTTGTCATCGTCAAATGAGCTTATGTGACTCGAATAGCGACGTTCATCATCTCCTCTCCGTCTCGAGCTATGTGTGGGGACCTATAGGTAAATTTTGACGCCTACAGATACCCCTCCAAAGTATTTCAGTCTCGTTTCTTTTATAGATGAGCCTGAAATACTTTGGATATGATCGGTCAAACCTTCAGTCAGTATAAAAGGACCTGTAGTTAGCTTTGATTCCTGACTCTTTGATTTTCAATCTATTCGATATTTTGACGAATAGCTGAAGTTCTCCCGGCGCTGCGTTTATCGTT
The DNA here is from genome assembly GCA_022839385.1 of Asparagus kiusianus. Taxonomy (NCBI): domain Eukaryota; kingdom Viridiplantae; phylum Streptophyta; class Magnoliopsida; order Asparagales; family Asparagaceae; genus Asparagus; species Asparagus kiusianus. The sequence continues at coordinate 1,119,150 of BQKN01001067.1, read as the reverse complement.
TGGCCGTCGTCAAAATCTTGAATCAAAACTGGTGAATTAATTTTGGCTCGTATCGTCGAGTTGATTTTGAACTGACCATCTCCATCATGATATATTGACTTGCATTGACTTTCATCGCAACGCGTTGACTGGCGTTGACATAAGTTTACGTGTTGATCGGCGTTAACCTAGGGTTTCGGATCGCCCGACGTTTACTTCTCATTACAACGCATTGACTGGCGTTGACCTAGGGTTACGCGTTGACCAGCATGAACCTAGGGTTTCGGATCGTCCGGTGTTGAATTTTTCATCGTAACGCATTGACTGGTGTTGATCTAGGATTACACGTTGACCGATGTTAACCTAGGGTTTCGGATCACCCGACGTTGACTTTTCATTACAGCGTATTGACTGATGTTGACCTAGGGTTACGCGTAGACCAGCATTGACCTAGGGTTTCGGATCGTCCGATGTTGACTTTTCATTGTAACGCATTGACTGGCGTTGACCTAGGGTTATGCATTGACCGACGTTGACCTAGGATTATGCGTTGACCGGCGTTGACCTAGGGTTTCATATCGCCCGGCGTTGACTTTTTCGTCACAACACGTTGACTGCCGTTGACCTAGGGTTACGCGTTGACCGGTGTTGACCTAGGGTTTCAGATCGCCCGACGTTGATTTTTCATTGTAACGCATTGACTGGTGTTGACCTAGGGTTATGTATTAACCGACGTTGACCTAGGATTTCGGATCTCTCGGCGTTATTATAGTTTATACTCATACGTTTGCTGGAGTATACACAGTTTAAGCTCTTAAGGTATTAGAGCATGGAGATCCCAATAGTTAGGGCTACAAGACCAACTGTTAAAACTGATTCGTCTGCAGATATGGATTTTATCCCGAAGTTGGATGCTCGAGTCACGAGACCAACTAATGGGGCTAATGCGTCAATGACTCTCACATTCATAGGATTTTTGGCAAACCCTCAGCCATCAACGGGTTTGATGAGCCTTTACCGACTACCTTTTGAGTCGGGCTAGCATGCGAATTGTTTAAGTCCGTTCTACATGTGACGTTATGCTAAAAGAGTTAACTCTTTTAGTGCTACGATATTGAATACGTAGACTTCGTCTTTCTCATGGGAATAGACTACCCGGTCGCATGTATCAGATGCAGACTCAGGATTTTTGGTAAACTCTCAGCCATCAACGGATTTGACATGCCTTTACCGATTATCGTTTGAATTGGACTTACATACGGATTGTTTAAGTACGTTCTACATGTAACGTTGTAAAAAAAGAGTTAACCCTTTTAGTGCTACGATATTGAATACGTAGACTTCATCTTTCTCATGGGAATAGACTACCCGGTAACGCGTGTTAGGCGTTGACTTATCCCTTCTTAGGATTTGGGATAAAAGTCCCTAGTCTTAGATTCTGATGTCTTTTTCACTCGGTGAAAGACTAAACCGGTAACCCATGTTAAGCGTAGCCTTATCTCTATTTAGGAGTCGAGATAAAGTTCCCTACGCGTGTAAGGTGTGGACTTTGGCGTTATGAATAACAACCTGTCATAATGTCGAATATGTGGGATTTTGTCCTTTTTACGACAAAAGACTAACCGACAACGCGTTTTAGGCGCTGACTTATCCCTTCTTAGGCTTCAGGATAAAATTCCCCAGATTTAGATTCTGGTATCTTCTTCAATCGGTGAAAGACTAAACCGGCAATGCGTGTTAGGCATTGGCTTATCCGTACTTAGGATTCGGGATAAAATTCTCCGTGCGTGTAAGGCACGGATTATGGTGTTATTAATAACAACCTGTCACAATGTCGAATATGTGGGCTTTTGTTCTTTTTACGGTCAAGTACTAATCAGCAACGTATGTTAGGCACTGACTTATCCCTACTTAGGATTCGGGATAAAATTCCCCACGCGCGTAAGGCACGAATTACGGTGTTATTAATAACAACCTGTCACAATGTCGAATGTATGGGATTTTGTTCTTTTTACGGTCAAGAACTAACCGACAACGCGTGTTAGACACTGACTTATCCCTACTTAGGAATCGGGATAAAATACCACAAATTGGTATTCTGGTGTCTTCTTCAATCGGTAAAAGACTAAACCGTCAACGCGTGTTAGGCGTTGACTTATCCCTACTTAGGATTCAGGATAAAATTCCCCGTACGTGTGAGACACGGATTATGGTGTTTGAAAAGTAATGTCTTCTCTTGGGGCAAAGACGAACCCGATGCTAGAGAGGAAGAATTTTATATTCTATCTCCAGTTACAAAGGAAACTCAAAGTGAGATCTCCACTTTGAGAATCTGAAGAGTGAAGCTAAGAGTGGGATCTCCACTCCGAGAATCGAAAGGATTCGGATAATTCTAACTGTCGGAAGGTTTGATTACCGAACTAAACATGAATTTCTCGTTTACCGAGAGTGAATTATGATTTTGGCCCTAACTGTAGGAAGGTTTGACCGAGTGGGGGGTTTGAGATGATCTAAACTGTAGGAAGGTTTGATCTCTCGATTTGAAAGTGGACCTCTTATTCATGGATGGAATCGAGAGGGGATTTTTGTTTTGGTCCTAACTGTAGGAAGGTTTGACCAAGCGGGGGTTTGAGACAATCCTAACTTTTATAGGTTTGATCGCTCAATTTAAAAATGGATCTCTCGTTCATAGAAAGAATCAAGAGGGGATTTTGGTTGTGGTCCTAACTATAGGAAGGTTTGACCAGGTGGACAATGAGAGTAAGAGTACAAATTACAGTGGGAGTGTTAATTCGTACAAATCACTCAAAGGGGGTTCCTGGTGTTAAGTGGCAAATGCATAACATTGAGGGGTTTGATAATCGTCAATGATCAGGAGATTAAAATTCTGAATACTATGTCTGGACTCTAACGATGGGAGTGTTGAGTACAGAGACATAGCGGGAGTTTGTGTGGGAGTTTCTTATTCCTGACCTTCTTGTAGTGACCGGGTTATCCCTAAGAATACACTATACATAATTCTTTTGGGAACTTCCCGTTACATGAATCATCCACCCCCAGCTTCTTGCAAGACTAGGTCTAATATTGAATTCAGTTGCGTGATCGGGTTATCCTTAAGAATATTATGTATAAAGTTCTTCAGGAACTTCCCGTCGAAGGTAGGAAACAGTTTAGACTCATATACCTATTGGAGTATTGAGAAGCAGTTTATACTCGTATACTCTTCGGAGTGTCGCCATTCTTATTTTGCTTATCCCAGCTTTATGATGCCGGCTTCAGCCAAGGTTTGGATGATATTCTTGAGAGTGAAGCAAGCCTTAGTGGGATAAACGAACCTCCTGTGGTACGCACAGTACTTCGGATCCGCAGTATTATCAGTTTCTTCCTGATTTGCGATAGGTGGCAGCTTGATCTTATTGTTTTTAAGGAGGGATTCGAAAATGGCTGGAACGTCTTCATCCTTGAAGGAGTGCTCTTTTTGGAGTCTCGCACTTGAAGTCTTTTGCTGTCTCCAGGATTGCTGTTGTGACGTCTGATTAGTATCAACAGCAGCTGTAGGTGTCTTCCCCTTACCACAGGAGACGAAGCTTGAGTTCGGAGGGTTAGCCGTCGGTTGGCTCCTCTCGGCCTTCTTCCTTCTGAGGAAGTGCTTGGCTTGCTTTCCGTGCATCTTCAACTCTTTCTAGGTATTGGACGGTGCTACTCCCATAACTTCCAACACGTCCAAAGAGAGGTTTTTGTGACAGGTTTGGAGGATGAAGTCCTCTGTGATCGGATCTTGATAGTTCATCGATTTATTCCGGAAGCTCTTGATAAAGTCGTTGACCGTCTCTTCGTCTTCCTATTTCTCCTCAAAGAGTGTCCTAATGGATATCTCGGCATCGTCGTTAAAGAAATTGCTGAGGAATGAGCTCCATATTATCCCAGCTGTTAATACTTCTAGGCTTGAGACGGCGGTACCAATCGAAGGCAGGCCCGCGAAGGGTGCCAATGAATGACCGAACCATCAAGACTTCATTGCCTGAGATCATGCCCAAGTGGGACTTAAAGTAGATCAGATGCTGAGTGGGCGAGCCTTTCTCATCGAACGGCGTGAAGTTGATCAGATTAAGCTTCGTCGGGTATAGGATCGACTCCTACTCTCTCGGGTAAGGATATGGAATACCGGTCTTCTTTACCTCTCGAGCAGACATTAGAGCGTTAATTTTGCTCTCAAGGTCTTTCATCTTCTCGTCCTCATCTCTAAGAGGAACAACACGGCCACCTTCGGCATTGTCATCTTCAGTGGGACCACCCCCAATGTTATTGCCTTTAGTGGGACCACCCCCAGTGTTTTGGTCAATGGAAGGATTATCGGCATTGAGGTGTTCATCCACGTCTGAATCGCTACCTGCCTGGTTAACAATGTTGCGACAGTTGGATTCACCGAGTTGATTGGACAGAGCCCGAATCTGTTGGTCATGCTCTTCCTTCATCCGTATCATGGCCATTTCTAATTCGAACTTGAAGTTCTCTTTTTGCTTAGCCAAAGCATCCTTGATGATTTTGGTCATTTGTTCAGGGTTGATCATGAACGCCTCACGAGATCGTCCTATGCTGGACACCGTATTGTCAGAAGCGATGGCAGAGTTCGCATTTGATGCTTCATCATCTAAGGATAATCTATTATTTATCCTCTGATAGTCCCTACACCTAGTAGTTCCCGCGCGCAACCGAGTTATTGTTAGGGTACGTCCGAAAAATGATGGGGACTAAAACTTCACGTTGACTTCCCTTTATTGATCATATTGATGGTGACCTCTAGGAGTTCGTCATCTTGCGTAACTGATTTTTTTCTATAGAAACACCTTGGCTTGGACTTGGACGTTCTGGTGGATATCTTTTCAAATACCGAGACCCTCTGTGGAGCGGTCTTGGGGTAGCTACATGCTGATAATACTGCCCTGATAAGTTTGGTACACAGACAGTGAGAGTCCGCTTCCCGGGTACTTTTCTTTCGAGGTTTATTCGTACCCCCAGCCCGATAATACAACCCATCGACATTATGCCTGGAGTAATCTATCGGCTGTTTATATGAATTCTCAGGTATAACGCGTTCATCTATCTGACACGTTTTCTTCTGAGTAAACAACGCCTTGTTAGCATCTGCAGAAGTCACTCGTTTGGAATCACACTTTTCTGAGGGTGAAACCTTAACGAGCTCTTGGCCTTCTGTACGCACCCCTAAACAGGCAGTTATAAGAATCAACTTGTTAGGAGGTCGCGTACGACCCCCAGTCTGGAAGTTGCTCGGGGTTCCTTCAATGGTCCTAAACGTTCCTTAACAGGCACTCTGCCTCGATCTTCGGGTAGAGAACCGAGGCGAGCCTTCAATGGAATTCTAACTCTGGAGAGATCCACACCACTGTAGAGTTCCACCGGAGACATAGGAGCGGAAGGAGCGGGATCCGAACTTGATGAAGGCTGGGGAGCAATGTCGCCTGTTTTTACCTTAGGCGTTGATTTAGTCTTTGGCATCCAAATTTGTTCTGATCTCGGTGATTTCTTAACCATCTCTTCCTTTTGCATTTCTTATGCTTTTTGCACAAGAATCTAGGAATACGCAAGAAGTGCGCGATGCTTCTGAATGCGCTCCTCAAGAGTAGAACGGTTTCGTTTGACATGAACCGATTCATTAGTAGGTGGTTTGGAGGAGGTTCGAGAAGCTTGTTGTGGAGATGGCTTGGCCACTTAGCACTTGTTGAAATCCAGATCCGTTTGGTAACGGAGTCCGTTCACCTGATCCAAAGCCTTGGCGAATTGGCATGCGAGGCGTTGGCGTTGCCTTTGACATGCTCTCCTTGATAGAGTTGGTGCGCCTTTAGCAGTTAACTCCTTGATCACGGAGGAGTTCAGATTTGTAGATCTAGTCTCATTGGACGCCGACGGATCGTTGTGAGGTACGGCTGCAGCAACGATAGCAGGGAATTCACCTTATTGGGTCTTAAGATCTGAAGACCAACGGATCTTTCGGGCGAAGGAGACCTTCCTACGCTTACGAGGAGAGGCAGATCTGGAGGAGGAGGAGGAGACGTACTCCTCAAACTTCTGTCGGTCGAACTCGTATTCGACCTCTTCAGTCACGGGGATCTTGATTGTTGGCTGTGGCACGACAGCCTCGGTAGCGAGGCTGCTGGCTCCCACTGTGGTTGCCAGCTTATTTAGGAAGAAAATTGGTTTCTTCATTGAGGTAATCATTACAACTTTAGTAGTTACAATGAAAATACAATTCTCGTCAAAACAAACACATAGATCATTTATCGGTCTTCTGCTTGCTTAGGATCTTGGCCTATGATGGAGATGTTGATATCCGTGGACCATCAAACGATCAGATCAGATCCAGAGCTTCGTTGATTCGCGAAGGAATCAAGAAACCAAAGCAATTATCTTGCCAATAGCGAGATAATCACTCTTCTCGAGATCACCGCAACAGGGCAATCTCAAGAGAAGGAACCAGACTGTAGATCTGTTGAACTCCTCTTCTTTATGCCAAAGAATTCGCTAATATCTCCTCCTCCTCTCTGAAATTTGTGGCTCTTCAGTCCTCAGTTCGGCAGGGCTTTGCCAACGCTTGAGAATTCCAGATCTAAAAAAAGGGCTGTATTTATAGGCTTCTGGACCTCTGTTTTTGGATAAAAACGACCGATTCCCTCTTATCCTCAGTTGTAACCACTTAACTATATTCTTAGATGATATCAGACCAGTTAGAACAAATCCAGGTGGTTAACATCGAAAAACGGCTTCAAAACTGTCAAATCTAATTTTTTGGGTTGCAGACACCCGCGGGTGTCTCGGCGTGGCCGAGACACTTGTGAGTGTCTCGGCCAAGCCGAGACACCGTGGCGTGTCTTGGTTTAGCTCATGATTTGGTCTCGCGTGCTCCGTCTGTTTTCGCCGTATTTTCATCATCCGAACTCGGAATAGCGCGATCCAGAATGCGTCGGAAAACTAACGAGGAGATCTATAAGCTCTCATGATTGAATCATGTGTGTAGTAAATGGGACACGAGGGGCGTTTCATATTTCGTAAGCGACGTGCAGCTCCCGGTTCATTCGTGTTTCAGTTATTCCAAAATTCCATTGCTTCGCATGGTCCGTCGACTCACTTCATGCGTTTGTCTTCATCAAATGAGCTTATGTGACTTGAATAGTGATGTTCATCATCTCCTCTCCATCTCGATCCACGTGCGGGGACCTTTAGGCAATTTTTGACGCCTACAATACTCACAATTCACTTGTTAAAGAGGAATCGAGATACTCACAATTCACTTGTTTCTTCCCCTTTGTCAAAATCAAAATAGAGAAAACAATAAGAAGAAAGAGAACAATAAGCTCTCCCTACATATACGCACGAGTGAGTACAAACAAATAGGGAAGGCTCCCCCTATCAAAAAACCTTAAAGCATATGTCAAATGAAAGAATTAAGGCAATCATACACAAATATATATATCACCATACAAAGCACAATGTGAGCAAAACACATAGATATGAAAAAAAATTTACTAATTTGAAACTCACAATTAAAGTGACCCAAGATAACAAATATATATATCATCATGAAATGTGTTATAATGGTCTCAAGCATATCAATAAGATATATATAAAAACACTCTAAAAATAAACTTGAAAACACAATAGTACAAATAAAACTCCACTAAAATAAGGATCCAAAAACGTCATCCGAAAATATTTATGAAAGAAAAACATATAAATATTTATGAAAGTATCTATTAAAATCCATGAAGGGAAAATCATGAAAATTTATGAATCCATGAAGGCTAAATGAAAGTCAAATGAAGGTCAACAATCAAATGAAATCATAAATCGACTGATGTGCATGTTTCAATCAACTGATGTGCATGTTCAGTCGACTGATCATGTCCAGATCAAACAGTTAATTCAAGATAAGAATTTTTGAACAACAAAATGCGAAGATGAATCAAAGGATTGTAAAAACATCATTTTTAGAAGAGAAATAAATGATCAATCAAACATGAATCAAAGGATAAAGAAATCATGAAATATCGTTTTTGACAATGATAAATAAATGATTAAGCAAATATAATTCAAGTGATAAACTTGCTCAATTCACATCTTATATGAAAAAACAATTTCTTTGCAAAGAGATTTAAAAAGATGTCTGCTAATAGAGATTTTGTGTTAATTATAAATAAGGGACACATCTTTCCTATATAAATAAACATACAAAAAATAATGTTCATTTATATATTTCATCCATAAGGATAAAAAAGAAATATGCTTAGGATAAAACAAACCAAGATTAGTTTGTACTATATTCGACAAGAAAATTTTAGCAAACCAAGCTCTTGGAGCTTGTTTCAACCCGTATGAAGATTTTTGCACCCGGTAAACATGATTTGAAAGAAAGGATCAATAAATCCGGGGGGTTGCTTAACATAAACCTCTTCAACTATAAAACAATTTCGAAATGTGTTTTTAACATCCATTTGAAAAGTTGACTCCATCCTTGCAATTTGGTGCAAAGGTTTCGTCATAAAGTATCCTTTGGGGAACCAAAGTAGCTTTTCATCAAAAACAAAATCAATAAAAGTCATAATATGTAATGAACACACAATTATTAATTTTAAAAATAAAATTTGTTATTTTGTATTCATTTATATAAAATTTTCATCAATATATATTTCTAAAAATAAGTTTTTCAAATACGCTTTTCTTAAAAAGAAAACAAAAAACGGAAATGCTAAAAACTTTATTTTTAAAATCAAATATATTTTGGCACCCAAATACTCTTGGTGCTGAAGAGTTTAGGAACATGACCCCTATCAATAAAATCCAATACCATTGGGTTATAATCCCATTTGGGTGCATTTTGTGCATGTGTCCGGTCATAGCAATTATTACGCAAATGACTTATCCTATTACACTAAGTGCAATGGAGTGGATGTATTTATTTATGATGACTATTTATTTGTGCACAAGAAATATTTGCAAACAAATGTGGTCTTTTTAAAGTATTTTTCAAATGTGAAACTTTTTTCAGATCAAAACAAAATTTGGCCAAATGACCAAATCTACCATAAAAATCACACGTATACACATTTACATGCTTATGATGAACATTTTGTGTATGTGTGTGTGATGATGAAACTTGATGGGATGCACAAGGAGGAATAATATTGGACTCAGTAGGTTTTTGTGCATCATAGCAAAATTTAGCAAGATGGCATTTACGATCGCAAATAGAGCATTTATAAATTTTGCTATACATGTTGCATAGTGAGTATGTGATTTGTAAATGATGGCACATGACTTAGCACATTTGTCCATAAGTTTCTTATAATTGTCAATGCATTTAGTTAAAGTTGAATCTAAAGATGAAATGTAGTTTTTCACATTATTCAACTCATCGTTTGGCCCACTAGAATTAGCAATAGAAGTAGAGCAAATTTGATCATTCTTAAATGAATTAGATTCATTTCTAATGGCTTCTACTTCCAATATGGCATCATTCTTAGCATGAGATAAGCTAGCTATTTTTGAGCTTAAATTATCATTTTCCAAATTTAATTTATCATTATTTTCTTTAAGTATCACATTCTCCTTAGCAATGATATCAAAATTGGATGCTAGCAAATCATGATCAGATTTTAGGTTTACATGCTTGCTTTGTAAATTCACAAAATTATGATATAATTTGTTATAGTCATACATTAATCTTTCATAAGCACAAGCGAGTTCATCTATAGATAGTTTATTTTTGGATTCAGACTCGCATACCTCACTAGGGCTATCGCCTAGTGATCGTGTGCATGAAGATGTTCCAATCTCACTTGAAGCAGAATCCACTGGAATGCATTAGATTTCCTCCAAGTTACTGTGATGTGCTACTATATGTTCCATAATGTGTAGGCACTATCAAAAGAAGCAAGCTTGTTAGATATATATAGATCAAAAGCATTAAGCAAAAATTCTAACAAGAGCTTGTTCAAAATAAACATCCTCTTATCATCATTGCTCCACTTAGATTTTTCCAACATGGGCACAATATAAGCACAATTAATTACTTCCCATAAATTTATATGTTTAGATCTAACAAATAGTTTAAATCTAAACATCTATTGCGTATAAGGGAAATCATTGAATAGAAGAGCAACATCAATAACATAGTCTAAACTAGCTACACTGTATATATCCATGATAACTATGCAAGCAATGAAAATCACGAAACTATATTGACAAAATATAGAGTGAGGATCTTTGATTCTAGACGATTAAGCCACAAATTAAGAGCACCAAGCTCTGATACCAAATAAAAGTATCCTAGAGGGGGGTGAATATGCTAATTGCTAATCTAATCCGATATCGATGCCAATTTAAAAACTTTAATACAATATCCTAGCAATATGATATACAGTAAAGAAATGCAAGGATAAACAATGAAACAATAGGCGATATAAATGATAAGCTAATAGGCGACATAAGAATAGGCACAAGAATAATATGCCAAAGCCAAACACAACCACATAATATTGAGCATGAAGTTTGGTCTAACACTCGATCTACGTCTCCACTCCTCACCTCAAGGAGATCTCCACTATCACTCAAAAAATAACTACACAATAATGGTTTTCAACATTCACCGATAACGTTTACAATACACACGTTGTCAATCCCACAAGCCACACTCCTCTAAGTGTTGGACTACCTGTGTTACCTTCCTTAAGTATTTGGATTTACAACCTCTCCCTAGGCTTTAATACCAACCCACTGCTCTTGGAATTAATCCCGGTCTCTCTCCAACCACTCCTCTAGGTGTTCTTGTGTATTACAACATGTTTAACGATAATCTCAAATAAAGATTTTATTCTCTAAACAAGTGAGAACAAATTTGTAAGCTCTCTCAGTGGAAACACTTTCACAACCCAAATATATTATATGTGAAATACTAAAGCTCAATGGGTTGTGTGTGTAAATAGTGAGTGAAACAAAATCAAACTCAATTAATTCTAGCTTATATATGATAATTAAAATATAAATTAGCTAGAGATTGAGTTTAGAAAACTTCTCCAAACAAAGATATGTAAATATGGTGAGTTGAGGTTGGACGCCTAAAAACAAAAATTAAAATCCTTCTCTTTGTAAAACTCTTTTTGCATAAACCAAAACACACTTAAAACTCTTGAAAAGCCAGACTAAAAACTGGCCAAACACACTTAAAACTCTTGAAGCTTGAGGACTATTTACAACCTCTCAAATAACAAAAAACAAAAACTAGCCGTTACAGGAAAAGACCATTAATCGGTCGACTAATTTGTCTGTAAAAAGGAAGTCTAAAAAACTTGTACTAGTCCGTCGACTGGTGAAACCCATCGGTCGACTGATAACATTATATTTTAGACACTTTGTTTTTCTTAAAGAGTTGATTTTCTAAATTTAAATTAAAATAGTAAATCAACTCTAAAAAAGTAAAACTTGTGTAAATATTTATATATGTGAAAATAAACATGTTAAAAGAGAAATTTTCAAAATATCAAATTCCGTTTGTGAAAACTCACTATTTTGCAAATACGGTCAAAAATACGATATTGCTAAACACTTGATTTTGATGAAATTCTTTCAAACAAGTTTTGAGATTCTTTTTAATAGATTTATTGACTTTGGAAAATATGTAAAACTGTATCATAAAGTCAATAAACCAAACATGCATATAATGTGATAAATCAAAAAAGTGTGTGTGTATTTGAGCTTTTAGTATAACACATAAAGTAAACACCTAAGCTATAAACACTATACCAAGCATATAATCTTCGTGAAGCTTAATCTTGGTAGCGGGATGAAGCAATAATGTATCTTGACTTGAATTACGATGGCTTTATTCTAATTTTTCTTCCAACCTCCTTGAATATCATCGTTAGCGCTCAATTCCATCCTACCTCCAAGATATCGTCGTTAAGGCGCAAATCTAACCTGGATGCATCTTAAAGGAAAACACAAATACTAGAAAACAAGAGTAGGAATTATTTATTAATCATCAAAATAAGATTAGACAATAGGCTTATAAACACGAGACTTAACAACTTCAACATTCAATGTTTTTCAAAAAAATCCTCCTAAAAGCATGAACCACAATTGCCGCTAGCAAAAATATACCTCTGTTAATTTCCTCATCTATTCAAAATTGAGGTGTAATAACCATGAAATTTTGATACTAGTTAAAATAATATTTTAGTATTTTTAAAATATTTAATTATTATTTTTAAAAGAGTATTTGTATTTTTCTCGATTTTCTAGAATTTACTACGATTTAAAAGTCCAACTTTATATTTATTCAAATGATTTTGATATTTATAAACTAACTTAGTACAATAAAAATTTCTAGAATTAATTCGTTGGGTTATCGATACTATTATGTATCATTTTGAATAATATGTTGTATTATTTTTACTATTACGTATTATTCGTATAATACGTTGTATTATTAATTACGTATTATTTGTGTAATTTGTTGTATTATTTCTACTATTACGTATCAACTGTCGTATTAGCATAACTGGTACGTTTTATCGCATAGATAATTATCCTATAATTATTCGATTTTAAATATAAGTAATTATATTTTTTATTAATTATTCATGTTTAATTGTATAATTTGTTGTATTATTTCTTCTGTTACGTATCAGCTATTGTATTAATACAACTAGTACATTTTTATTTGTAGATAATTATTCCGTAATTATTTTGATTTTTAAATATTAGTAATTATTAATTTTAAATATTTTTGTTTTAAATACCAAACCCTAACCATACCCTATAAATACACGTACTCTCTCTCCCCTCCCTCTATCTCTCGTCTTCATCATGAACCCGCTACCATCCCTCGTTTTCTCTTTTTCCCGCTATGCCGCACCACACCGTCGCCGCTCCCTGACCCCCGTTGCCGACGACTGACCCAAACCCCTGCCAAGATCCTGTCGCCGGCAACCCAACTCCGACCCCCTACACGCTGAAACCGCGCTCTACCTCCTCCCCGACCCCCTCTCTCTCCCCTCCCCCTATTCGCTGCCACCTTGGACCATCACCGCCTCCCTACGAGCCATGGCCGCCACTCCTCACAAGTGCCTTCACCCGAGCTACCCACGCCTCAGCTCGACGCCGACCAACCCCTGCCACTGCCCCCTTGTCGTCTGACCCATCCTTCGCCTACCACCTAGCCCCGACAGCCTTGCTGAACCCGAACAACCCCCTCTCTCCTCCTGAACGCCGAGCTCCCCACTGAGATCCCATAGCCCACGCCGAGATCTCGCAACCCCTTGTCAAACACTGCTCTCCGACGCTGTCACCTCCCTTATGCAGCGTATAGCCGATGCTGTGCTTCCACCCACGCCTCCACTCACGCTCAGTTCAGTTCCACACCACGGACAGTAGCCCTCGGCCTCGTTGGCAAGATCCTACTTCCCTTTGCTTCGTCATTTTAATATTTATATCTGATTAATTAGTTGTGTAGATTATACTGATATGTATTTATCTGCTTGGGTTATTGACAATACTACAGTGGTGATATTTTGTGAAGTGATACTATATATGATGAGTGGATATGTTGAAAAATAGTTTATGATTAATTATGAAATGTTTTTGAAAGAAAGAATATATTTAAAGATTATTTTTAGAATTATTATGATGAGAAAAGAATTTATTTGGAAAATGTGTTAGTTTTGAATAATTGTTAAAATAGATAATTTAAAATTATTTATTTTAGAAAATGGCTCATTTTGAGTTGATAAGTTATTTTTGATAAAAGAATTATATTTTTGATAATTATTATAATTTAAAGGAATTTTATTTTGAGAAAGAATTATTTATTTTGGAATTAATTAATTTATGATATTGTTTTGGTAGTTGTAGACTGCAACATTTAATGTGTAAAATAATCATGGTTTCTGATTTTCTTTTTAACCATAGTTATATTAGGTGTTAACTAGCTGCGGATAATTTTTATGAGTTATTTAGAAGTTCGAATAACAAGATATTAATGAAACCAGACTGCATGCATGTTTTTATGGTTCATGATTACATTTCATGTTTTACGATCTTTATTTTAATATATTTGATATGCCATGATGTTGTTGCATTGAATTAGTTTTATTTATTATCTCCTTGTTGTGATTAAGAGCCCTTAGTAGTTCATGACTTAGTGACATTGTGCGTCATGAACAAGACTTAGTGACACATGTGTGTTTGTTGACTGAATTTAGGAGGTGAACCAGAGATCTAGTTTAGGTTATGATTGTTGACTTAGAAAAGCGAGAAGAGTTGGGATGAGAAAGTTTTGGTTCATGTGATAGGATGTGGCTATTGATGTATCTTCCAGGCTCGCACCAGTGAGTTTGTGTAGCACTGGGGGTTGGTTTGTTGGGTCAAAGTGGAGTTTGTGTAGTCACTTTGGTCCGTGAGTTTGATATTCACCCGAGTTTAGCTTGAGTCTTGACCAGGCTAAAAACGGATTGCGTGTAGTCCTCTGACCGAGTATGTGTAGCAGTATTGGATGCACGTAGGGAAATATGCGAATAGTCAGTTATCCGATAATATGGACGTTAACTTTGTGTGAGAAGTGGACCAGTGACCTGTTATAGGATGGTTAGTTGTATGAAGTAGATTATTGGTTGATTTGAGATTCTTCTGATCATTATTATAGTAGTGAATTCCATTTAAATTATTAGAATTTCAATGTCGTGTTTCTATTATTATTACTATTATAGCATGGGTCGTTCGACTGTTTCATTCTTCCATGTGGGATCTTATCGTGTGCCATATACGTTGACGTACACCTGTTTTCTCTGGTGTGCATCAGACTTAGGGGACGGACAGGTCCAGTTCGATGATGTAGCAGAGCTGGTGAACACCCAGCCGGAGTGTTTTTACGATGGAGTAGAAGAATAAACTGAAGCGTAGTGGTTTTCTTTTGTAGTAGTTATGGAACATTAGAACTCTTTTACCGTACTTATCTTTAGTTGATGATGGATTTAGTATTTTTAGTAGTACTATCTTTTATTATTGACTATGTATTTTTATTACTAGTTGGACCGTTTTTGTAATAAGGGTATGTTTGACCCATATTTTTTTTTTGTCTAGGATGATTTACTGTTGATGATATGTCTATTTCTTATCTGGGTTGTTATTATATTCTTGCTATTGTGATCGGGGAACTGTGACTGATAATCTTGTGTTTGACGCTTACCATATTAGATTGAGAAGAAAAAAAAGAAAAGAAAAAGAAAGAAAAAAAATTACTATATATTTCTTCTCAATCTAATACATCACAAGCTTGTTCACATTCTGATTCCCGGGTATTTTGAAAATCGGGGCGTGACATGAAGTTATTGTCGTTAGGGTTTTTTTTAGAAATATGATGTAGCAAAAGCGTAATCAAAAGAGATAACTACTCGTTTTCGTTTGACCAAAACAACACAAACGTTAGAAAATTTTAAAAATAGAAAAACTTTCGAAATAATAATATTCAACCTAATGAGTTTATAAATTTGTTCCCCTTTATTTATGGTTTAAAACAAAGCAAAAGTATCAAAATAATCTTTCTTAAAACTATTAGACTTCCTAAAATAAAAAAAATTCTATAAAAACTAGAAACTAAATTGAACAAAAACTCTATGACTCACAGTTTGAGCCTGGAGGAAAATTACATTGACCTAGAAACTCAGTTCGTATGGTGAAGTGGTTTGATTAGTAGAGCACTTCCCGAGCTTTCCAAAATATATGATAGTAGCGATTCTATAGAGGGAATCAAAAGTTATGGTCTGTCAAAGTTGCATGTCAAAATCTGGCCGAAAATGATCATCGTTTCTTAGATTGTCCGAGCTTCGCATGATCCGACTTCTCCCAAAAGGCATTAGCAATATCCTCCACATAACTCTCCCCTCCTTGGAAAAAAAACTTAACCTCGAGTTCGGTGAAGATAAAGTGACACGTCAGGATGAAACTCAGTTAATTCAGCAACATAGAAGGAGGGAGAAATATTGGCAAAATCACTAGGTAACTCCACAACCATAAGCATTATCATTGAGCCACTACAATATATGACATGGGACAATCTTTTTCATCTTGAGCTTGTGGTATGTGCCGATAGGGAATCATTCCTTGTGCAGGTGTACTATGCTTGATCACCGATATCAAACAGCTTCTGACGACTATGTTGATCAGCATCGGATTTGTACTTAGCATTCGATGCTTCATGCCTCTACTATATTTTAGATTGAATGGCCTGAATACGCTCATCAATGTGCTCAGCTACAACACTATAACCTCAACCCTGAGGTAGTTATAGTAAGTTAATAGTGTGGTCAGGTTTGTACTGATAAACAATATCAAATGGAGTCTTCCTTGTAGAATGATTAATAACACTATCGAAAGCAAACTCCACTGGTGCAAGGAATAAATCCCACTACTTAGGAAGATCTCCACATAGACAACAAAGCAAGTTATCCAATGTGTGGTTGACCACATCTGTCTGCCCATCAGCCTGTGGGTGAACAGAGCTACTGAATTGTAGCTTTTCTGAAATAACCCCCATAGTGTCCACCAAAAGTGGCTTAGAAACTTGGAATCATGATTGTAGGTAAATAAAATTGCCTTTATCCCTAACAGAGAAATTCAAAAGTTTGCATATAACAACATTACCAAAAATAGTAAAAAATGGACAAAAACACTGATATCTCTAAAACTGGAGGGAATTTGTTAAAACGTAAAGGAGAAAAGCAAACTTTTGTTTGTTTTGTTGGTCTCGTCTCATTGAGATAGTCGATTTTCATATATAATTCGTCTAATTCTGACTTATAGTTTGAAAGTTATGATCCGTTCTTTGTAGCAAGTTATGTTTTGAAGTCGCCTGAAGACTTAAGTTCGCATAAAGGCTGAACTTCGCATGAAAGCTAAACTTTGCCTGAAAGCTGAAGTTCGCCTGATAAACGAAGTCTGTCTATGAGACTAGACTTCGCTTGAACATTAGACTTCGCATGAATGTCTGAAGCTCGCCTGCATGAGCCAAGCTCACCTGAATGCTTGAAGCTCGCCTGCTTAGCTCACCAACATTGCCTGCAAGGTCGCCTGCATGCTCGCCTGAATGGTCAAGCTCACCTGAATGCTTGAACCTCGCATGTTTAGCTCACCAACTTCGTCTGCAAGCTCACCAACCTTGCCTGCAAGCTCGCCAACCTCATCTGCAAGCTCGCTAGGCTCACCATCCTCGTATGTAGGCTTGCCATCCTTGCTTGCAAGCTCTCCAAGCTCGCCAACCTCTCCAGGCTCACCAACCTCGCCTGCAAGCTCACCAAGCTTGCCTGAGCAGTTAAAAACCACTTATTTGACTTGTGAAAGTGGTCGTGCCCACATTCCACATTTTGAGGGGGTGGTTACTGGCGATTCTCCTCTATAAGTAGCCATTAATGGCTACAAGAGAAGAGAGAGGGCATTAACGCATGCATTAGAAAGAAGATTAATCTCCTTGGTGCACTCGGCTTCTAACCTCCAAGCGTCCTAGCTCGGGTATTCAAAACTCTAATAGAGCATCTACTTCTCGAGAAAGCTTATTTGTAGTCTCTTTCGAATCCTCAAGAGAAGAGGACCGAACATTGAGATCTTTGCATATTCGGCCTATAAGTAATCAAGCACTTGTTCGGCCTTTCAAGCATCTCAGCTTGAGCACTCGAACTTAGGGGGCAAAAAAGAGAGGAAAGGTCAGAGGTAAGGAGACGAACCTAGCACCTAGTGCACTCGGCTCTCACATATCCTAGCTCGAGTATTCAAACTCCGATAAAGGTTCTACCACACGACGAAGCTTATTGGTAGTCTTGCTCGAATCCTCAGGAGAAGATGACCAAACTTTGAGATCTCAGCATATTCGATCTACAAGCAATCAAGCACTAGTTTAGCCTTCGAACTCATCCAACCAAACTTCTACCACGTGCTGGAGTTTATCCGCAACCTCGTTCGAATCATCAAAGGGAAGGAAACTCGACAAGAGCATCAAGGGAGGCATCCTATCGCCCCAAAGAGCATACGTTAAATAAGAAGAGATCGAATCAATTCTCTCTACTTCTATGTAAAAGTAATTTTGATTTGTAATAAACAATTCAATTAATACAAATTTTGAGATCTCATTTTATGACAAACAGAAGATGGCGACTACAGTGGGAGAAACTATTTTTTCTAATGAGATAGTGGTGGTGTAGTTCGACGAGATTATTGTAGGGACTACCATTAAGTCCCTCGTCATTAAGTTTGATCAAGCAAAGTACGAAGAGTACTTGTCTCCGGCTTCCTTTGGTGGCAAAACGTCACAAAAATATCACAAAGGCTTGAGTGTGACTCAACCTCAGTAAGCTAAGGCTAGCATGACTGAGAACTCTACCGAGAAAATATTGGGGGTTCCATTCCCCCTAAAATAGTTGATGCAAACCGAAAGGCCAAGAATGCTCCTGTCCCTGTTGGCACAAAACATGCCTTCGCCATTGATGAGAACGCTCCTCTGTCAAAGAGAGCCAAGCACAAAGAGAGCCAAGCAAAGGCAACGACAAGCCCGTGCTCGCCAACATGCACGAGCTCTAATCTCCTTCGATGGCTTGAATTACTATTCAGGCCTAAAAAACAATGCTGGTGCCAAGAACAAATACAAAGTTCACAGTTCAGATGAACTACAATGCGAAGTTCACTAATCTGACAAACTGCGCAATTCAGGCGAACTTTATGTTATTGGCAAAGTTCACCATTCAGGTGAACTTCCCCAGTTAAGTGGGTGTAAATCAATTGGCGAATCTCACCAAGCTCGCCTGACTACTAAACTCCGCCTGCAAGCTGAGCCTCGCTGGAAGGGTAAAGCAGCAGAAGTTCGCCCGACAGGCGCACTTCGCCAAGTTTGCAAAACATACGAACCTCGCCTGAAAGAATAGTATGATGAACCTCGCTAGGCTTGCCTAACAACTCAACCCCGCCTGCAAACCGAACCTCACCAGGTTCGCTGCTAGCTGAACCTTGCCTATAAACTAAGCATCGTCAGAAAGGTAAAGCAGCAGTTCGCCCGACAGGCGCACTTTACCAAGTTCGCCAATAGGTTAACCTCACTTGAAAGAGCAGGAGGCTGAACCTCACTAACAGACTCGAGTTTGCCAGATAGGCGAACCCCGCCAGATTAGGCAACCTCGCCTGTCAAGGCCAGCTCGCCGAAAATCAACACTTAGAAATTTTTCCAAGTGTTCTTTCAAATGTTCTTATGAGCCCTTTCCTTCGCATAAGCACTCACCTGATCCTTCTGATACTAGGGGTTATCATCAACCTATAGGGGATCTTAGAGAGCGCTCGATTCACAAATGTACTATTATGAGGCAACTCCTCAGTGCTATTGCGAGAGGCTCATTACAGTAGTGCTCGCGGACTACCGGTGTGCTGGAATGCTAAAACCATTGGTGTTCGAGAGGCTCTCTCAGCAACCACCAGAAACAAGACCTTCTCACCGAAGACGCAATCGTTAGAGGATACGAGTTTCTGATGACTTGGATCTCCCTATTGCGACTGTCAACATGACAGGGAAGTCTAAGGCGAAGAATTTAGATTCTTCTGACGCTAAATTTTGGTCGGGATTAAAAAGCCTCCTCATCGAGCATGAAGATTAATCTCCTTGGTGTACTCAGCTTCTAACCTCCAAGCGTCCTTGCTCAGGTATTCAAAACTCTAATAGAGCTTCTACCACACGAGGAAGCTTATTTGTCGGGATTGCATGTTCGTTGAGCACGCCTGTAGAGTTCAACCCCGCCTGTTTGTTGAGTTCTCCTGTAAAACTAAACCTCGCCTCTTTATTGAGCTCGCCTACTGAGCTCAACCTCGTCTGTCTATGGAGCTCACCCACAAAGCTCGGTTTTCTTTCCTTGTTGAGTTCACTCGAAGAGCTAAACTTCTCCTCCTTGTTGAGCTCATCCGTAGAGCTCAACCTCACCTTTTCATGGAACTCACTATAGGCGTATAAAACTGCCTATAGGTCCCTTAACACAGCTCGACGACGCCGATTCGACGAACCGACCATCGGGCGACGTATGCAGACACGATCGTTAGTCCACAACACCGAAGCCAAGTGATACGCGACGAAACGGGTTAACGAGGCTACGAGGCTGACGAACCGCACGCAAACAATGGAATAAATCCACTCGCGTGCGGAATCAAGCTAACGGTTTGGTGAATCAACGAGTCATCCAACCAAGAGCGGACTCGGACGAATCACGATCGAATCAAGATCAGTTTCGGACTCAAATTGAAAAGCAGATTTACTGCCAAATCAGGTCAACGAATCAAGTTCGAACAAATCTACCACAAAACGGACACAGTGACGAAAAACGACGAAACCAACACCCAGAGGGGCTCGGCTAAAACCGAGCCACCTCTAGGTGGCTCGGTCAAAGCAGAGCCACCCTGAGGTGGCTCGGCCACGGTGGCTCGGCCAATGCCGAGCCACCTTGAGGTGGCTCGGCAGCCGAGCCACCTCAAGGTGGCTCGGTGGCTGGCCCAGATCTGTGCCAAGGCACAGATCTGGTTGCCTATAAATAGAGGGCTTGGTTCATTTGTTCAAGGGTTGGATTTTTTGGAGGCGAAGCTCTGCTGGATTCAAGGCTCAGATCTAAAAAAGATTAAAGCTTTGGGACTTTGAGGACTTGCTCATCCAGATCTGGTGCTCGGCGATCGTCAACGCCAAATAAGGTAAGAGTTCGAGAGGAACCGGATCTCAAATCGGATCTCAGATCTACGCAGGCATACTCCGGATCAAAGCTTGGTCTTTGATCCCGAGAATCGGGCGATTATTTCCTTGGTGAACTAAGCCCCCCGGCTATTATTTCCTTGGTGAAATAATACCCATCGTACTGCGTAGATCCGACCGGATCTAGATCTCGTGGTGGTCCACGGATAAACCCCGACGCAGGCGAAGAACCCACGCAAGCGAGCGACCGCAAAACAGGAGCTCGTGATTTGTTCGACAAACAAGGATAAAAAGTTGTAATCTTTCTCTTTTTTTTATTTGATTTTCATTGTAACCGGATCTTATAAAAAGACCGGATCTTTGTAACCAATAAACAGTTATTGAGATAGCAATGGAATCAATGAAGAAGAAAGCAACGATTTTTCCCACGAACACTCGCCTGCAGAGCTCAATTTCTCCTATTTATTGAGTTCGCCCGTAGAGCTCAACCACTCCCAATTGTTGAGTTCACCCATAGAACTCAACCTCTCCTTGTACTATTAAGCTCACCCGCAGAGCTCGATCTCGCCTGTTTATTAAGCTCGCCCGCAGAGCTCGAGCATCGCCTGTTAGCTTGACTCGCCCGCATAAATCAAGCTCGTTAAATCATTAAGCTCACCAGCATGAGTTCAACCTTGCCTGAATGCTTCATTCGTTCGCACGAGCCGAGCATGCCTGCAGGAAGTTCTCCCGCACGAACTTTTCTTGACAACGAACGTCTGCCACACGTTGGAGGGACCCGCCAACCGACCCTGCATGTTCGCCAAGCTCACCTGCATGCTCTCCTGAGCATTCAGACAGCTCTCGAGCTTGCTTGTAGCTTTACCAGCCTCGCCTGAGCAATGCAAGCGGGCCGCTAGCTTATGGGAGTAGGCCTACCTACTTTCCATATCCTGGGTGATGATGAGGCATGGCTCTTACCTTCCCTATAGTGGTCACATCCCAGAGCTTGGGGAGGGCATGAAGCTCCTCACCCACTAGTGATCAAATCCCACAAATCAAAGGATGACCCATGGCATCCCTTACCTATTTAAAGCCTCCTGAAAGGAGGTTGGTGATTGATTGGCTGGGCTTGGCATTTTTATTCTCAAGGCTCTTCAATTAGAGGCTTGTTTTGGCTTACTTACTTGGTAAGAAAATTCTTAGCTCCTTTCTTGGATTGTTGAAGTAGACTCAATCTGAATTCTCAGATTTAGACTCATTAGCTCTTTGCAAACTCATGCATTGTAGCTCTCTCTAAGCTCGTGGCTTTAGTACTGTTCAAGCTCGGGTATAGTCGAACTCAATCACTCCGGAGTCTCTACTGCGCACTGAAGCTCCAACCACAACTTCGATTAGATCGTCCAAGTGAAGCAAACTCGGCACGAGCACTGAGGGAGGCGTCCTACCACTGCCAACGAACCCACGTTAAACAAGAAGGGTCATTCCCTTCTCCTCTATTGTAAAACATTGATCACTTTTTTGTAATAAGCCAATCTTATAAACATAAATGACCCCTCAAACGGGAAGTCAAATTTTACACCTAACAGAAGATGGCGACCATAGTGGGGGGAGCTGTTCACTCAGATGAATTGGTGGTGGTGAAGTTCGATGAATTTACGAAAGGGACAACTGTTGAGTCTCTTATGACTGAGTTCGACCAAGCCAAGTATGAAAAATATTTGTCTTATTCCTCCTCTGATAGTCGTGCATCACGCAAGCACTATGGAATTGCGCATGTGGCCTGACCCTAAGTGGTCGAGGCAGCAGCGCCTAAGAGCTCTACCCGAGCTAAAGCAGGGCGTTCTATCTCCCCTAAGCTAATCAAGGCCAACCAAGCAAGCTAAAGGACTACTCGTTGGGTTCTCAAGCAACCTACGTAGCCCCTCATGCAAGAGGAGACTATAGTGCATATCGGCGCGGACCACGCCTTCACCGTCAACATGAACGCTCCCCTCTCTAGAAGAACCCAACGGTGGCGATGAAAAGCTCTCGCCCGTCAGGAATCCTAAGCCTCCATCTCTTACAACAGCTTGAATTACTATTCAGGCCAGAGAAGAGCGAGATAGGAACGTAAAGTTCCTAGATTTGGCGGATTGAGTCGATCAGGCGAGCCTACCTATTCAGGCGGGTTCCCCTGCATTAGCAAAGTTCCCAAAAGTGGCAAACTTAGCATTTCAGGCGAGCCTCACTCTAGCAGTCGAGTTCCCCATCTAGGTGAACTCAGTAACTCAAGCGAGCCCACCAAATCAGGCAGGCTTCACTCTTCAAGTCGCCTGTCTAAAACAGGCGAGTCGTCCAAATCAGGCGAGTCACCCAGATCAGGCGAGCCACGCCTTCAAGTAGGCGAGCTCCACACAATAGGTAGCAATCGGCTGAAGCTCATTCAAACTCCATACCGTGCCTGCCAAGGCAATGTTGCCTGAAGCTCGCTCAAACTCTGGACCTCACCTGTCAAGGCAAGGTCGCATGAAGTCAACACTTGGAAAATTGTCCAAATGTTCTCACTCCTGACTCCATTGAGTCTCTTCCTTATAATTGCACATCTGGTCCTTCCGACATTGGGGGTTGCTACTACCAACCCGCAGGAGATCTCAGGGATCATCTAACTCACAAATGCACTATTCATGAGGCAAACCCTCAGTGTTATTGCGAGAGGCTCATCCAGACGGTACTTTCCAACTGCCAGTGCACTAAAGCGTCAAAGCTATCAGTTTTCGGGAGGCTTTCTCAAAAATGTCCGGAGCCAAGACATCCTTGCCGAAGATGTCATTATCAGAAGAGGTGAGCCATGGGTGACTTAGAGCTTCCAACAGCCAAAGTCAACATGACGGGAAAGGTTAAGTCCTGGTATACGGTTTCATTAGATCCTACCCCAGGATTCAAATGGCCCCTTGTTGAAAATGAGGGTGTACACTAACGCACTCGCCTTTAGACAGGAGCAGCTATCCCATTGATTATGCCCGTTTGTCACCCATCTACGACAATGAGGACGAGTTGTGCTCAGCAGTGGCAACATCTCAGACCTCAAGCTCAACCTATGGCAAGCACGCAAAGGTGCACATAGCTGAATCCTCAGAAGACTTGCCCAAGAAGTTTGAGGAGTAGCAGGCGACCATCAACTCTCTAAAAGAGCAGATGACACAACTTCTAAGCAAGAAGAAGAAGAAGAGAACTTTGTGAAATCAGCAAGGACCCTCGAGGAATGGAGAGCGAGAGTTTACTCCTCGTATATCTAAAGGGGAGGATAATCACGGATAACGTTCGGATTATTCTCGCAAATCTTCAAAAAGGATGTCCCGCTCCGGCAGCTCTCATCGAGACAAGAGACTCGATGAATTCCAGAGTCAACTCAATGCCTTGAACTCCAGAGGAACATGAGCGAACTCGGGGTGGTCAGGCCATATCCACCCGAATGGGACACGGTCTCCTGCCTGACAAAGTTCAAGCCAATGAGCATGGTCCAATTTGATGGCAAGGTATCCCCCTCACAACATGTATGCTATTTCCTATCTCAGATAGGATTCTTCATGGAGAATGATGCTATCCTCACCCGGTTGTTCATCGGCACCCTAAAGGGGGTAGCCTTTGAATGGTTTCGTAAGTTGGAACTAGGCTCCATTAATTCAAGGGCCAATGTGGAGAGGCTTTTCTTGGCCCGTTTCTTCGATGACGATACAGAAGTATTGGTGGCCACCCTTCTTGTTGACATGCAGAAAAAGGTGGAGTCTGTTAGTGATTTCGTTAAGAGATTCAGGAATCAGTCGGGACCAAGTCTCCTTGAGTACCCTGGTTGAGATGTGCTACAACAACCTCTCGATTGACATTATGTCCAGAGTTGGCCTTGTGGAAACATGGACCTAGAAGGAACTTTTTCGCTAAGGCGAGCAAGTCGAGAACATGATCAAAAGATTGGAAGCCAAATAACCTTAGCCTAACAGCAGAGCTTCAGAACCGAACACTTCTAGAAACCCTCAGTCAAGAGGGAAGGAGATCATGGCTGTCGATTCCACTCTAGCCCCTAAACCGCCATAGAGGCAAAGGCCCAAGTCCTTCAAACCGTGTCTGCAAAGGCAATAAGACTTCACGGAAGACCAGGTGGTGGCTACCTTCAACACTCTTCTCAAGAGAAATAGGATCAAGCTGCCATAAGTCATGAAACCTAAAGACGTGAACAAAATTGATGATCTAGGCTATTGTGCGTACAACAGATTTGTCGGTCACTACACCTCCAAATTCTATATCCTTAAGGATAAGCTGCAAGATCTTTATGATGCAGGAGTCCTAAAGAAGCAGAAAGTGTAGAAAGCGGTGACTACACACATGGTCATCCTTTAATTCTAAACAGGTCTCCCCGAGGTTCATACACTGACAGGAGTTGTACCCATCCCTAAGGCAAAACTAAAGATTGTCAATGACGACCCTCATAATCAACGAGAAAAAGGCTTGGTGTAATAGACCTTACTGTCAGGACAGGTGATGTGGGTTCATCCTAATCTCCTCGACAATGAGCTATGGGCTTCCAACAAGTCCAAAGGCAAATCTAAGTTTTATAATGTCGTTTTGGTAATTCTAGATGATAACAAAGCAGAGGTAGCGACCTCACCAATTCTGACAAGGAGGCAGATGTATTAATCACCCGAATAGGGAAGGACTTTGTCAAAAACTACCCCCCGACGGCAGAGAGTTCGGCGAGGCTACAAATGGGACTGCCACCGATAGTTCAGCCAAGTCCTGACAAGCCGAGTTTAAGTGGTCAACCCTTCTGGTTTGATCTACTCACACAGCTAAAAAATATTCCAGCCAGGATCACCTTGTATGAGCTTATGCGGTTGTCCAGGACGACCAACGAAGCCCTACGAGAGGCGCTGATTGATTCAGAAGCTTTTGCCACACATTTCTTACCCACTCCCAAAGAGAATGCAAAAATAGGATGTCCACAGTGCTGCCAGGCATCTAAACAATAGATCCCCTGCATCACTTTCACTTTGGAGGATATGCTCATCAAAAGCATGTCTCATGACTGACCATTGTACTTCACAGGATACGTCGGTTCCTCTCGAGTAGACAGAATCTAGGTGGATCCAGGGTCTGCACTGAGCATTGTCTCCCTGAAGCTCATCAAGCATTTGGGAGTGCCTCAGAAGTGGTTGTCTTCAACAAACACCACCATCTTTGGTTTTAACGCTACCGGAACCTGGCCACTAGGGAAGATTCACCTCAAATGCTGATAGGGTGACATGAAGACTGAGATGACCTACTACGTCATTGACGCAGAACCCTCTTATAACATACTGTTGGGCCGATCATGGATCCATAGAAATAGGATAGTCTCATCCACATTGCACTAGTGCTTGAAATATGTGGACGACTATGACCAAGTGAAAATGATGGTTGTTGATAAACAGCTCTTCATGGGAGTCAAAAACTACTTCACTGATTCTCTGCTCTACCAGGACCCTAAGTCAAGCGACGAGCCTCTGATCAATGAGTCTGGCAGCGACAATGAGGCTTATAGTAAGCCCGAGCATAATAAAAGGGTCTCGTTTTTAATGATATAGAACCCATTGTGATTGGCTATGAAGGCCCTGCTGTAACCAACACTGATGAAGCGGACGGGTTTCTCTTGAGCGAAAATCTCACATTTGCTTATTTGTCGTCTAGTTCGGAACCTATTGATGATGAGTTCAGCAACTCGATCTCAAGGATGTACAATGACTTTTCCCTGCACTTGCCGCTATACTCGTCGTTTGTCACCAACAGACAAATGATTGAGTCCTCGCAAGCTGTCTTTGTCATACCCGCCTAGAATATTTCTCAGCAAGAGATTATCTTTGGAAGGATAGACTAACTCGCACGCACGCTGTGGGATGAGTTAGACAAAGATGAACCCGCTCCTCAATTCTCAAGTTACAGTCTTGTCGCAAAATGCATGATGGAGAGGATGAGTTATGACTTCATCCGCAAGGAAGGCTTAAAGTACAGCAAAGACCGGAAGACACCCCTTCGACTTGCCTATGTCCCCAGAGGGAAGCCAGAAAATTACTATAGCAAAACTCGAAGAGGGCTAGGTTACTCCTCCTCTTCCTCAGAATTGTATTGTAATTTTGACGGAATATCCGACAATGCTCGTTCAGATGATCAATTGTCAACTTCCTTAACTTGGGACTCAGACGTCAGCATCGGGGCCCTGTTCAAAGACTTCACAGTCAACATGGCTACGGTCAATCCTACAAAATCTAAGAGGACGAACAGATTCCACTTTACAATGAAGCATGGGATCGCCACGTCACAACCCAGTGGAGTGGTCGTTTCGAACAGCGCGAACCACCCATGGAGGACAAAATCTTTTAGATTAATATGGGAGACGAGACAAATCCTAAACCCATATTTATCAGCGACAACTTACCTCTCCAGGAGAAGGAAGACCTCATATCCCTCATACAGGAATATATCGATGTCTTCGTATGGAATTATGAGGACATGCCTAGCATGGACCCTCAGATCTCCATGCATTACCTTAACATTGGCTCAGATGCTAAACCCGTGAAATATCAGCAGAGACGATTTCTTCCACAAATCATGGAGGCGATCGAAGCTGAAGTGGAGAAGCTGATTGAACCAGGATTCATCAGAGAGGAGTATCACCTCGATTAGGTGGCTAACATTATTCCCGTCTTGAAGAAGAACGACAAGATCCACATCTGCATCGACTTTAGAGACCTCAACGGTTCATTTCCCAAGGACGAATTCCCTTTGCCCATCACAGATGTCATCATTGACAACACCTGTGGTTTCAAGAGGATGTCCTTCATGGATGAATTTTTAGGGTATAATCAGAACAAGATGCACCCTGAGGACGAGAAGCACACTTCATTCAGAACTCTGGTAGGGGTGTATTGTTACACATTCATGCCCTTCGGACTCAAGAACGGTGGCGTAACCTATCAACGCACCATGAGCACCATCTTCCAAGAACATTTATGGAAGGCAGTCGAATGCTATGTGGATGACCTGGTCGTGAAGAGTCGTGAAAAAAACGATCACCTTCAAGACCTGAGAGCCATGTTCGACCTCATGCTGTCCCATCAATTGAGGATGAACCCCAAGAAGTTATTCCTAGATATGACGAGCAGCAAGTTTCTCGGATTCGTAGTCATGACGAAGGGGATCCACATCGACCCAGACAAGGTGTGAGCTATCCAAGAGCTCCAACCGCCCACGAATCTTAAGGAATTAAGAGGACTACAAGGACATCTGGCCTACATCTGAAAGTTTGTCACAAATCTTTCAGGCAAATGCCAACCCTTCTCCAAGCTTATGAAGAAAGGTGTTTCCTTCGTATTGGACGAGCCTTGCCAACAAGCTTTCGAAGAGATCAAAAATTATCTCTCGAATCCACCAGTCCTGACGGCCCCGGTCTCAGGCAAACCCTTCCTGATCTATGTGTGGGCAATAGAGTATTCTCTCAGTGCCCTCTTAGCACTGAACGATGATGCTGGCCACTGTTTTCGTCAAAAGTCGCTATTTTCATTGCTCTTTTTGAGATCTGTTACAACTTCAATCGTTACAACAGAATTTAAATGAAAACAAAAGATTACAATTTTATCGAAAATAAACACGAGATCACGTTTTGGTTCGGTCTCGCTTGCGTGGGTTGTTGGCCTGTGACGGGGATGTTGATATCCGTGGACCGCCGACTCTTCAGATCCGTTCCGGGAAAATCCGGCAGAGTTTCGTCTATCCGCTTGGATATAGAAACAGAACTTCGTCGATCCGCGTGAGATCTCAGAAGTTTAAATCTTATATCTCGGCTAAAACGAGACACTAGCTCTTCTTAGTGTCACCT
>BQKN01001067.1:1040861-1080534 GCA_022839385.1 Asparagus kiusianus | reverse complement strand
TGTGTGTGTGTGTGTGTGTGTGTGTGTGTGTGTGTGTGTGTGTGTGTGTGTGTATACATATTAAAATACTTTCTTTTAAAGAACGTGAAAAACTAAAAAGTTAAAAAATTATTCTCAAAGATCAAACTTGTTTTGGTACCCAATTACTCTTAGCACCGAAGAGTCTAGGAACATGACCCCTATAAATAAAGCTCAAAGCCCTAGGTTTATGATCCTTTTTAGGCATATATGGTGCACGGATACGGTCAAAATAAAATTTATATAGATGGCCATTCGATTGCAATGAGTACAATAAAATGGTCTAAAAGGTTTGTATTGACCAAATGGTCATGCATGAAAATCATTTGCAAACAAAGATAATTTATTTGGAGCTTTTTACAAATGAAAAACATTTTTCAAATCAAAACAAAATTTGGCCAAATGGCCAAACCTACCACAAAAATCATATTTATACACATGGGCATGCTTATGATTAACAATAAGTGCATGAGCATGTGTGTGTGATGATGAAAAAATATTATGAGATGCACAATGAGCATTAATATTTTTATGTTTGTGTGTATCATAGCAAAATTTAGCTAAATGGCTTTTTCGGCTGCAAATAGAACATTTGTAAACTTTGCTATATATGTGTGCATGGTGTATGGGATGTTTAGAAGTAGTAGCATGAGACTTAGCACACATATTCACAATCTTCTTATGGTTGTCAATGCATTTAGTAAGAGTTGAATGTAAGGAAGAAATGTGGTCTTTAATATTGTTCAACTCATTATTTGTCACATTTGCATTGGCAATAGAAGTAGGTGAAGCATAATTATTTATGATAGAAATTAGTTCATTCCTAGTATTTTCTACTTCTAGCTTGGCATTATTCTTTTCATGAGACAAGCTAGCTATATTCAACTTCAATTTATCATTATTATCCTTAAGAACCTCATTTTCTTTAACAATAATATAAAATTTGGACTCTAGCTTCTCATGATCGGATTTTAATATAACATGCTTGCTTTTTAAATCTTTTAAATTATGTTGCAATTTCTTATGATCATGCAATAATTTTTCATATTCATGTGCGAGTTCATCAAAAGTAAAATCGTCATTGTTATCGAACTTGCATATCTCACTAGGGCTATCGCCTAGTGGTAATTGTAGGCGTCTAAAATTGCTTATAACTTCTCACACGCAACTTGAAGTAATGAGTGGGCGAGTCAAGAAGATTCACTCAATTAGCTAGTACGCGTCCGTCAACGCGTGCACGACAATCAGATTGTGTGCGTCGGTCAACGCGCGCACGTCAATCAGTCTGTGTGTGTCGATCAACACGCTCACGCCAAACAACTCGTGCGCGTCGGTCAACATGCACACGTCAACCAGCTCGTGCGCGTTGGTCAACGCACATACGTCAATCAAGCTCGTGCGTATCCGTCAATGCGTGCACGTCAAACAGCTCGTGCGCGTCTGTCAGCGCGCGCACGTCAAATCATCTCGTGCACGTCGGTCAATGCGCGTACGTCAAACTAGCTCGTGCGTGTCGGTCAACACACACACGTCAACCAGCTCGTGTGCGTCGGTCAACGCGTGCATGCCAATCAGCCCGTGTGCGTCGGTCAATGTGCGCAAGTCAAACAGCTCGTACGCGTCGTTCAATGTGCGCACGTCAATCAACCTCGTGCGCGTCCATCAACACGTGCACGTCAAACAGCTCGTACGCGTTGGTCAATGCGCGCACGTCAAACAGCTCGTACGCGTCGATCAACGCGCTCACATCAATCAAGCTCGTGCGCATCCATCAACGCGTGAAGGTCAAACAGTTCGTATGCATCGGTCAGCGCGCGCACGTCAAATCATTTCGTGCGCGTCGGTCAGTGCGCGCACGTCAAATCATCTCGGGCGCGTCGGTCAGCGTGCACACGTCAAATCATCTTGTGCGCGTCGGTCAACGCGCGCACGTCAAATCATCTCGTACGCATCGGTCAATGCGCACACGTCAATCAGCTCACGTACGTCAGTCAACGTACGCGCCAATCAGCTCGTGCGCATCCGCACGTCAAATCGACGTGTCTGCGTCGGCGAACGCGCGCACGTGAAATCAACACGCGACGAACCCGCGCCAGCGCCAGCTGATTGAAATCATCTCGTATTGTCAGTCAACGTGCGACGAACCCGTGCCAGCGCGGAATGGAACAGACCGACCCGCGCAAGCGTGGGTCAGACTGTCTGACCCACGCAAGCGCGGGTTGGATTTGTTCGTTGCGTAGTTTGGGGCCCAATACACGTTTTAGCGGTTTTAAAGCGGTTATTCGCAGGATTTATCTATTCCAAGGGTTCCTAACTGACTTGATATCATCCCCAAACGTGGTTAGGATGTTGTTAACTGAAGATAGAGCCAAATCACTTGTTCTCATCCAAATAACCGCACCCGAGGCCTATAAATATTAGCCCAAGGCCTCCATTTTTGAGATCGTGAATTTGATCAAGAGGATGAGGTGTTGTTGATTGAAGAGTCAAGGAGCACAAAATATCAGCAAAGGCCAACGAGATCCCGGTGAACTTCAGCATGAAGGAGGAGTCATTCGAAGGATCCATAGCCCCGTACGTCCGTTCCTTAAGATTAGGCTTTGTCTTAATCTCGAGAAGAGCTACTGATTTTGTTTAGTCGATTTTAGCACTTCAAGCAAATACCTCCTTGGTGAGGTAGGAGCTCTGCCCAATTTTCCGACAACCGGATCTGATTCGCGATCGTTCACGGATAAACCCCGGCACTGGCGAAGAACCCACACAAGCAAGAGTCGATAAACGGATCTTGTGCTTATTTTCAAGAGAGTTGTAATTTTTATTTTTCGTTATTTGAATTCTTTGTAAACGACTAAAGTTATAATGAAATCAATAATGAATGCAACTTTCGACGAAAACAAACTGGCGATCACAGTGGGAGCCGACAGCCTTTTTACGAAGGCTGACGTGTCGCAACCTCGGATCCTTATCCCGGTTGAAACGGAGATCGAATATGAGTTCGACCAGCAGAAGTACGAGGAATACTTATCCTCCTCCAGATCGGCCTCACCTCGTAGATGCAGGAAGTCCTATTCCAAGAAGACCAGTTGGGCTTCAACTTCAGAAGCCCAAGAAGAAGATCTTCCCGCCACCGCTGCACTTGTGGCTCACAACGCCCCGCCGGCATCTGATGAGGCTAAAACCACAGATCTGAACCCCCTTGAGCAAGGGGTTGATTGTTGATGATGTGCCAACTCTATCAAAGAGAGCACATTAGAGGCGACGCCAACGCCTCACACGCTAATTGGCCAAAGCCTTAGAACCAGTTGAAGGAATCTGCTATGAGGCGGATCTGAAGTCCAGGAGGCGCCAACTACCACAACAGAGAGTGGACAACCCCTCCTCCTTCAAACCAGTGAAGAACGAATGGGTCCGTATCAAAAGGACCCGATCGACTCTTCAAGAACGGATCCAGAAACGCCACGCATTGCTTGCACATGCAAGAATTCTTGTGCAAGAGGCCAAAAAATTGGAGAATGAAGGAGTGGAAAAGAAAGTACAAAGACTGCAACAAGTATGGAGGCCAAAGTCTAAAACGGCGGCTAAAAAGATCAAAAAACACGGGTCACTCAGATCCGACCCTCTGGCTCGCGGGTCACTCAAATTCGACCCTCTAGCTCGTGGGTCACCCAGATCCGACTGTCTGGCTCGCGGGTCACTCAAATTCGACCTTCTAGCTCGCGGGTCACCCAAATACGACCCTCTGATTCACAGGTCACCCAGATCCGACCCTCCAGCTCGCGGGTCACCCAGATTCGACCCTCTGCCTCACGGGTCACTCGGATCCGACCCTCCAACCCACGGGTCACTTAGATCCGACCCTCCTACCCACGGGTCACTTAGATCCGACCTTCCAACCCGCGGGTCACTTAGATCCGACCCTCCAACCCACGGGTCACTTAGATCCGACCCTCCAACCCGTGGGTCACTCAAGTCTGACCCGCGTCAGAGTCAAGACAGAAGATGTCCTGCACCTGTTTCTTCGATTTCGTCAAGTTCCACACATCCGGTGGAGATCCGCGACAGTGTGGATCTGTCCCATTTTAAGATAGCCATCAAAGATCGCCTTGGCCCATCACACGATGATCGAGGCAAAGCTCCAGTTAAAGAGCGCTCAAGCCTGTTGAACGGAGCCTGAGCAGTTTTTCAGGCTGGAGGTCGTGGTCGTCCTCCTAAGCAGTGGAGGAGAACGCATAACGGGAAAAGTCCTATAACTGACCGCATTGGACTGCGTGTCGAAGTTCAGGAGCCTGTTGAACGCCTATGTTCACGAAAACATAGCCTCAGACATGCGACACATGAAGACGCTAACAAAGCCTTGAATTCCTAGAAGAAAACGTACTCATCAGACGAGGACGCTACACCTAGGGAATCGTGCCAACACACGATGGGTTGCTCCGATCATTCGACCGATGAGTTGTACTATCGGGCCCGAGGTACGAACAGGTCTCAGAGAAGGAATAATCAAGAACCGGACTCCCATTGTCCGTTTTCCAAAATTATTAAGACGGTATTGTCAGAATGTTACTGTTCTAAGGCCGCCCCGGAGAGAGTTTCAGTGTTTGAAAGAATCTCCACCAGAACTTCTGAATCCAGACCAAGGCATTCCCACAAGAAGAGAGCTGCTCCTCAAGATGATGAATATCCAAAAGTATCTGTCAATATGACTAGTAGAGGTAAGTCAACATGACTCTTTAGACCTGACCAGTTTTCAGGATTATCCTAACGGATAACTCGATTACAATCGGGAACCAGTAGACGAAAGAATTAATAGAGGATACAAAGGGGACTACCCTCAGATGATAAAACGTCAAATGCTTGCTCCGATGCCTGCTCAGCAATGGCTTCCGATGATACGGCATCAAGCACAGGACAATCCTATGAGTCGTTCATGATCAACGCAAAGTAGATGAATAAAATTCTTGAGGACGCTTTAACTAAGCATAGAGACAATTTCAAATTTTAAATAAAAATGGCTATGTAGCAAATGAGGGAGATGCATGACCAGCAAATCGCAGTACTGACAAATAAGTAGGGAGAGTCTAGCCGTCGAAACAATCCTAACCAAGCTGATAATGATTGGGAAGTGGAGGAGAATGCCAACATGAACACCCCTCCCGTCGACAACAATACTGGGGGTGGTCCATCGGATGATAACAATACGAAGGAGGACCACATTGCCTCTCTCCGAAATCGCTCGAAGAAAGATACGAGCGAGGATAAGAAGATGAGGGATTTGGAGAGCAAAATCAATGCGTTGATGAGTGCTCAGGAAGTAAAAAGGTCCGGAATACCGTGCCCATACCCAAGAGAGTGGGAGTCGATCCCATATCCGGCAAAGTTTAATTTAATCAACTTCACACCATTTGATGGAAAGGGTTCCCCCACTTAGCATTTAATATACTTCAAATCTCACTTGGGGATAATCTCCGGGAATGAACCTCTAATGGTACGATCATTCGTCAGTACTCTTCGCGGAGCAGCCTTCGATTGGTATCGCCGTCTCAAGCCGAGGAGTATTAGCAGTTATAGGATGACATGGAGGACATGTTTCTCACGAATTTCTTTGACAATGACACCAAGGTCTCAATCGGAACGTTATTTGATGAGAAGTAAAAGGACGAAGAGTTGGTGGAAAATTTCATCAAACGATTCCGAAACAAAGCCATGAATTGTAGGGATCCGATTAGCAAGGACTTCATCTTGGAGACTTGTCACAAAAATCTTTCGTTGGATATCCT
The DNA here is from genome assembly GCA_022839385.1 of Asparagus kiusianus. NCBI lineage: Eukaryota > Viridiplantae > Streptophyta > Magnoliopsida > Asparagales > Asparagaceae > Asparagus > Asparagus kiusianus. The sequence continues at coordinate 1,074,739 of BQKN01001067.1, read as the reverse complement.
CGAAGCCATGGGAATGGCACCGTCTAAGACCTGGAAGGATTTGAAGGTCTGAGGGGAAAGAGATAAACGTTTCCTCAAGAGGAAAAAGGCCGAAAGAGGTCAAACGGCAACACCAGCCCCACAACAAAATTTTGTTCCGAGGGGTAAAGGGAAAGCACAAGCGAATGCAGTGGACGCGAACCAAACATTCGAAGTGCAATCGTAACCACAACAGCAGCAGCAGAAGGTGCCTCAGCAGTCACAGTGGCAACAACAGCCTCTAAAACAGAAGACTTCGGAGCCGAAATTCCCAAAAGTCTACTCGTTTAAAGAAGACGAAGTTCTTGGTATTTTTAAATACCTTGTAGAGAACAACAAGATCAAGTTGCCTCCGATCCAAGATCAGGAAGATGCTAAGAGGGTTAATGACCCAAAGTATTGTGCATTTCACAGAGCGGTTCACCACCCTACCAAGTCATGCTACGCCCTCAAAGACAAAATCCAAGCTTTGATCGATGTGGGGGTGATTAGCATGAAACAACCTAAAGAGAAGAAGGTGGGTGCGAATGCAGTATCAATCAGCTTCGGATCTGTCCCTTTGAATTAGTTTTAGCCTGAGCCTATGACGAAAGTTGCGAAGAACACCATGAACGATGATCCTCACAAACAACGTCAGAAAGGACTGGTGCCATACACAGCCCCGAATGGCAAAATTCTCTGTGTTCATCCCGATCTAGTCAAAGATGAACAGTGGGTCGGATCGTCATCCAAGAAGAAATCAAAAGGAAAGGGAAAATCCTGTTACGGAGCCTCTGCTATTCCAGGAGAAGATGATGAAAGAATTCCTACTTTCCCACTCTCTGAAGATGAATGAGAAGTCTTTGCAACCCGGAATGGAAATGAATATCATTTTAAGTATCCGGATGCTTCCGAGCAATTGGCTAAACAAGGGGTAACCAAAACCGTTCCCTCCAAGACATTAGCAGAAATGGGAGTTGTCACGAACCCCCCAGCACCCGTAGTTACAAAGAAGACCCAACAAAAGCAAAAAGGGAAAGAACCCTATACCAAGAGGGTCAGAACCCAAAGCAGTCTCGATTTAATCAACTGATTAGGAGAGACAAACCAGAAAGCTCAAGTGCTCCACCCCATTTCGATATTATGACGCAATTAGCCAATATACCGGCTAGAATAACTCTGTATGAGCTATTACGTCTATCAAAAGACACGAGGGAAGCTTTTCAAGAAGCCTTGGCCAATTCTGAAGTTTTCCTGACTCAGATCAAGCCATCTCCTGAAGAACCAGAGCCGCTAGTCCAACACTGCAACCTCGCGGCGCACCATTTTCCCTGCATTTCTTTCACCAAAGAAGACATGCAGATGAAGAATTTGAAGCATGACCAGCCCCTATATTTTACCGGGCACATTGGCTCCAGCGTTGACAATCGGATCCAAGTTGATCCAGGTTCCGTTGTTAGCATCATACCACTCCAATTGATGTATAGTCTCGGAATACCAGCTAGTAAGCTAGCCTCCATGGGTACTACGATCTACGGATTCAACACCAGTGGGTCCATACCATTGGGTAAAATCTGAGTAAAGTGCCTGATCAGAGATTTGAAGTTAGAAGTCACATGTTATGTGATTGACGCGGAGACTTCTTATAACTTACTATTGGGTCGACCATGGATCCACGGTAATATTATAGTCACATCTACACTTCATCAGTGTCTCAAATATGTGGACACCAATAACGAAGTCAAGATGGTGGTCGCGGATAAGCAGCTGTTTAAGGGGTTGGAAAACTATTTTACCGACTCCCTTCTCTACGGTGCCGAATCCGATACTGAACCATCGGCCCAAGGTACGAATAGCGGGGAAGAGGCTGATACCGAAGCTGGGTTTGATTATGATGGTAGTTTTGTACTTAATAACATTGTACCCATTGTAATCAATCTTGATGATGAAGAATCATCGGAAAATAGTTATAATTGGTAACTTGCCGAAGAAATAGTAATAAATGATAATTTAGAGTACTCGTTGTGTCTTGATGATATCATGAAGGGGCTGTATGATAACCCCGACTTGTATATGTCACTTCAATCATTTTGCATGATGAAAAAAGCAGGTGCAGGATTCGATCGGAACGACACTTGTCATTCCTACAAAGGCAGGGGGTGAAAAGGAAGTTATCTATGGCAAAGGAAGAAAATCTTCGATACCAGACTACTTTTTAGAAGAAGATGACGATGATGATAAACCAGCCCCTCACCTATTCAGGTATGACACTAAAGCGCGTAATCTCATGGAGAGATACGGATATGACTTCGCACTTGGGGAAGGTCTTTGTTTTGGTCGAGATCCGTGAGTTCCACCTCGTATGGCCTACGTACCAAAAGGAAAGCCCGACGACTATTATAGCCACCAAAGAGGTTTGGGCTATGTTTCCTCATCCGACGACGAATGTTGCTAGCAAGTCATTGATCAGATTGCTAATAAGGGCAAAGATGGATATTCTTCCGACTCTTTAGCCTGGGACTCCGATGCTAGTCTCGGAGAAATGTTCAAAAACCTAATGTCGAACATGGCTATGGTTGATCCTGCTACAATAGAGGAAGATGATCAAATGCTAACTTGGGAAGACCCTTGGGTTCATCACTTGAATATGCAGTACGGTGATAGGTTCGAACAAAGAGAACCTCCTACCGAAGATCAAGTAGTCCAGGTGAATATGGGTAATGAGGATAATCCGAAGCCAATATTCATTAGCGATAGCCTCCCGCCGGATAAGAAAGAATAGTTGATCTCTCTCATTAGGGAATACATTAATATGTTCACCTGGAATTATGAAGATATGCTAGGGCTCGATCCAAATGTAGCAATGCATCGTCTCAATATTAAACCGGATGTCAAACCCATCAAACAACAACAAAGATGATTTCATTCGTAAATTATGGAGGCAATCGAGTCCGAAGTCAAAAAGCTTATCGACTCGGGTTTCGTCAAGGAGGAGCAACATCCCAAATGGCTTGCCAATATTGTCTCAGTCCTTAAGAAGAATGGGAAAATTAGGATTTGTATCGACTTTAGAGACCTCAACACTGCCTGCCCAAAAGATGATTTCCCTCTTCCCATCACAGATGTTATCATCGATAATACACGTGGATTCGAGAGAATGTCTTTTATGGACGAATTTTCTATTTATAATCAGATAAAGATGCATCCAAATGATGAAAAACATACCATGTTTAGAACACCCCTCGGTGTTTTCTATTACACGGTTATGCCCTTCGGATTGAAGAACGCAGGTGTCACCTATCAGAGAGCCATGTCAAAGATTTTCCAAGAGCATCTCCGAAAGACTATCGAATGCTACGTGAATGATTTAGTCGTGAAAAGTCATGACAAAAATGATCACATCAAGGATTTAAAGACAATGTTCGATCTGATACGAGCTCATCAATTGAAGATGAATCCTACTGTATGCGTATAAAACTGCCTATAGGTCCCTTAACACAGCTCGACGACGTTAAACCAATCATCGGGCGACGTATGCAAACACGATCGTTAGTCCACAACACCGAAGCCAAATGATACGCGATGAAGCGGATTAACGAGACTACGAGGCTAACGAACCGCACGCAAACAACGGAATAAATCCACTCGTGTGCGGAATCAAGCTAACGGGCTGAGGAATCAACCAGTCATCCAACCAAAAGCGGACTCGAACGAATCAAGATCGAATCAAGATCAGTTTCGGACTCAAATTCAAAAGTGGATTTACTGCCAAATCAGGACCCGGATTTACTGCCAAATCAGGTCAACGAATGAAGTCCGGATAAATCAACCACAGAACCAGAAAACGGACACAACGGCGAAAAAACCAACACCAAGAGAGGCTCGGCCGAAATCGAGCCACCTCTTGGTGGCTCGGCCAAAGCCGAGCCACCTTGAGGTGGCTCGGTGGCTGAGCCACCTCTTGGTGGCTCGGCCAAGGCCGAGCCACCTTGAGGTGGCTCGATGGCTGAGCCACCTCAAGAGGTGGCTCGGCAGCCGAGCCACCTCTTGGTGGCTAGGTGGTTCGGCCACCTGTGCCCGGGCACAGTGACGAGTGTCTATAAATAGGCTAGGGGGCTCATTTGTTGAGGGTTGGAAATTTTGGAGGCGAAGCTCTGCTGGATTCAAGGCTCAGAACTAAAAAAGATTGAAGCTTTGGGACTTTGAGGACTTGCTCTTCCAGATCCGGTGCTCGGCGATCGTCAACGCCAAATAAGGCAAGAGTTCGAGAGGGACCGGATCTCAGATCTACACAGTCATCCTCTGGATCAAAGCTTGGTCTTTAATCCCGAGAAGAGTATCGATTTCGCTTGGTCGATTTCGATTACTTCGGATGATTATTTCCTTGGTGAACTAATCCCCCCGGCTATTATTTCCTTGGTGAAATAATACCCGTTATACTGTGTAGATCCGACCGGATCTAGATCACGTAGTGGTCCACGAATTAACCCCGACGTAGGCAAAGAACCCACGCAAGCGAGTGACCGCAAAACAGGAGCTCGTGATTCGTTCGACAAACAAGGAAAAAGTTATAATTTTTATTTCTTTTATTTGATTTTCGTTGTAACCGGATCTTATAAAAAGACCGGATCTTTGTAACCGATAAACGATTATTTAAGATAGCAATGGAATCAATGAAGAACACAATTTTTCCCGCGAACAATCTGGCGACCACAGTGGGAGCCGACGATCTCGCTGCCGAGATCGAAGCGTCGCAGCCGCGGATTTTAATCCTGGTCGTGGAGGAGGTCGAGTATGAATTCGACTAGCAGAAGTTCGAGGAGTACCTATCATCCTCGTCCGGATCTACCTCCCCCCGCAAGTCCAAGAAGTTCTCCTCTAGGAGAAAAGCTCGTTGGTATGAAGATGTAGAAAACACCAACGAAGATCTCGCCCCGTTTGATGCCAAAGTCGCATCGGGTGAGATTCCCCCAACTTCCAACCAGGTCAGATCTGCTCTGGCCAACTCTTCCACCGCAGAGGGCATGGTGACTCTCTCGAAGAGAGCCCATCAAAGGCAACGTCAGCACTTGGCGCGACAGTACGCGAAGGTGATGGAATCCGTAGACGGAGTCTGCTACAAGGCGGATCTGAAGAACAATAGAGGCAAACAGCCTCAGCAGTTGATGAAAGGCAGCTCTTCTAAGCCGCCAACGATGGAATGGGTCCGTGTCAAACGGAATCGTTCGACGCTGGAGGAGCGCATTTGCAAGCGCCACGCACTATCAGCGCAGGCACAGGCTCAAGTCGAAGAAGCCCGTAGAAAGCTGCAGAATGAAGTGGCCAAGAAACCACCACCAACTCGCCAAGTATGGAAGCCTAAGTCTGAAACAGCGATTTAGGCTAAGAAGCAACCGTTGCAGCTTTCGACAAAGGTTCCACTTCCGGCTAACCAACCTAAATCGCCGGGAGATCCAGCAGGACCGTCTCAGAAAAGGAGGTCGGTTTTGGAGCGCCTCGGTCCACTTCCCGAGGAGCGATGCAAAGCTTCAGTTCAAGAACGTTTGGGTCCAATAAAGAAGCCCCGAACGATTCAACATGCTGGGGGTCGCCGCAACCCTCAACATGACAAAGAGTCAGGGCAACTAAGCGCACTACTCTGCGCATTGAAGTCCAGGAGCCCACTGAGAATTCACGCCCACAAAGGCATGTTTCGAGGCACGTGACTCTCGAAAGCCCGAAGAAGGTAGTTAGCCCTCAGAAGTAAACATTATCGACTGATGACGATGACGTTATACCTGAGAAATCGTGCCAACACACGATAGGTTACTCCGACCTTCAAACTGACGAGTTGTACTATCGTGTCGGGGGTACGAGCAAAGCCAGAAAGAGAAGTCCTCGATGGCTAGAAACTCAGTGCCCCTGTTCGAAACTTATCCAAGCGGTATTGTCTGAGTGCAATTGCATCAAGGCAGTCCCCGAAAGAGTTTCAGTTTTCGAAAGGCTTAGTACCGAAACGCCAAAACCAAGGCCTAGGCGTTTCCGACGAAGAAGAACGGTGGTCGAAGATGGAGAATTTCTGAGGGTCACCACCAATATGACTAGCAAGGGAACATCGGCTCAGGACAATCCCGAGGTGATTCCAGAGGTGCCCCGACGTGTAACTCGTTTGCAGTCCGGAGCTATCATTCGTGCAACATATGGTAGGGTTCGGACAAGATTACCTTCAGGAGATAAAGAATCAAATGCTGGCTCGGCAGTTGCATCTGACAATACCGTATCCAGTGAAGGACAACCCCGTGAGTCATTCATGATAAGCGCGGAACAAAAGGCCAAGATGCTCGAAGAAGCCATGGCCAAACAACAGGAGAGCTTCAGGTTCAAAATGCAGATGGCCATGCAGAATATGAGAGAAATGCATGAGCAACAAATCCAGGCACTAACGAACCAGCAAGGCGAACCAAGCCGTCGTAACCAGGTTGTTCAGGAAGATGAGCACACGGATACGGATGAAGCTCGCAATGCTAATAATCCTCCCGTTAATGCAGGGGGTGGTAATGAGGATGCTAGTCACAACGCCACGCTTCCACCACAGAATCGTGCTAACGAAAACACTGGTGAAAGTTTGAAGATCAAAAACCTCGAGAGCAAGATCAATACGTTGATTTCTGCTCAAGAGGTGAAGAAAACGGGCATTCCTTGTCCATACCCGAGAGAATGGGAATCAATCCCGTATCCGGCGAAGTTCAACCTAATCAACTTCACGCTGTTTGATGGGAAGGGTTCACCCACTCAGCATGTGATTTACTTCAAATCACACTTGGGGGTTATTTCTGGTAACGAACCTCTGATGGTACGGTCCTTCATTGGCACTCTTCGCGGAGCTACCTTCGATTGGTATCACCGCCTCAAGCCAGGTAGCGTGAATAGCTGGGACGATATGGAGACTAAGTTCCTCACCAATTTTTTCGACGACGACATCAAGATATCTATCGGATCGTTGCTGAACGAGAAATAGAAAGACGGGGAGTTAGTCGACACCTTCGTCAAAAGGTTTCGGAACAAGGCGATGAATTGTCGGGACCCGATCACTGAGGAGTTCATTCTCCAGACCTGCCATAACAATATTTCATTGGACGTGTTGGAAGCAATGGGGACAGCACCATCCAAAATATGGAAGGATCTGAAGGTCCGAGGGGAACAAGCCGAGCGATTCCTCAGAAGGAAGAAGGCGGAGAGAGGCCAGCAGGCTGCAAATGCCCCAACGCAGAATTTCAACCCGAGGGGGAAAGGTAAGGCACATGCTAATGCAGTTGATGCTAATCAAACTTTCTAATTGCAACCTCAGCAACAGCAGCAGCGGCAACAACGGCCTCAGAAGCAGAAATCTTCGGAGCCAAGGTTCCCTAAAGTGTACTCCTTCAAAGATGACGAAGTTCCCGGCATCTTCAAGTACCTGTTGGAGAATAACAAAATCCGGCTGCCGGCGATCGTAGATCAAGAAGGGGCCAGCAAAGTGACGGATCCGAAGTATTGCGCGTACCATAGAGCGGTCCATCACCCTACGAGGTCATGCTATCATCTCAAGGACAAGATCCAGGCGTTAATTGATGTGGGCGTCATAACCCCGAAGCCGTCCAAGAACGTGGGAGCAAATGCAGTATCGATCAGCTTTGGATCAGTGCCCACGACATGGTTCGAGCCAAAACGCGTCACCAAAGTAGGAATGAAGACGGTGAATGATGATCCATATGGACAGCGCCAAAAGGGACTTGTGCCACACACAGCCCCAAACGGCAAAATCCTCTGGGTTCATCCGGATCTTATTGAAGATGATCAGTGGGCGACTTCCTCGACCAAGAAGGGTAAAGGCAAGTCTTGCAATGCTACTTCTGCAATCTTCAAAGAGGATGGTGATGAAGCTCCTACCTTCCTGCTCTCCGAAGAAGAACAAGAAGTCTTTGCCACCAGAAGCGGAAACCAGTACCACTTCAACTATCCATCACCTAGTGATCAGTTAGCTGAGCAGGGGGTGACTAAACGGGGACCAGCCAAAACTCTCACGGAGCTGGGGGTGATTGCGGTTCCTAAACCGGTTGAGGAGGCTCGACGACAGCCGGTGGATAAACAGAAAGGAAAGAGACCCTAGGAGGTTCAGAATCCGAAGCAGTCTCGTTTCAATCGTCCGATTGGAAGGGATAAACCGGAGAGCTCGAACACTCCGCGCATCTTCGATATCATGGCTCAACTAGCTAATATTCCAGCGCGGATAACACTGTATGAGTTGCTGCGGTTGTCTAAAGAGACCAGGGAAGCCTTACAAGAAGCCTTGGCCGATTCAGAAGCATTCCTTACTCGGATCAAGCCGGTACCGGAAGAGCCAGAACCGTTAACTCAACACTGTAATGTAGCGGCTAAGAGCCTTCCCTACATCACCTTCACCAAAGAGGATATGCAGACGAAGAATTCGAACCATGATCGACCCCTATACTTCATCGGGTACATTGGCTCCAGCGAAGTCAACCGAATCCAAGTGGATCCGGGTTCCGCTGTGAGTATTATGCCGCTTCGCTTGATGCATAGCCTCGGCATTCCATTCAGCAAATTGGTGTCTACAGGCACTGTTATCTACGGATTCAACACCAGCGGGTCAAGGCCTTTGGGAAAGATCCAGATAAAATGTCAAATGGGTGATCTGAAGACGGAAGTCACATGTTACGTGATTGATGCTGAGACATCATATAACTTACTCTTGGGTCGGCCTTGGATCCATAGTAACGTTATAGTTCCCTCCACCCTACATCAGTGTCTGAAATATGTCGACACTGATGGTAGGGTCAGGACGGTGGTCGTGGATAAGCAACCATTTAAAGGGTTTGAGAATTATTTCACCGATTCTCTCCTTTATGGTAACGAATCCGATACTGAACCATCGGCCCAGGGTACAGACAGCGGAGAAGAAGCTGATTCCGAAACCGGATTCGATTACAATGGAGGTTTTGTTTTCAATGACATTGTACCCTTTGTAATCAATCTTGACGATGAACAATCGTCAGATGGCAATTGTAACTGACAACTTGCCAATAATAAAATAAATGATGATTTAGAGTACTCGTTGTCTCTTGATGATGCGATAAAGGGATTATACGATAATCCTGATTTATATACGCCGCTCCGATCGTCTTATGTAACAAAGAAACACCTCCAGCATTCTTTCGGAACAACCCTGGTCGTTCCTGCCAAAACAGGAGGTGAAAAAGAAATGATTTACGGTAAAGGAGAGAATTTTCCGTTACCAGATCATTTCCTAAGAGAAGATGAGGATGAAGAAAAACCTGGTCGATATTTATCTAAGTATAGTCCGGAAGCGCGCAAGCTCATGGAAAAACAGGGATATGATTTTGCACTCGGGGAAGGTTTATACTTCGATCGAGGCTCCCATATTCCAGCCAAAGCAGCATATGTGCCAAAAGGGAAACCGGACGATTATTATAAATTCAGACGAGGATTAGGGTATGTCTCTTCTTCAGAAGACGAGTGTTGCTGGTTAATCAATGACCAACCGTCTAAGCAATACAAGGATGGGTACTCGTCAGATTCCTCGGAATGGGACTCTGATACAAGTTTGGGGGAAGTATTTAAAACCCTAATGTCGAACATGACTACAGCTGATCCATCTACGATAGAGGACGACGATCAAATGCCAACGTGGGAAGACCCATGGGTTCATCACATGAACATGCAGTACGGTGATAGATTTGAACAGAGAGAACCCCCCACTAAAGACAAAATAATCCAAATTAATATGGGCGATGAGGCCAACCCAAAGCCCATATTCATCAGCGATAGTCTTCCCCCAAATGAGAAAGAGGAATTAATCGCTCTCATCAGGGAACATATTAACGTCTTCGCTTGGAACTATGAGGACATGCCAGGGCTCGACCCCAATGTGGCAATGCATCGCCTCGATATCAAGACGGAAGCCAAACCTGTCAAACAACAGCAGAGACGGTTTCGTCTGCAAATTATGGAAGCCATCGAGGCAGAGGTTAAGAAATTGATCGACTCAGGATTTATCCGAGAGGAGCAACATCCAGACTGGCTAGCCAATATTGTCCCAGTCATGAAGAAAAATGGTAAAATCAGGATTTGCATCGACTTCAGGGACCTGAATGCGGCATGCCCAAAAGACGACTTTCCTCTCCCAATCACGGACGTCATCATCGACAATACATGCGGATTTGAGAGAATGTCCTTTATGGATGGCTTTTCGGGGTATAACCAAATCAAGATGCACCCGGATGATGAGAAGCATACAGCGTTCAGAACACCCCTCGGTGTCTTCTGCTACACGGTGATGCCTTTCGGTCTAAAGAATGCAGGCGCCACGTACCAACGAGCGATGACAAAGATTTTCCAAAAGCACCTCAGGAAAACGGTCGAGTGCTACGTTGATGATTTGGTTGTAAAAAGCCGCAACAAAGAAGATCACATCAAGGACTTGAAAACGATGTTCAATCTCATGCGGAGTCATCAACTGAAGATGAACCCCACTAAATCCTTCCTTGGAATGTCCAGCGGAAAATTCCTTGGATTCGTCGTCACCACTAAAGGTATACATATCGATCCTGACAAGGTGAAAGCGATACATGAATTGCAGCCCCCGAGAAATCTAAGAGAACTCAGAGGATTGCAAGGGCGTTTAGCTTACATCCGGCGGTTCATCTCAAATCTTTCTGGGAAGTGCCAACCATTCTCTAAACTAAACAAGAAAGGTGTGTCATTTATTTAGGACGACGCCTGCCAAAAAGCACTCGAGGATATCAAGAGATATTTGACGAATCCTCCTGTTCTTGTCGCACCAAAATCAAGTAAACCGTTCTTGATTTACATCAAGGCGATGAACCATTCGATAAGTGCTTTATTAGCACAAGACGATGATAATGGTCACGAACAGGCAGTTTATTACCTAAGTCGGACTTTGGTAGGCACCGAGTCCCGATATCCGATGATTGAGAAAGAATGCCTCGCATTGGTATTCGCAGTACAAAAGATGCGGCATTACTTGGTCGGATAGACGATTTACGTTATTTCTAACGTTAATCCAGTACGGGTATTTATGACGCAACCAGGTTCAATGAATTGGCGGTTAGCGAAGTGGGCCCTTCTCTTGTCCCAGTATGATTTGTACTTTAAACAGCAGAAGTCGGTCAAAGGACAAGCGATTTGTGATCTTTTGGCGGCAAGCCCGACAACGGATACGGCAGAAGTATATGATGACTTGCCGGATGAAACCCACGAAGTTAACACCACGTCACATCAACAAGTATGGCAATTGTACTTCGATGGTGCTTCAAGAGCAGCTAATGTGGCAATAACCCCCGGATGTCCTAAGGTCTCCTCCGGAGTTGGAGTTGTCTTAGTTTCCCCGGGGAAGCATGTAATGCCTCGGGCTTATTCACTAACTGGTCCATGTTCCAATAACGTAGCCGAGTACAATGCGCTTCTCATTGGACTCAGTTTCGCCAAGGAGTTGGGGGTCGAATATCTCGAAGCTTTTGAAGATTCTCAATTGATAGTCAACCAAGTCCGTGGAGAGTATGAAGTCAGGAACCAAGACTTGATCCCATACCACCAGGAGGCCGTCAAAATAGCAGATTCTTTCGAAGAATTCTTTACTGAATACATCCCTCGTCTCCAGAACACTTATGCAGATGCACTGACAGCACTAGCAGTATCACTTGCGCAGCCGCCCGAAACTGAACTGCTAGTCACAGTAAGATCACATCAACTCTACATACCCATATACAATATGGATATCGAAGAGGAAGATGACAGAAACATAAACGCAAAGGAGGTAAACTCAACTCAAATCGGGTCTGACTGCCGAGATTGGCGTTTTCCTATCATTGACTACGTCCAATATGGTATTTTGCCAGAGGATGTAAAAGAAAGGGAATCAATCCGCCGAAGAGCACCAAGGTTCTTCTATAATACCGAGACCCGTACATTATACCGTCGAGGGTATGATGATTTGCTACTCCGATGCCTTTCGAACGAAGAAGCAGAAGAAGTTCTTAAGGAAGCACACGAAGGAGAGTGCGGTGCGCATCAGCCTGGTCCCAAACTATATGATCGCATCAGGAGAATGGGATATTTTTGGCCAACAATGGTCCGTGACGCGATCGAATACGCCCGAGGATGTCACGCCTGTCAAGTACATGAGAATTATATGCACCAACCACCGGAGCGGTTACACACGTCAACCACATCCTGGCCATTCGAGACATGGGGTATGGACATTGTCGGTCCTATTTTTCCCCCTTCAGTCAAAGGTGATCGATTTATTCTCGCAATCACAGATTACTTTTCAAAGTGGACTGAAGCGATTCTGCTTAAAGAAGTGAAGACGAACAACGTCATCAATTTCATCAAGCATCATGTCATATACCGACACGGCGTGCCGAGACGGATCATTCATGGCAACGGTCCACAGTTCATAAGCAACGCTTTCGTCAGGTTCTCTGACAAGTTCAAGATTCAAGATGTTTCGTCAACAGCTTATTATCCCGCTACGAACGGATTGGCTAAGGCTTTTAACAAGACGATCATTAAGATCCTGTCAAAGCTCGTGAAGACCAATAAACGAGATTGGGACGATAAACTTGGTGAAGCACTCTGGGCTTATCGTACCACCATACGCACACCTACAGGAGCCACCCCATATTCGTTGGTATATGGATGTGAAGTTGTGCTGCCTTTGGAGATCCAAATCCCATCTCTTCGGATCACTCTCGCAACGGAGATGACGACGGAAGAGCAACATCAGAAACGTCTCGAAGAACTCGAAATATTAGATGAAAGGCGCTTGGAAGCTCAACAACATATTGAGTTTTATCAAGCCAGAATATTTAGGACTTTTAACAAAAGAGTCCGACAGAGAAGCTTCAAGGAAGGAGATCTGGTCCTCGCTGCTCGCCGACCGATAGTCCTCAACTCCAAGAAGAAGGGTAAATTTGAACCCAAATAGGAAGGACCATTTGTGATAGACACAGTCTACTCAAACGGTGCATATCGCCTCATTTCTCTAGAGAGCGTCAGGCAATTAATGCAAATAAATGGGAAGTTTCTGAAAAAGTACTATCCCTAGTACATTCAGGATAACTCATTTATCAGGAAGTTCCTCGAAGAATATTACACTTAATATTCTAGAGGATAACCCAAAATTATTTCTACCACCAAAATCCCTCACTGATCAATTTCAATTGACAGTGAGTCCACCAAAACCGTCTTTCTGGTCTAAACCACCAACAAATTCCCCTCTTGATTCTTTCCACGAATAAGAGGCCCACTTTTAATTCAGAGTCTCCTTTCGATAAACGAAAGAGTTCCCTTCTTTTCTCTTTGGTTAAACCTCTTCATGGTCATAACCAAAGTTTAAATTTTATTTCGATAAACGAAAAACTCATCTAGATAACCGATCCTATAAAAGGTAAGCTTATTTAGATCTTCTGGATTCTCGGAGTGGAGATCCCACTTCTAGTTTCTTTCTTGCACTGGAAATAGAATATAAAATTCTTCCTTTCCAGATTCAAGGAATAGAATATAAAATTCTTTCTTCCTTGTTCGGGGAATAGAATATAAAATTCTTCCTTCCCACACCAATCCTTTTCTAAGAATTTAGGATTCATCCTAGGAAGTTTATCCCGAATCCTAAGTAGGGATAAGTCTGTGCCTAACACGCGCTGCCGGTTTAGTCTTTCTCCATAGAAGAAGACACCATAGTTCGATTCTAGGGTATTTTATCCTGAAACCTAAGCAGGGATAAGTCTGCGCCTAACCCGCGCTGCCGGTTAGTACTTAAGTGTTAAAAAGAACACTCGCCCACATATTCAACATTGTGGCAGGTTGTTATTGATAACACCGAAATCCATGCCTTATACGCAAGGGGAATTTCATCCTGAATCCTAAGAAAGGATATGTCGACGCCTAACACGCGTTGTTGGTTTAGTCTTTCTCCGTAGAAGAAGACACCAGAGTTCGATTCTGGGGTATTTTATCCTGAAACCTAAGTAGGGATAAGTCAACGTCTAATACACGTTGCTGGGTAGCCTATTCTCATAACAATGGCAAAGTCTACGTATTCGAAGTCGTAGCACAAAGTCTCAGAGAATTCATTCCGTTAGCACAACATCACATGCGGAACGGATTTAGACAATCCGCATGCTAGCCCGACTCAAACGGTAGTCGGTAAAGGCTAATCAAATCCGTTAAAGGCTGGGGGTTAGCCAAAAATCCTAAAGTCAACGCCTAACACGCGTCGCCGGGTAGCCTATTCCCGTAACAAATGGTACAGCCTATGTATTCAACATCATAGCACAAAGTCTAAGGGAGTTCATTCCTTTAGCACAACATCACATGCGGAACGGACTAAAACAATCCGCATGTAAGCCCGATTCAAACGGTAGTCGGTAAGAGCACATCAAATCCGTTAAAGGCTGAGGATTTGCCAAAAATCCTAAGTCAACGTCTCATACACGTTGCTGTTTAGTCTTTTCACAGGAGAAAGATGAAGTCTACGTATTCAATATCGTAGCACTAAAAGGGTTAACTCTTTTAGCTTAACGTCATATGCGGAACGGACTTAAACAATCCGCATGCTAGCCCGACTCAAACGGTAGTCGGTAAAGGCTCATCAAACCCGTTGATGGCTGAGAATTTACCAAAAATTCTATAAATACGAGTCATTGACGCATCAATTCTATAGATTGGTCTCGTGACTCAAGTATCTGCCACGCTCCAATTCCTTAAGAGCTTAAACTGTGTATACTCCAGCAGACGTACGAGTATAAACTGTGTCGAACGCCGGACAACGCATCGCAATGAAGCTTGGATGCCGGACAACGCGTCGCAATGAAGCTCAAACGCCGGACAATGTGTTGCAAATGAAGATTCAACGCCGATAATCGATGGTCAGTTCTATGTTGAAACAGCAAACTCGAGCTAAAAAGCCAGGAAATCGAGAATCGACTTCAAGTTCAAAATTCCGACAAACGGTCAGACAATAAATGCAGCACCGGAACCCTTACAGACATTCGACAAAGCACCGAATAGCCTGGAGGACTGAAGGAATCAAGAAAAGAAGCCATTCCAAATATCCCGTCATAACCGATTGGAGGATGGGACAATCATATCCAAAGTATTCCAGACTCTTCTATAAAAGAACGAGGCTGAAATACTTTGGAGGGGGTATCTGTAGGCGTATAAAACTGCCTATAGGTCCCTTAACACAGCTCGACGACGTTAAACCAACCATCGGGCGACGTATGCAAACACGATCGTTAGTCCACAACACCGAAGCCAAATGATACGCGATGAAGCGGATTAACGAGACTACGAGGCTAACGAACCGCACGCAAACAACGGAATAAATCCACTCGCGTGCGGAATCAAGCTAACGGGCTGAGGAATCAACGAGTCATCTAACCAAGAGCGGACTCGAACGAATCAAGATCGAATCAAGATCAGTTTTGGACTCAAATTCAAAAGTGGATTTACTGCCAAATCAGGACCCGGATTTACTGCCAAATCAGGTCAACGAATGAAGTCCGGATAAATCAACCACAGAACCGGAAAACGAACACAACGGCAAAAAAACCAACACCAAGAGAGGCTCGGTCGAAACCGAGCCACCTCTTGGTAGCTCGGCCAAAGCCGAGCCACCTTGAGGTGGCTCGGTGGTCGAGCCACCTCATGGTGGCTAGGTGGTTCGGCCACTTGTACCCGGGTACAGTGACGAGTGCCTATAAATAGGCTAGGGGGCTCATTTGTTGAGGGTTGGAAATTTTGGAGGCGAAGCTCTGCTGGATTCAAGGCTCAGAACTAAAAAAGATTGAATCTTTGGGACTTTGAGGACTTGCTCTTCCAGATCCGGTGCTCGGCGATCATCAACGCCAAATAAGGCAAGAGTTCGAGAGGGACCGGATCTCAGATCTACACAGTCATCCTCCGGATCAAAGCTTGGTCTTTGATCCCGAGAAGAGTATCGATTTCGCTTGGTCGATTTCGATTACTTCGGGCGATTATTTCCTTGGTGAACTAATCCCCCCAGCTATTATTTTCTTGGTGAAATAATACCCATTATACTATGTAGATCAGACCAGATCTAGATCACGCGGTGGTCCACGGATTAACCCCGGCGCAGGCAAAGAACCCACGCAAGCGAGTGACCGCAAAACAGGAGCTCGTGATTCGTTCGACAAACAAGGAAAAAGTTGTAATTTTTATTTCTTTTATTTGATTTTCGTTATAACCGGATCTTATAAAAAGACCGGATCTTTGTAACCGATAGACGATTATTTAAGATAGCAATGGAATCAATGAAGAACACAATTTTTCCCGCGAACACCTACCAAATCTTTTCTCAGAATGTCCAACGGTAAATTCCTTGGATTTGTCGTCACCACTAAGGGTATTCACATTGACCCTGACAAAGTGAAGGTGATTAATGAGCTACAATCCTCGAGAAACCTTAAGGAACTCAGAGGATTACAAGGACGGTTGGCTTATATCCGTCGCTTCATTTCAAACCTTTCGGGAAAATGTCAACCATTCTCTAGGCTTACAATGAAAGGCGTATCACTTATATGGGATGACGCTTGCCAAAAAGCGTTTGAAGATATTAAAGAATATCTCTCAAAACCTCCAGTGCTCATTGCACCGAAGTCGGGAAAACCGTTCTTGATTTATGTCAAGGCGACGAGCCATTCGTTAAGTGCATTACTTGCACAAGACGACGATAACGGTCACGAACAAGGAGTATATTACTTGAGTCGGACCCTTGTGGGTGCCGAATCTCAATATCCAATAATCGAAAGAGAGTGTCTCACCTTAGTATTCGCTATCCAAAAGATGCGGCACTACTTGATTAGGCAAACTATCTACGTCATCTCCAATGTTAACCCAGTCAGAATATTCATGACACAACCTGCTTTCATGAATTGACGGTTAGCGAAATAGGCTTTACTTCTGTCTCAATACGATCTATATTTTAAACAACAAAAGTTGGTTAAGGGACAAGCTATTTGTGATCTCCTGGCAGCTAACCCAACTACGGATACCGTCGAGGTATACGACGATCTGCCAGATGAAACCCACGAAGTTAATGTAACTTCCCATAAACAGGTGTGGCGTTTGTACTTCGATGGTGCTTCTTGAGCAACTAATGTAGCAAGTGCCCCTGGATGTTCTAAGATTTCTTCCGGAGTTGGAGTTGTCTTAGTTTCCCCAGGAAAACATATGATGCCTCGAGCTTACTCGCTGACCGAGCCGTGCTCGAATAATGTAGCCGAGTATAATGCGCTACTTATTGGACTCAGCTTTGCTAAAGAGCTGGGGGTCGAATACCTCGAAGCTTTCGGTGACTCTCAACTGATGTTAAACAAGTTCAAGGAGGGTATAAGGTTAGAAATCAAGATTTGATACCGTACCATAAGGTGGTCGTTGAGATGGCAGAATCGTTTGAAGGATTCTTCATCAAATATATTCCACGCTTACAAAACGCATACACAGATACGCTGGCAGCATTAGCCGTGTCCCTGGCGCAGCCTCTCGAAACAGAACAGTTCATTACGGTGAGAACTTACCAACTCTTCGTGCTAATCTACGATGAAGATGACAAGGAAGAGGATATTAAAGAAGTACATTCAACTCAAGTTGAGTTCGAACCCTGAGATTGGTGTTTTTCTATCATAGACTACGTCCTGCACGGGATTTTACCAGAAGATGAGAAGGAAAGAGAATCAATCTGACGGAGAGCATCATGATTCTACTACAACACGGAGAGTCGAACACTATATCGTAGGGGGTACGATGGATTACTACTACGTTGTTTATCGACTAAAGAAGCTAAAGAAGTCCTTAAAGAGACGCACGGAGGAGTTTGCGGCGCACACCAACCGGGTCCCAAACTTTATGACCGCATCAGAAGAATAGGATATTTCTGGCCCACCATGATCAAAGATGCAGTCACATATGCCCGAAAGTGTCATGCGTGTCAAGTGCACGCGAATTATATGCACCAACCCTCGGAGCATCTGCATCCTTCGACTACATCGTGGCCTTTTGAGACTTGGGGAATGGATATTGTTGGTCCTATAAATCCCCCGTCAGTCAAAGGTGATCAATTTATTCTCGTAATTACCAATTACTTCTCCAAATGGGCTGAAACGATTCCGCTCAGAGAAGTTAAGACAAGCAACGTTATTGCATTCATAAAACACCATATTATCTACCGATATAGTGTCCCAAGACGGATCATACATGACAATGGTCCTCAGTTAGTCAGCAATGCCTACATTAACTTTTGCGAGAAGTTCAGAATTCAAGACCTCTTGTCAACAGCGTACAATCCCACAGCAAACGGATTAGCTGAAGCTTTTAACAAGACTATCATCAAGCTTCTATCAAAACTCGTGAAGACTAACAAACGAGATTGGGATGATAAACTGGCATAACCCCGTATTCTTTGGTGTACGGGTGTGAAGCCGTCCTTCCATTGGAAATACAAATTCTATCTCTTCGATCACTCTCACAACCCAGATGACGACCGAAGAACAACATCAGAAACGTCTCGAAGAACTCAAAATGCTCAATGAGAAACGCTTGGAAGCTCAACAGCACATTGAATTCTACCAAGCCAGAATTTCTCGAGCTTTCGACAAGAAGGTTCGACAACGGAGTTTTAAAGAAAGAGATTTAGTCTTAACTGAAAGACGACCTATGATCCTTAATTCCAAAAAGAAAGGTAAATTTAAATCCAAATGGGAAGGGCCGTTCGTAGTAAAGACAGTCTACTCGAGTGGCACATACCACCTTATTACTAAAAAAGACGACCGGCTTATGATGCCGATAAACGGCAAGTTCCTAAAAAAATACTACCCTTAGTATATTCAGGATAACCAATGTATCGGGAAGTTCCCAGAATAATATTGCATGTGGTATTCTTAGGGATAACCCAGTTGCTATGAAAGTAATGAATAAGAAATCCACACTTGGACTCCGAATGTATTCAAAGTTAAAGCGTATTTTATTGTTAATATCGAATTCACCAATTCTCATGAATTCTTTTGCTGAAATGAGATTTGACCCTTTTGACATATCAATCTTTCCTCGCAAAATCCTTCACTGTTCAAGTCAATTGATGATGGGCCCACCAAAATTTCTATCCACCAATTCGTGGTAATTTTTAAAGTTTGACGTGTTAAGTTCTGATCACTTAACATCAAAATCCTTCATCGAGTGGCTAGTACAAGCCGGTATTTTTACTGTTACCTGTATTCCACTCTCTTTGCTTTCAGGTCAAACCTATAAAAGTTAGGGCCAAAGCCAGATTCTCCTCTCGATTCCTTCCATGAACGAGAGGTCCACTTTTAATTTGAGCAATCAAACCTATAAAAGTTAGGATTGTCTCCAACCTCACTTAATCAAACCTACAGATAGTTAGGACTAGGATCGAGTCATCCCTTTCGATAAACGAAAGACTTTCATCTTTTCCTTTTCAGCTAAACCTATAAAAGTTAGGGTCGAAATTGGAATTTCCCCTCAATAAATGAGAAACTCTTTTCTTGGATCAAGCAACCAATCCTATAAAAGTTAGGGTTGCTTGAATCTTTTTGATTATCGGAGTGGAGATCCCACTCCTACTTTCATCTTTTCGGATTCTGGGGGTGGAGATCCCACCTCGAGTTTCCTTTCCAACTGAAGATAGAATATAAAATTTTTCCTCTTCAGTGTTGGGAGATAGAATATAAAATTCTTTCTCTTCTATTTTTAGGTTCGTCTTTACCCTAAACAAGACCTGGGGCCAAGAATATAAAATTCTTCCTCTCCAGCATCGGGTTTGTTTTTACCTTGAGAAAAGACATAATTCTTAACTTCCAATCCGTGCACTTCATGCAAGGGGAATTTTATCTCGACTCCTAAATAGAGATAAGCCTACGCCTAACACGCGTTACCGGTTTAGTCTTTCACCGAGTAGAAAAAGACACCATAATACAAGTTTGAGGACCCTTATCCCGAATCCTAAGTAGGGATGAGTTAGCTCCTAACACGCGTTACCGGGTGCTATATTCCCGTAAAAATAGTGAAGTCTATGTATTCAAAATCATAGCACCAAGTCTAGGAGAATTAACTCTCTTAGCACAACGTTACATGTGAAACGGGTTTTAATAATTCACATACTAGCCCGATTCAAACGGTAATCGGTAAAGGCACATCAAACCCGTTAAAGGCTAGGGGTTTGCTAAAATTCCTAAGTCTGCGCCTAACCCGCGTTGCCGGATACCATATTTCCATAAGAAATGGTGAAGTCTATGTATTGAAAGTCGTAGCATTAAGTCTAAGTGAATTAATTCTCTTAGCACAACGTTACATGTGGAACGGACCAAAACAATCCGCATGCTAGCCCGACTCAAACGATAGTTGGTAAAGGCTCATCAAACCCGTTGAAGGCTGAGGGTTTGCCAAAAATCCTATAAATATTATGGTTAATTATTCCAAACAGAGTAAGACATCATAATAAAAGAGGTATAATGAACGAAAAAAAAGAAATATCTTCTATTAATAAAAATTGAGTTTGCAGGTACAAAAGTCATAATCAATCTACATGAAGCTTATGGCTAAGAACTTGTTGCTCTAACTTAGACAACTCTACAGTATAAGCTTGCTCTAGCTCATTCTGGAGTATGGTCTTCATGGAGTCCTCATCAATAGCCAATATCCGTGCAGCCTCCGCCTTCATCTCGGTTAACTTCTCTTTGGAAAGTTCTAGCTGTTTGGACACTGTATTTATAATACCCACTGCATGAGCCTTTGTCATCTCCAAAATAGCTTGAGCATCTTTGGCCGTCTTTAGTTTCGATTTGAGTCGTTTTATTGTGGTGACGCCTGATGCGAGAGAAGAGTCAATTTCGCGAAGGGTTGTCAATTTATCATTTTAAACGGCTTCCGTTTGCTGGACACGACTCTCTTGTTCTCGAATCTTAAGATTGGCAAATATTTGAGCCTCTCACCAAGTCTGCAGCTTGGTCTCCAACTGAGCGGCCATATATGGAGGAGCACCGGCAGCCTAGAATTCCGTCAACCTTTGAAATTCGCGCTCGAGATGGCCTAAGTCCGCAGTAATAACGTCTGCCAGATCCGAGTATCCTTGATTTCTTATAAAAGTCACTTGGTTATCAAGATAAGATTTGAAGAGGCTGAGAGAAAATCCTTTGTTGATAAGCTTATCAAGCATGCCATTCACAAATAAGAAGAAGGAAGTAATCTCCAATCAAAGAAGGACTTTATCAGGGTCATCATTGGATAACAGAGTCCTGACCATATCATTAAGCCGAGACAAAGGCCCTACAAGGAAAAGAGGATATAAATATCTTTGAAATCTTAACCAAAGTTCTGAATCAGTATCGACATAAAATTTACCAAAATCAAGTGATGTTTCCCTAAGTTGATGTCCCGCACTTGGTTCTGCCACCACGACCTCTTGAACTTTTAAGATCATCGCCGATGTCGTAACCGTTGACGTACCAACCTCGTTAGTTGGTCTCACGACCTCTTCAATAGGACTAATCCCTGTAGCTGTAGCTGTCACTTCGGTCATAGGGATTGTAAGCTGAGTTAGAGCAACTGACGACTGAGCTTCTATGATAGTTCCTACCAACGGCAAGAAATCAAAACTCTCAGGATCGTCAGATATCCCAACAATAATAGTTGCATTAGTCTCAACGACTGGTCCTACAAGTATAACTCCCTTACAGTTAATTAAATCTGATATGAGAATAACTTTTGTAAAGGCAAAATTCATACCCGCAGAGGAACCAGGCCCGATGACCGGTTCAGCAGTGTTGATGACCGGTTCAATAGTTTCAATGATCAGTTCAACAGTTTTGGTGTTTGGTTCTATAGCATCTCGGCGAGTTTGTTCTGATAATATGTCGTCGATCAGCCTATCGCCAGAACCCAAAGGATCTTGTACAGGATCAGATGGAGGCCTGCCGACTGCATTGTGAGAGGTTCCTTCCATCAAAATATCTACAGAAAGGTTTAAGTGCTGAGATATGGGATGAGAAGTTGGAAATTGATGATGAATAGGCATTAAAGTTACCTTCGGTAGTAACTGCAGGCTCTGTCATCCCGACATCAGCAATGGCCTCTTTCAATTTTTCCAGAAGAGCCGGAAGCATATAAGCAATTGGAGGAGGAACAAACTCTGAATTATTTAATACCCGAGATTGCCATCTAAAAGGTGTACTACCATTAATAGGTATACCTAGGCTAGCAATCATCACGGGCAAGTCAGATCCAATAACGGTACTTTCGCTAATTTCAGGTGCCACGTCTGTTTCAGCACCGGGCAGATCCTGATCCGCAGCCTCATCTGCTTGCGGTACGAAGAAAGGTCCTCTGAAAAAGGCTATGTCAGGAGAAGGGGGGGCGTACATCATCGCATCTTCGTCATGACCCCCTAGGATATAGAATTTGCTAAGCCTAAAGCTTGGTAGAGGAAAGAACCGGAAAGAGACAAGAGCCAAAATATTACCTTCCTCACCAACAAGTGTATCGTCGACCACCTCCGTTCGAGAAGTCTGAGGTTTGGCGCGTCGCTTGATAGTTAGTTTTAGGCGTTTAGTAGGGCAGCCCTCTTTTAAATCCACAGGTCTATCCTGTGTCGGTGCAGCATGCGACCCAACTTGCGGTCCTGCTTAAGTTGTGGCCCGAGGTCGGGCATGAGTAACGAGGCTGCTTCCCTCCTCTTCTTCCTCAGAACCTACATCTGAAAGTTCAACCATCATTCTATTATAAGTTGGCAAAATCATCCATTTTTTTCAAGCTTTGAGTCGACGAACTCGATCATGATCGATAGATCCCATAATTCTTTATAAAAAGATTCAGACAAACCTGCCGTGTCTTCCTCGAAGTCGCTATTGACTTTCGTAGCACCACCAGTGGCGACTTTATTTTCTTCGGAAGTTTCCTCCTCAAAAGAAAATGACTCCTCTTCAACTTTCTCTATTTTCTGCTTGCCTTTGCCTGAGGGACCAGCAAGCTTACTGTCGCGTCTCCTTCGTTTCAATACATCTTCTCGAACTAGCCTCGTAGCGATACACGATGCAGCTTCAGCCATCAGATCCTCAATTGCCCTTAGGGGGACGGGCCCGTTAGCAGCCATGATCCATTTGCAACATAGATATGTGAGCTCTAAGTGGCGATCAGTATTCGGGAGACAAAATTTGGTGCCAGTACAGCCTGTTACATTCCACAGCCAGGCTCGGGCACCGTGCACTAACCCGCCACGAGTGTAAAATCGTTGGTTCGGATTCCCAATGTATAGCTGGTCGTATCCAAATTGACGGGCAAACCGGCATGACAGATAAGGCTCTAAATAGCAGCGCTCCTTTACTCGGAAAAGGAGATGGCTTGGCCTTATATTCATGAGCCACCTGAAGCACCCAACATTGAGACAAGTTCGATCGGTTCCAGACGCTTCTATATTAGTAAGCATCCCACCATATTTGCTGGCAAAGCGAGGGAGGTATGGATTGATCACCCAACCCTTGTGCATATGCAAACTCCTCCGAATTCCTAAACCCGAGCCAACCATTTACACCCCTCGTACAATTGTATCAGAGGAGTAAATAGATCTGCATTAGCAGGAGGCGACACCAGATCAGGACGATGAAGAACCAGCCACCCCATCAGGTAGGTGTAAGGGAGCTCGGCCTTCGCCGTGGGGATCTTCGCGGATAGGGTCCCATCAGCTTGAGTAAAAGGTGTAACCACCTGACGAAGCCCGCGGTGTATGCCGACGACTATTGCTGGCAAAAGAGATAGGCTCTTTCCATAAGCAAGCTGAACAGTAGGGAATAGCACTTCTATCGGAAAGGCGTCCGAGGTCTATTGCTGGCAAAAGAGATAGGCTCTTCAACCAAAGTGCTATATAACCAGCTAATAAAGTTCTAGGATGAATGGGCTTCTGGGCGTGCACAAGAAAGTCTTGAACTTAGTCCCTGCGAAAAATCTTCCTTGGGCACTCACAATAGTGTAAGATCGGGCATCGCATTTTGTAATCAACTGGTTGATCTCTGAAGGAGTCAGCGGCTTCAGTTCACAAACAGCTTCGTCGGTTTTCTCCAAATTCTTGAATAAGTAATAGGAGAATTGCTTCAAGCTTATTTGAGGAGACTTCTTCCTCACAACGGGATTAGTGCCAGCTAAAGCAATCTGATAATGACACGTGAGTTCCCACAATGTGTTGTATCGAGCGGGCTTATGGGTTCTCCATTGATATAGCTCCCGGTTGGAGGGAAAATATTCGTGATAAGGCATATCACCCATTTGCAGCCCGGAGACCTTGTGCATCTCGTGGAATAGTAGTCCCAATTCTCCGCTCCGAGTAAGAAATGTTTTGGTATCCGGGTTGTATAGCTCTATCAATCCCATGAAGTGGAGAGCGTTCATCGGTATTCCATATTGGGTGGCCCGAATAGCTTCGTATAATCTTATCGACTTCAGTTCAGCCCCCCACCGATGAAGGACATAACCTGTCATCCGGCCCCACCATGATTTGTCTGAAGAATGAGACCAACCAAACCACCTGTAATTGTCGATGGGCAGCTCTCACCCTAGCTCAGTGAGGCGATTCCTAACTATGCAAGCTATTATAGGTAGCTCCCCCTTACGCGGGTCCTCCAATCCTATTATGCCCGGGTGTAATCCTATGATATGTTTTCTGCCATTAGAACCTGGGAGTGAATGGCTGGTGATGTATCCGCAGGGGATATTGGTATGCTCCTCCGTCAGGGTCCACGACATCTGTCGCGTCACCGCTTTGCCCCGCAATTCTGTTAGCGAACGATGACGAGGGAACGGAGGAAGATATAAGCAAGTCGTACCGTCACGGTTTAGCCACCGCTCCTCTTTGAGATTTACGACGTTTGGATTTATCACGGAATCGCCAAACAGGTAATGTGTACTCCTTAAAGGATGTTCAAGATCCGTATCTTTAGGGAACGGCGCGTCAGTAATCAATTGGCACATGATGCGACGACCCCCCTCCCGTATTAACTTAGAGAATTCATCCGGGAGGTCCAAGGCAAATTAAGAAGTGTGCGGTATCGATGCTGGGTTGTCAACGGCAGTGTAATACCTACTCCTATGGCCATCTATCTCAAATTGAGAAAATGGCGTCGCCGGGTATTCAACTGAAATGAAGAAGGCGTGTTTATCGAACGCGTTTATAAAAAAATATCAATACAATACAAGGGGTTAAATTCTTTTCACCAATCCGTGAAATAGAGTCACCACCTTGTAATTGGCGAGACGATTTTAGCAGTATTACGAACGCACAAGATAACGTACATTTTCATGCAAATAACGCGGTGATGCACCCTATCTTACGGAACGTAATACGGCAGAAAATCGCCCCATATTGCCTTAAGAAGGAGGATATCAGTTCTTCCCAACTGCTTCACCAAGGAGAATAGAGCGGGGATGTAATATAGAAGCGTCCACCCCCACAAAGGGGGATATCAGCTCTTCCCGACTGCATCACCAAGGAGGACAGAGAGGGGATGCGATATGCAATATGATATAATAAAAAATTGAGTTCATAAGCAAGAAAATTATGAAGGATTACCAGTGAAGGATAAATGCTCCCTCTCAGGCGACTGAGTAGCTGAGCGGCTCCTCGGGAGGCGTGAGCTCCTCGTTGACATGGCTAATCTGTAATAAAGATCAACAGCTCAGTCAGATCAAGAATCGAGATACATGAATCGAAAGACTAAAAGGGAAATTGCGAACCTTTAATTGAAATTCTACAAAATAAAATTTTCCAGTTAAGGGTCCAATTAAACCTATACGACATTCTCGACTCAGGATCAAGTGAGAGAAAAAAATCAAATATACAAATTCAAGGGGCAAAATCAAGTTGGGGGGTTGCAAAGCCAAATATAAGGTATTGACCACGTCAGCATAAAGATTACAAGCTCACGGAATCATCCAAAGTTAGAGCATGAATATTGACTTGAGTTTCAAAACCATACATACATACATACATGAGTATGAATAAGAATTGAGTGGTACCAAGTCACATACACAACCAAACATCCCGAGAGTTCAATCATACAAAAGAGCTCGGTCATGTACGAGTTCGAATTCAAGGCATATACAAGAGCTCGACTACATACAAGTTAAGGTTCTCAAGCCCAGTGCAAATTCAAGTTCGAGTTCAACCATATACAAGTTCGAGTTCAATCATATACAAGAATTCAATTATACACAAGAGCTCGGCTATATACAAATTCGAATTCGAATTATATATAAGTTCAATATACAAGAGTTCGGCTATATACAAGTTCGGATTCAAGGCATACACGAGTTTAGGAATTCAGCCACACATAACTTCGAGATTCAGGCCGTCAACCATCAACAATTAACCAAAAGTTAAAGAAAGCCTCGACTATGCATAGGTTCAAGCGGATTCAACCATCAATCAACCAAGAGCTAGAGGAAATTCAACCATGTATAGTTCGAAGAGCTCAACAAAATTTTTGGTCACCATCAAAATCAAACCCAAATTTCATTTTTTTCCCCTCCCAAAACCAAAGAATTAGAGCTTCAATCATCGAGTTATGCACACAATTAAGATCAAGAAATTCGACCAACATTCAAGCCCAAACTCGGCTTTCTCCCAAAATTGAAAAGCTAGGTTTTCAAATATCAAGTCATGAACACAACCAAACTCAAAAGATCGGCCATCATTTAATGCTTAAGTTCAAATTTCGGTTTTCCCTAAAATTGAAGAACTAGGGCTTCAATTATCAAGTCAAAATTCAAAGATTCAACCAAAATTGAAGTAAAGGCATCGAAGTTTACCTGAACTAGAAGAGGAATTGAGAAGAGGGAAGACCCATCGAACCCCAGATCCACCGATGTTTGAACCCAATTCAAGGGATTGCCAAATTCTAGCTTGCTTTGTTTGAAGATTTGATGAAGTGGGAAGCTTAGAGAAGAAAGAGATAAGGAATTTAAAGAGCTTGGAGAGTTCTAATCTTGTTCGAACTCTTGAAGTAGAAGAGTTTCTCAAAAAAAAAGGAGCTTGAAGGAGATGGAGATTGGGAGAAGAAGTATTCTGTAGAAACCAAAAATAGAAGAAGGGAGAGAGATCGGGATTTTAATCCCCCCACACACAGCACCCGACCCGCGAAACACGGGTCAGATTTGTGCTCAACCCGTGCGTGCGCGGGTCAAAAAAATCCGACCCGCGCTCGCGCGGGTCGAATCCATCTAACCCGCGTTCGCGCAGGTCGAGTATGATCCGACGGCCGTTTTCACCTGTTTTCGTTTATTTTCAGGATATTCGAAGCCTAATTTTATATTTTCGGGTGATTTCGCAACATTTCGCTCATGTTCAGGGTATTCGGGACCTAATTTTATATTTTTGGGTGATTTCGTGACATTTCGCTCATGTTCAGGGTATTCGGAGCCCAATTTTATATTTTGGGTGATTTCGCGACACTTCGCTCATATTTAGAACATTCGGGCTCATGTTTAGAATATTCAGGGCCCACTTTCATATTTTTTGGGTGACTTCGTGGCATTTTAGCCCGTTTTTGGAGTATTCGGGATCCGATTTTATATTTCCGGTCGTTTTGTGGCATCTTCGCCTTTTATCGGAATATTCGGGATTCAACTTCATATTTCCAGTATCTTCGCGGTGTTTTCGCCTATTATCGGAATTTTCAAGAGCCAATCTTATATTTCCGGATAACTTTGAAGCATTCCGCTCACAATCGGGGTATTCGGGTCCCACGTATACTCCAATGGGTACAAGAGTCTAAACTGTTTTCTACTTTTGACGGGAAGTTCCTGGAGAATATTACGCGTAATATTCTTAAGGATAACCCGACAACCTCCGACGGATACAAGAGGTTAAACTGACTCCCGAAACTCCCAAGAGTATACGAGTATAAACTAGTCCTCCTCAGGATAGCACAAAACCCTAAGGTCAATGCCGGTCAACGCGTAGCCCTAGGTCAACACCGGTCAACGCGTTGCGATGAGAGTTGACGTCGATCAATACGATGTATGGCAGCGCAGATAATCACTCCAAAGTTAACTAAATGACACAAGCCAAAATCAATTTATGAATTTTGATTCGAGACATTGACAATGGTCAGACGATAAACGCAGTACCGAAAGAATTTTAGTTATTCGACAAAATACTGAATTAGCTAAAATACGGAGAAGTCAAGAACTGGAGTTAATTGTAGGTCCTTTTGACACCGATTGAAGGTGGGGGCCTATTATATCCAAAGTATTTCAGACTCCTCTATGAAAGAATGAGGCTTAAACACTTTGGAGGGGGTATCTGTAGGCGTCTAAAATTGCATATAACTTCTCGCACGCAACTCGAAGCAATGAGTGGGCGAGTCAAGAAGATTCACCCAATTAGCTCGTGCACGTCCATCAACGCGTTCACGCCAATCAGCTCGTGTGCGTCTGTCAACACGCGCATGTCAATCAGCCCGTGCGTGTCGGTCAACATGCTCACGCCAAACAGCTCGTGCGCGTCGGTCAACACGCACACGTCAACCAGCTCGTGCGCGTCGGTCAACGCGCACACGTCAATCAAGCTCGTGCGTGTCCGTCAACGCGTGCACGTCAAACAACTCGTGTGCGTCGGTCAGCGCGCGCACGTCAAATTATCTCGTGCATGTCGGTCAACGCGCGCACGTCAAACCAACTCGTGCGTGTCGGTCAACACACACACGTCAACCAGCTCGTGTGCGTCGGTCAACGCGCACACGCCAATCAGACCGTGCACGTCGGTCAATGCACGCACGTCAAACAGCTCGTACGCATCGGTCAACGTGCGCACGTCAATCAAGCTCGTGCGCGTCCATCATCGCGTGCACGTCAAACAGCTCGTACGCGTCGGTCAATGGGCGCACGTCAAACAGCTCATACGCGTCGGTCAACGTGTGCACGTCAATCAAGCTCTTGCGCGTCCATCAACGCGTGCACGTCAAACAGCTCATACGCATCGGTCAGCGTGCGTACGTCAAATCATTTCGTGCGTGTCGGTCAGCACGTGCACGTCAAATCATCTTGTGCGCGTCGGTCAGCGCGCACACGTCAAATCATCTCATGCGCATCGGTCAACGCGCGCATGTCAAATCATTTCGTACGCATCGGTCAATGCGCACACGTCAATCGGCTCGCGCGTGTCAGTCAACGCGCGCACGCCAATCAGCTCGTGCGCGTCCGCACGTTAAATCAACTTGTAGGCGTCGGTGAACGCGCGCACGTCAAATCAACACGCGCACATCAATCAACACGCGTACGTAAACTAACGCGCGTTCGACGGTCAGTCCCGCAACGAATCGTACAAATCAACAAGTCGCTCAAATACATGAAACGGTGAAAAAGAACAAGTCCCGAAACGAAAAGCACCAGAGGCGACGAACCCGCGCCAGCGCGGAACGAAACAGACCGACACGTGCAAGTGCGGGTCGGACTGTCTGACCCGCGCAAGCGCGGGTCGGATTTGTCCGTTGCGCAGTTCGGGGCCCAATACGTGTTTTGGCGGTTTTAAAGTGGTTATTCATAGGATTTATCTGTTCCAAGGGTTTCTAACTGACTTGATATCATCCCCAAATGTGGTTAGGCTGTTGTTAACTGAAGATAGAGCCAAATCACTTGTTCTCATCCAAATAACCGCACACGAAGCCTATAAATATCAGCCCAAGGCCTCCATTTTCGAGATCGGGAATTTGATCAAGAGGATGAGGTGCTGCTGGATTGAAGAGTCAAGGAGCATGAAATTTTAGCAAAGACCAACTTCAGCACGAAGGAGGAGTCATTCGAAGGATCCGAAGCCCCATACGTCCGTTCCTTGAGATTAGGCTTTGTCTTAATCTCGAGAAGAGCTACTGATTTTGCTTAGTCGATTTCAGCACTTCAAGCAAATACCTCCTTGGTGAGGTAGGAGCTCTGCCCAATTTTTCGACAACCGGATCTAATTCGCGATCGTCCACGGATAAACCTCAGCACCGGCGAAGTACCCACGCAAGCAAGAGTCGATAAACGGATCTTGTGTTTATTTTCAAGAGAGTTGTAATTTTTATTTTTCGTTATTTGAATTCTTTGTAAACGACTAAAGTTATAATGAAATCAATAATGAAGGTAACTTTCAACGGAAATAGTCATGTGCATGAAAATGAGGCTCCTTTTGAACTTGAAGCGGAGTCCTCCATAGCTTGTCGGATCGTCTCCAAGTCACCTTGATGTGCTTCTATAAGTGTCCATAATGTGTAAGCACCATCAAAAGAATCAAGTTTGTTAGAAAGCCAAAGGTATCAATTAAGAATTGTAACAAACCCTTATTCATAGCAAACAATCTATTACCATTATTACTCCACTTGGATTTCTTCGTAGTGGGTACAATATAAGCACATACAATAATTTTTCAAATATCAATATATTTAGATCTAGCAAAAAGCTTAAATCTAACACACCAGTGTGCATAGGAAAAATTACTAATTCTAGGAGCAATGTTAATATCATAACATAGACTAGGTGCATCGTGCATATCCATGATATGTGCAAGAAAGAAACAAATAAAATCAAAACTAGATTAGCAAAAAAAAATAAGAATAAGGGATCTTTGACTCAAGGCAGTTAAACCTCAAATCAAAGAGCACCAAGCTCTGATACGAATTGTTAGACCCTAGAGGGGGGTGAATAGGGTCAATGCTAATCTAATTCTGATTTTATGCTAATTAAAAAAACTTTCTTGATTAATTAATTCTTGCAAAAGATATATGAATGAGTTATGAGCAAAAATGTAAATTACAAGCATAAATTAAATAAACACAAAGCAAACTCAAATACAAAATATGATCACAAGGTTCGGTCAACCCTTGACCTATGTCTCTGCTCCTCACCTCGAGGAGATCTCCACTATATCGACACACCCGGTTTGGAAGCCAGAATTCTCTACACACTCAGTTTTCTAGTTCACCGAAAACTCTACAAGACATTCACAATGTACATACACAAACTACAACATCAAGTATTGGTCCTTACGTATCGCCTCGCTCAAGTGCTCAGCTTTACTACTTCTCACTAGGCTTTACTACAGACGCCACTCCTCTTGGAATCGACTACGTCCTCTCCATACACTCCTCTCGGTGTAAATGTATATTACAAAGTGATACTCACAAATGAAGGTTAATTACAATAATTTATTCTCTTATAATGAATGAGAATACAATGAAGCTCACTCTCACAATATCACTCACCACAACCCATAATATAGTGTATGTAATCCTAGAAGCTCAATAGGGATGTGTGTGTGATAAATGAGTACAAATAAAATCTAACTCAAAAAGAACTAGCAATAAAATAGATATGAAATTCAAGAATAAAATGCTAGATAATTGAGTTAGGGAAACTTCTCTATACACACAAAGAGTAGATGATAAAAGATTGAGAATGAATTCCTCAACCAAGGATGTAAGCTCCTTTTTGTGAAAACCAAACACCAAACTTGAAACAAACTTAATCAAACTTTAAAACTCTTTTAAAACTTGTTAAAAACTTTCTTAGGTTATTAGAAATAGTTAATGTAAAAGAGTATTTATAGGCTTGAAGAAACCAGCCCAAGAATCAAAGAACATGACCAAAAATCCAACCAAAAACAGAATCTGGAAATAGCCGTTACTATGCAACGGTCGGATTTATAAATCAACTTAATAGTGTCATAAGTTGACTTGGTATAAGTAAACTTTACAGTACACATGAGTCGACTTGCAGAAGAAAAACAACAAGCTGAAAAACAGGCCATAAGTCGACTTGTGAAATGACATAAGTCGACTTGCTATAAGTCGACTAGCTATGATATATAAGTCAATTTGGCAGAGGCTAAATGCACTTTCTAGAGTAGTTCATAAGTCGACTTATCCAACCTGATAAGTCGACTTATGAAAATGCACAGTGACTATGTATGTCCAAAAATTAACTTTTAAAGTGCATTTAAAAATAACAAATAAATTCAGAAAAATACTTTTAAAGTCCATAAACCAATAACACAATATTTTTAAAATACACTTATATTTTGATAAAATCAATAAATAAGTGTGTGTGTGTGTGTGTGTGTAATTGAGCTTGAAGAATTGCACACAATATATATAACTCCTATACAAAAAAAAATACCCAAGGAGAAAGAGAAGCTACTATACTTGAATCTTTAACATGATGATAGCTTCTTTTCAGATATAATGAACCTGGATATAACACAAACAAACACAAAACACTAAAACCAATATTAGTCATAAACTTGTTAAATCATAATCAAAACAAAAAGACCAACAATCTCCCCATTTTTTATGATGACAAACAATTTATAACATGCATATAAAATATAAAATATGAATTACAAATGAAACCATAGAATAAACTAATAAATCAATATACCACCCTTTCTCCCCCTTTGACAACATCAAAAAGAGGAAAACATGTATGCACGGGTTAGAAAATTGGTATAGGAAAAACTCCCCTTGTCAAAATGCGTGAGTGATATTTAAGATAAGTCATAAGAAATTTACATTCAAGAGCCAAGCACGCGTGAGTATATATAAAAAAAATATAGAAGGATATAAGGAAGGCTCCCCCTATCAAAAAGCCATATAGAATATATGCAATGAAGAGCATGGCAAATAAATATGAGTAAACATAGATATAGAATATCCTAAATACAACTCACATTAAAGAAGACCAAATGACCACATATATGTATCATTAAGAATAGAGTCACAAGAGTCTAAAACATAAATATATATCCATAGGATATATAACAAGAACGAAAAAATCCTAAAAATAAAAATCAAAGGTTTAAAAATTAAAAATCAAGAATCAAATGATTTGTCAATAAATCCAAAAGAAAATTCATAAGTTATCTAAGCATAAATTATAATTTATTGAGAACATATATAAATATATTATTTTGAGAATGATGCCTCAATACATAAAAACAAATATAAGTTCATGAAAACTTAAAAAAACAAAAATCTTGTTCATGAAAATTCATGAATCTAAGAATGGCAATAAAAATGATACCAAAAGAGACTCCAAATGAGAGTTCATGAAAAGCATAAAGTATCATTAAAAAAATGATTGAGGAAATACATGATTCAAATGACAAACATGCTCAAATCGCCAAATAATTCTCTAAGCAAAAAGATTAGGCTAAGGTGTCCACTAAAACGGATATTTTCTATTAATGTAAATAATGGACATATCTTTTATATATATATGATCACAAAGGAAATTTGTCAAAACATTTATAAGCTTTATCCATAAAGATTAAAGATTAGTATGCTTTGGATAATACATAAAAGATCAATATACTAATTTTCGACAAAACAAGAAAAGCTTGTCTCAACTCATATAAATTCTCGATAAACATAATTTGAAACAAAGAATTAATACATCCAGGGGGGTTGCAAAAAAATAAACCTCCCATATGTAAACTCAAAACAAAGTATGTTAAAAATGTTTAATCAACAAAAAGAAATCTTTCTTGGAAAAATTTGATCAAACCACATAAAGAATATATTATAAAGCACTAATTGATGATCCATAATCACAAATACATAAATATCATGAAAAGAGTATTTTACAATGATCTCATAAAGCACAAACACATCGTTCACATCAAAATGAATCAAAAATAATATAATTCAAACCAAGACTGTAAAACACATGAGAAACATGAACTATGGTTTTAAAAATCCAAAAATCATTTTGATTTATCAACAATATAAAACGTATATATATATTTT
>BQKN01001067.1:1014149-1040461 GCA_022839385.1 Asparagus kiusianus | reverse complement strand
TATAAAATGTATATATATATTTTAAAATACTTTCTTTTAAAGATTTTAAAGTTTGCAAAAATCTCAAATAAAAATCATCTTTAAGAATATGAAAAACTAAAAACTTAAAAATTATTCTCAAAGATCAAACTTATTTTGGTACCCAATTAGTCTTGACATCAAAGAGCCTAGGGACATGATCCCTATCAATAAAGTTCAAAGCCCTAGGGTTATGATCCCTTTTGGTTATATATGGTGCACGAACACGGTCAAAATAAAATTCATATAGATGACCATTTCGATTACAATGAGTGCAAAGAAAGGGTCTAGAAGGTTTGTATTGACCAAATATTGGTGCACAAAAATCATTTGCAAACAAAGGTAATTTATTTAAAGTTTTTTGCAAATAAGAAATATTTTTCAAATCAAAACAAAATTTGGCCAAATGGTCAAACCTACCACAAAAATCGCATTTACACACATGGGCATGCTTATAATTAACAATAGGTGCATGAGCATGTGTGTGTAATGATGAAGAAATATTATGAGATGCACAAGGAGTATTAATATTTTTATGTTTGTGTGTATCAAAGAAAAATTTAGCTAAATGGCCTTTTCGGTCGCTAATAGAATATTTATAAACTTTGCTGTATATGTGAGCATAGTGTATGGAATGTTTAGAAGTAGTAGCATGAGACTTAGCATACATATTCACAAGCTTCTTATGGTTGTCAATCCATTTAGTAAGAGTTGAATCTAAGGAAGAAATATGGTCTTTAATATTGTTCGACTCATTATTTGTCACATTTGCATTGTCAATAGAAGTAGATGAAACATAATTATTTATGAAAGAAATTAGTTCATTTCTAGTATTTTCTACTTCTAGCATGGCATTATTCTTTTCATGAGACAAGCTAGCTATATCCAACTTCAATTTATCATTATTATCTTTAAGAACCTCATTTTCTTTAACAATAATATCAAATTTGGATTCTAGCTTCTCATGATCGGATTTTAATATAACATGCTTGCTTTTTAAATCTTTAAAATTATGTTGCAATTTCTTATGGTCATGCAATAATTTTTCATATTCATGTGCGAGTTCATCAAAAGTAAACTCAAACACAAAATGACCACGGAGTTCGGTCAACCATTAACCTACGTCTCCATTCCTCACCTTGAGGAGATCTCCACTATATCGACACACCCGGTTTGAAAGCCGAAACTTCTCTACACACTCAGTTTTCTAGTTCACCAAAAACTCTAAAAGGCACTCACAATATACATACACAAACTACAACCTTAAGTGTTGGTCTTCACATATCGCCTCTCTCAAGTGCTCAACTTTACTACCTCTCACTAGGCTTTACTACCGACGTCACTCCTCTTAGAATCGACTATGCCCTCACCACACATTCCTCTCGGTGTAAATGTGTATTACAAAGTGATACTCACAAATGAAGGTCAATTACAATAATTTGTTCTCTTATAATGAATGAGAATACAATGAAGCTCACTCTCACAATATCACTCACCACAACACATAATATAGTGTATGTAATCCTAGAAGCTCAATAGGGATGTGTGTGATAAATGTGTACAAATAAAATCTAACTCAAAAAGAACTAGCAATAAAATAGATATAAAATTCAAAAATAAAATGCTAGATAATTGAGTTAGGAAAACTTCTCTATAAACACAAAGAGTAGATGATGAAAGATTGAGGATGAATTCCTCAACCAAGGATGTAAGCTCCTCTTTGTGAAAACCAAACACCAAACTTGAAACAAACTTAATCAAACTTTAAAACTCTTTTAAAACTTGTTTAAAACTTTCTTGAGTTGTTAGAAAATGTAAAGGAGTATTTATAGACTTGAAGAAACGAGCCCAAGAATCAAAGAAAATGACCAAAAACTCAACCAAAAATAGAATCTGGAAATAGCCGTTACTGTGCAACGGTTGGATTTATAAGTCGACTTAACAGTGTTATAAGTCGGCTTGATATAAGTCGACTTTACAGTACACATGAGTCGACTTGAAGAAGAAAAATAACAAGCTGAAAAGCAGGCCATAAGTCAACTTGCAAAATAACATAAGTCGATTTGCTATAAGTCAACTTGCTATGATATATAAGTCGACTTGGCAGAAGCTAAATACACTTTCTAGAGTAGTTCATAAGTCGACTTATCCAACCTGATAAGTCGACTTATCCAACCTGATAAGTCGACTTATCCAACCTGATAAGTCGACTTATCCAACCTGATAAGTCGACTTATGAACATGTACAGGGATTCTGCATGTCCAAAAATTAACTTTTAAAGTAAATTTAAAAATAGCAAATAAATTCAGAAAAATATAAAACTTTAGAAATTATTTATAATCATGGTAATAAACATGTTACAAAAAAATTTCAATTTGCACTTCTCATTTGTAAAATCTTATCATTTTGTAAAAAAAGACTCAAATATATGTTTGTATAAACACTTGATTTTTTATTTTTGACTTAAACAAAAGTTTTGAAACCTTATAAAATAATTTTATAGACTTAATAAAAAATGTATATAATGGTTGTTAAGTTCATAAACTAATAACTTAATATTTTCATAAAAAACCTATATTTTGATAAAATCAACAAATACGTGTATGTGTATAATTAAGCTTGAAGAATTGCACACAATATATATAACTCCTATACAAAAAAAATACCCAAGGAGAAAGAGAAGCTGCTATACTTGAATCTTTAACATGATGATAGCTTCTTTTCACTAAAACTAATATTAGTCATAAATTATTTGTTAAATCATCATCAAAACAAAAAGGCCAACAATTGAGTAGATAACACTTGAAGGTATTGGATACACACACTTATAAAAACATGTTTTTGACAAATTTTAAAAAATGATAAGTTTTTACAATTAGAAAATGATTTTTCAAAAATTTCCTTTCTAACATGTTTACATTCATGTTTATAAACATTTTCTAAAGTTTTATAATTTTTGGAATTATTTGATATTTTATTTTTAATTTACAGAGTTATATTTTCAACTATAATCAAATTTCTGTATGTACATATTTTCGGTCGACCGGGCCTTGCCCGTCGGTCGACCGATCAGAGAGCTAGTTTCCATGACCCTGTAGACAGTCACCTTCTGTCGACCGATTTACATTGCGCGGTCGATTGATGACTGAAGGTTGGTCGACCGAAACAACATTATCGGTCGACCGAACCAGTTCCATATTATTGAGTCTACAACGGTCAAACAAATAGTCGGTCGACCGGACATGATCCGTCGGTCGACTGGGTCTACTGTAATGGCTAGTTTTTGTTTTAGCCTAATTTTTAGGATTTTGGTACTTGTTTGGGATTTGGGCTATTGTTTGGGGTTCCTATATATACCCCATTACTCTCTTCACTTCAGTAACTAAGCAAGTAAAGAAAAATCCCTAAGTTTTGTTTCTAAAGTATTCTTGAGCTCAAACTTTCATTTTAAATTGTTTCTAAGTTTTTGGTTTCTCAATTCCACATCTCACAAACCCTTAAGCTTGATTTGTTTATATCTTGGTCCTTGTTATAGGATTGTTATGAGAGATTTTCTTTTATTTCATCTTGTGATTGTGTGGTGAGATTGATCCCGAGGAGATCGTTGTGAGGATTATAAGATCTCATGGTGAGATCATTGTGAAGAAATTTTAGCTTCCAAACTAGGTGTGATAGTGAAGTAATCATCGGGAGAGGTGGTCGGAGACGTATGTCGGAGAACCGAACCCCGTGAACATATCATCGTGTCATCTTGGATAACTATTCTCTAACTTTCCTCTTTATTTATTACCATAGTATTTAATGTGTGTCTTGTGTTGCATTGAATTTTATTTATATTTATTGTTTTATTACCCTATTCACCCCCCTCTAGGGTAATTTCAGATCGAACTTTGAGATCTCAGTATACTCAGCCTACAAGCAATCAAACACTTGTTCGGCCTTCGAACTCATCCAACCAAACTTCTACAAGCAAACCTGACACGAGCATTAAGGGAGGCATCCTATCGTACCAAAGAACCCACGTTAAAAAAGGAGAGATTGAATCAATTCTCTCTACTTCTGTGTAAAAGCAATTTTGATTTGTAATAAACAATTCAATTAATATAAATTTTGAGATCTTATTTTATGACAAACAATGATCTGACATAATAGACTTATGCACACTATGTAAATGTTGAATCACATGGAAAAAGGGACGAGCAATATTAGATGCATCGCTAGTCTTCTTACATGCAATAAAGGGACCCGTCTTTGAGAATCTATCCATCACTACAAAGATGGAATCTGCATCCTGCTATTTGTAAGGAAGGCCGAACACAAAATCCATCATAATATCTTCCAATGGACCATTCGGGATAGGAAGAGGTGTGTAAAGGCTGGTGTTTTGTGACTGGCCCTTCACAGTTTGGCACACCGAACACATCACCACAAATCTGCTAACATCTCCATACAAACGTAGCGAAAAATATCGCTCCTCCACCAATGCAATTGTTTTGTCATGATCTAGATGTCCACCTAGGTTGCCTCTATGGAGCTCCAGAATGAGTGGCTCATGCAAAGATCCTTGTGGAATGCAAAGCCTATTCTGAAAGAAAAGGAACCCATCCAGAATAATCAAGACGCTCGATTGTTTATTAGCGATGCAAGCTGCATTGTCTAGTCATTATGAAAATCCCCATCATTTGCATATAGATCTTTCAACCAACAAATCCAAGAGTAAAAGTACTCGTAGTTACTGACAAGGAGGTATGACAGCTAAGTGCATCAGCAACTTTGTTTAGCTTTCCTGACTTATGCTTCAAAACAAATATAAACTGCCATAGAGAAGCAATCCAACACACGTGCAAGTGATTCATTGCACTCTGATTGTCAAGTATTTGAGGGCCATGTGATCAGTAGAAAGCATGAACTCACTGTGGAATAGATACTGCTACCAATGACAGATAGATCAGATGATAGCATAAAACTCAAGCTCATAAGCGGTCCACTTCCTCCTGTACTCACTCAGCTTCTCGCTGAAGAAAGCTATCAGACGACACTCCTGTGATAGGACAGCACGTTACCTATTTTTGAAGCATCACACTCCGCCTCGAAGATTTTATTAAAATCAAGTAAGGCAAGTACTAGAGAATTGGACAACTTCTTTTTGATAATAATGAAAGCTTGGTAGCCTTCTTGGACTAATGAAATTTTCCTTGCTTCATGTACTCTGCGATTAGTGCCATAATGGTGCTAAAGTTGTGAATAAAACACCGATAAAATGTCACCAACTAATGAAAGCTTTGGATCTCTGTGATGGTCTTGGGGGTTGGTCGCTTGTGAATTGCATGAACCTTGATGTCACCTATGGACTTAATCTAACTGATCTTATATGGATGTGGATGCCGCTTGGTGAGTAATTGTAGGCACTTCACAATATCTAGAGAAATAAAGTTCTCGTTGCTACCGCTATCAATGATCATGTTATAAATTTTCTATGAGATAGTGCAAAGAGTTCAAAAGATTTTGTGTCGCTGTAAGTCTTCTTCAAATCTTGGAGCCAACAATATCTTGCATATTAAGAGTGGGAAGGATTATCATCAATGTCATCAACATCTCCATCTCTCGCGGTATAAGTTACCTCCTCCTCACCAAAGGCATCCTCATCGATTGGATCATCATCATGACTCACCATGTTAATACAGTGGTCTGGTTCTCCACACTTGAAGCACTTCAGGGCATCGCCAAGCATGGGGGTTGTGATGTGATTCTCAAGCAGTTGTGCACTGTCGACCAGGGCAACTATTTGATCCAGCCACCTACTTAGTTGGAGTTTTTGGCTCTGATGGTGCGACACCAATCTTTGGCTATATTGGTGGTGTTGATTCATCAAATTTTTTACCACTACTAAAAGCACGACTCATTCAACTACGTGTTGAAGGCGGAAAGCGAGGGTGCTATTGCACTTTAGCCTTGAGCACTAGGTTATCGACCTCATCAAGTCTCTATACAGTTTGTGGTGCTAATTTATCTTGAATCGAGTTCTTTAAGACATTCTTATAATGAGAAACTTGTTGGGATTCGGACTCGTTCAAGTTGTTTCTTCCTAACAAAGTAAGGAATTCAGCAATATATTCATGAACAGAACACATACCTTGCAACAATTCTAGAACTAAGCAAATAAGATCTACTCATAATCCATGGGCAAGAATCTCTATCACATCTCTCTCTCCACACGACACCGAGTATGAATTGTCAATTTGTGTTGGCAAGTCCAATTAAGTTACAGTTGATCCCACCATGCCACAGCTCAAGCTCGCAAATTGTAGGCCACTAAAGAAACTTTCTTACCTTGGGGATGGATTGAAACTCAAAAAACTTCTCGATCTGATGAAACCAATCAAGGAAGTCTTCAATGATGAGGTTACTCCAAAAGCAGGGGAGATCCTTAACCCTAGCATGATAATCAGAACTATGTCTCCATTCATCAAGAGCAACTTCTTCCTCAAACACTACAAAATCTTCAATATTAGAGTTATTACCGTCTTGATTTTGGTAATGAGCATGAACGTTAGCCCTGGCAAGTCGCTCATGGGCAACATCTTGTGCACGCACCTCATCATTGGCTGCATTTGGTTCTATCTGTTTACGGCAATCGTCAAGTTCCTCATCCCCTTGACTATTTTGTCAACACGTTGATCTAGGGCATCAATGTAAAACCCCGAAATTTTTTAATAATGAATATGTGTGAATTATTAGTAATAAATAATTCCTTTATGATAAATAATCATATATATATATTAGATGAATGTGATTATCAGTGTATGGGAACTCAACAAGTGTTTATATGTGAGAGATTTGAGTGGTTTGAGCATCATGTGCTAAATAAGTTTAGGCTGGCACTTTTTCCTGCTATGCGGTCGACCGCACTGGGCGCGACGGTCGACCGCCCAACAGACAGAGTGTTTTCCTGGGTTTGGGACTTAACGGGTTTCGGGTCGGGTTGTGGGGTTAGTTTATATACTAATGAACCCAAGAGAGCCTCTTTTCATCTGAAATCAGAAACCCTAGCCCCCTCTCTCTCCCCTCAAACCCTAGTTCTCATTTCTTGGTGATTTGGGAGGAGCTTTGAAGGATTTTTCAGCGGAGTTTGGTGGGATTCAGCGAAAGGGATCATCATCTTTCAGATCTAGGGTTCTATTCTCATCAGAGGAGAGTAACATCTCGTCCAACTTCACCCCTTTTCGTTTTCATGCTTAAATTTGAGTTTAAATTTGATTTTATGGGCCCAAAAATCGTATTTTTGTAGATACAATAGATCCTTATGACATCTGGCATGATAATCAAATGTTTCAGATTCTAAAAACACACCAACGAACTGTATTAAAGAGATATAGATCTTAAAATGGTTTTAAAAAGAGTAAATTTCTGTTTTTATTGAATAAACAATAGTTAAACCATGTTTATATATGTTTGGGATCTTGATGATAGATTTTAAATGTCTAAATTCGTTGTCTTTTGTTCTATAACTTTGTAAAAATGTTAGATTTACATTATCACAGAAATCATCAAGTTAGTATGTGTTTCGAAGCTGACAGAAACTCAAATCTGGGTTTCTGTCTGCTTCGCGGTCGACCGCATCAGACGCAGCGGTCAACCGCTGGGCGCGCAGAAGGGCAGAGTCTATCTGCCCTCTGCGTGGTCGACCGCGGTAGGAGCGACAGTCGACCGCGGGTTGTTTTGCCGAATAATTAGCTGCTAATCAGCGCGCGGTCGACCGGAGTGGCCTCTGCGGTCGACCGCCGCACAGTTTTGGCCACTGTTGTTTTGTCGTATATTTTTGGTGTGTTCGAGTGTTCGCCTCGCTTATCTGGCACTAGTTTGCGATGTTAGTGACTTATCTACACATGGGGGTTGACTTTTGACATGAATTTAGACCCGCACATTGAAACACGTGCAAGAGTGGGATATGTATACCCTTCCACATATGCTAGTGACAATTACACTTCTTTGTTCTTAATCCATGTGTTGAGCATACATTATTATTAATCCATGTGTTGGATACTTATCATCTTGGTCCATGTGTTGGACATGTATTCTATTCAGTCCATGTGTTGGACACACATTCTATTCAGTCCATGTGTTGGACATGCATTACTTTTAGTCCATGTGTTGGACATTTTTGCTAAACCTTGAGCATGATTCACATTTGAGTTTGGAACACGACATATTGATAAAATTGGGACATGATAGCTATCTAGGCTGGGTATGACACTTATTGTAACTATGCACCTTTGACAAAACTGTGATTTTTGGTAGAGATGGGATTGTTGCCTTTTCTTTATTGTTCATGTATTAGACCTCGGGTTTGGTACTTAGGGATTTTCAATTTGAGATACAAGGTATATACATGAGGGTTTTCTTGTTTGGATTATTTCGCTCGACGTACCTATGCTCGTGTTAAAATTTCCTAAGTATTAAAACCCATTATTCTTAGGATAATTAACTATATATATATATCTTGTGATAACTATATTTTTCATATACAACGAGCCCTATCCCTTGGGGTTGGTTGTGATGTTGCTCGCTAGCGCTTTGACGCTCGTTGTCCCTCCCCCTTTCAGGTGACGAGTCAAGAGCCCGGAGAGTCGCAGGTTGATGGCGATACACTCTAGTGTTCAGCTATCCATTCTAACTATGTATTATTTTGGAGCTCCACTGTAGTTGTTGTTAGACATTTGAGGACTACTCTCTAGATGTTGTAAAGGCTGTATGCCTTAATTCCTTTACTCAGACATTTTGTATTTTGAGACTTGTTGAGAACTCCAGTTAATCTACTTTAGTCATTGACTATGTATTCATGTATGTTGGATGATGAGATATGTATGTGGTTGTTATTATTTCATTAGTTATCACTTGTGTTATCTTTTACTTGCTTTTGTACCTACACCTATTATTGAATCTACTAGAGAGATGTTAATTGTGATGGTGAAACATGCTATTGCACGGTGTGGTGCATGGCAGGTTTGACATTCTTGGTTTTACCTTGGACTGCAGCCTTGTGTGAACCCAGGGGCGTCACAATCAACTCGCTGCACAAGATCAGAGGAAGGTGATTAACTTCATTATTATTAGTGCCACAGTAGGAAACAGTCTATCTAAATACCAGCTGATGTAGGGAAAGATTAAGTAAAAGAGATAACTACTCGTTCTCGTACGAGCAAAACGACACAAACCTTAGAAAACCCTAGGAATAGAAAAGCTTTTGAGATAATAATAAGAATTCACAAATTCATTCCCCTTTATATAGGGTATAAAACAAAGCAAAAGTACCAAAATAACTTTTTCTAAAATAA
This sequence comes from Asparagus kiusianus, assembly GCA_022839385.1. Classification (NCBI taxonomy): domain Eukaryota; kingdom Viridiplantae; phylum Streptophyta; class Magnoliopsida; order Asparagales; family Asparagaceae; genus Asparagus; species Asparagus kiusianus. The sequence continues at coordinate 1,031,107 of BQKN01001067.1, read as the reverse complement.
TTAGACTTCTTAAAATAAGAAAACTTTCTATGAAAACTAGAAACTAAATTGAACCAAAACTCTTATACACACAGTTTAGTCTAAAGACAAATTCCTTTGACCCCGAACTCAGTTGGAATAGCAAACTAGTTCAACTTGTAGAGCACTTCACAAGCTTTCTAGAAATATATAACAATAGTGATTCTATGGAGGGAATCAAAAGTTATGGTCGGTCAAAGTTGCATATCAAAATCTGGCCGAAAATTGTCATGTTTTCTTAGATTGTCTGATTTCTCCTGAAAGACATTATTAATGTCCTCCACATTAAAATGTTGAAAGTTAAAATTTTGAAAAACCCAAAACATAAGGAGCGTTTTGTGACATTTTGAAAGTTAAGGATGACTCTCCGAGAAAAACTCAAACTTGAGGGGGTATTTTGAACTTTATGCAAAACTAAAACATCATACTTATGATTTATTAATTTCTCATATACTTTATTGTTTCCTAAAAAGGCCTTTCGCGTCATTATTTTTTTATTATTGGGAAAGTTGTGCACTTGCTTGTGATGGAGTTGCAAACTCACGATAATAAACATAAAGAAAATATGAACGGCGCGCATATATAAATAAATTTACCATAAAGTTACACGTCATACAAACTAGTGAAAATTGTAAGCTAAAAGTGTAATTATGAGATAACAATCATGCTCCCAAGCTGTTTTTTTTTTAAATAAATGTACATTGAATAAGTAAACAAAGGAAAATTATTTATTTCATGCTAAATTAGGACTGAACTTTATGTACCTAATAAGGTCAAATTTATATTAGCAAAGAGGCATGATTGCGAGGCCACGCGTATAAGTAATTGAACTTAATTTTCTTATAACCTTTGTTATGTGATTTTTTGAAAGAATTAATTAATTAATTGCTTCTCTTTGTCACGCTTAATTAATTTATTGTTGAGATATGATAACTAACTATCCTAACTGACTGCAAAAAAACTGTTGGAGTTGGATCCACATGTGATTTATCAAACGCATAAATAAATCAAATGGTTTGCATAATTATTGTCTCTGGAGAAAAACTTTCTTACAATATTTATGGTTTGACTTGAATAATTATGACCTTTTTGAAAATCGTGACTTATCTGAGATAAATTTTCTTTTTTAATGTTTTATTATTATTATTATTATTTTGCACCTTTGCATTTGACATCCTTGTTCATAAAGCTCCTAAAATCCCCTCTGTAAGTTCAAAATGAATTATAATTGTGCCAAGAGCATTAAAATCCATCATTAAGTCTGCTTAATTGGAATCTCAGCATGCATCATAATGATATCGAGTGAAGAAGTTGTAAAGGAACCAGATTGGGCGTTTTTATGCAAATTGAGGATTTACAGCACAACATGGCGCAGCTATTTCAAATAGCTTGTTTTTTTCTTTTGTTATTTATTTACTAGTATAATGTACGTGCTTTGCACGTGGACATACTATTTTTTGTCTTCAATTCTTTTTCTTTGAGTGCAAAATTATGAAATGACTTTTATAATAACATAAATTCTTAAATTGAACAATTAATAAATCATTACATTAATAAATAAAGTTGTGTATAGAGAATTGTATGAGTAATTTTATATTTTAGATAATTATTATAATTTAATCATAATTTATTTAAATATTTATCACAAATTAAAGGATTAGTTAATATTATAATATATAATATAATATTTTTATTTGTAACTTAGAATAATTATACTAAATTATGTGCTATTTATAACTATTCTTATTTATAATATTTATATGTAGTATAATTGTAGGACTATTATTCACTCTAATGTATTAAATAATAGTGTAATTCTTAGTTAAGCTATAATATTAAAATAATTATATTATTTTACTATTAAATATTTATACAATTTTATTAGGATTTATTGGATGATAATAAACTTTTTAAAAATATTTAATAGTGTGTTATTTTATTTATAATAATATTTTATTATTTTATTGTAATTTATAAATAGGAATTTAACAATTTAATACCATATTTATAAGTAGTGGATGGAAATATAATTTTTAAGAATATTTAACGATGTATTATTTTATTTAGAATATTATTTTATTGTTATTTATAAATAGACATTAAACAATTTAATAATATATTATTTAATAAATTATGTATAGTTATTTTATGAAATATTTTATTACACTAATAATTTTATACTATTTTATTATAATCAATAATTATCTATAATAAATTATAACATATTTATAAATTTTCTTATCATTGTAAAGGTATTTATATTAATTACATTTTAGTGAATGCCTAAATATATGGGAAAGTAAGAAGGTCCCAATTAATAAGATTTTATAGATAATTAGTTAAAGGTTAATTAAAAGTAATGGTACAATTGTAAATTATCAAAAAATTGAGAGGATGAAAAAGAAAATCAAAAGTTTTGACATGGATATTCTCTTTTATAAGTAGTATAGATATACACATATAGATATAGATTTGGTTTGGATTCCATTGGATTTCTAATAGAATCTTTCACTTCTTTAGCAAAATCAACTTGTGTAGCTTATATACTGATATGAGCCATTGTTTTCAAAGATACAATCATATATGTTATTGTTATCAAAGATACAATCAAACAGAGAAAAGTTGAGAACGTTTACTGTGAACTCCACAATTTGGCATGCAGACAACGATTAATAGCTAACAGTTGGGGATAGACATGTCATAAGCAATGATTGATCATTGGCATTTTGAGCCAAGACCCGTAGCCCAACCGCTAAGCCATTTGCAGGAGGGTCTAAACGAAATATTTTTCTTTGCCTCAAATGACACTGAGCTTAATGCGGAATCCATATATCGAATGGTTACTTTAGTGATTTTATGCTTTAAAGTACTTGATGGACTTTAATGATTTTATCCTTTCTCTTTACTCAAATCCTTTTAGTCAAGATTATAATGCCATCGACTCGTAATTTGCGTTACTTTATCACCACAAGATTCATAATCTGGTTAATTTAATGCCTTCCACAATGAATTGTTTGTTAATAAACAGGTCTGCTTAGTACCTTATAAAAGTAAAGATAGATATTAAAACTTAAATTTATTACGCATTACTCTTTCAGGGACGTTATTTAAATAACAAAGAGTCACTAGTAGAAAAACGACCAAACTAGACGGAAATTTCCGTCTAGGTTGGTATATAATCCGTCTAGGTTGGATTTGCTAGACGGAAATCCGTCTAGGTAGATTGGTTTATTCTGTTTCCGTCTAGTTTGGATCAAACTAGACGGAATTCCGTCTAGTTTGTCAAACTAGACGGAAACCAACCTAGACGGAAGTAACATTTCCGTCTAGGTTGCCTGTTCCGTCTGGGTTTGTCAAACTAGACGGAAATTTCCGTCTAGGTTGAGACAAACTAGACGGAACAATCTAGACGGAATTTTTCCGTCTAGTTTGCTCCAATCTAGACGGAAAAATTTCCGTCTAGATTGTTCCGTCTAGTTTGGTCGTTTTTCTACTAGTGAGTAGTCGTGATCATATTACAAATTTGGTTACGTCACATTCGTTGGAGTTATAAATGTTGATATTAGTCCACCAAATCTTCATATTTTGAGATTAGTTCTCCAAATTGCATTAATTTCTTGATATTAGGCTCTCTAGCTAGTTGGAATCATAAATGTTGGAAAATATTTTGTCATGTTTATGTATTTTCTTTAATTGGTTATATATACTACTCGGTCCTAGTACCCAAACTTACAAACCTTTCAAACTTATACTCGATAGAGCCCCAAACTGAACCCGCTTCACCTCTCTCCTTTCTCCAACTGTCTATTAGTAGTGAACCAAATTTCTCAATGGATTTCTATAGAAGAGAGCAGGAAGAAGGTAAGGGATGGTGGGTGGGTGGGGGGCGGGGGGGGGGGGGCGCGGGAGGGTGGATAGAGAGAGATAGAGAGAGGGCAATTTTTGTTGGTTTGGTGAATTATCTTTTTTGGAGGGGGTATTTTTGTAATTAGCCATCCATTGTTACTTTTAACCTAAACGGGGTTGAGGGCTTTTAATAATAAAAGCCACAAAGGGATTAATCTCAACATATTAATGCAAGTTGGGGTCTAAGATCAAAATATAAGATTTCAAGGACTAATATTAAAATAATGATAATTTAATGGACTAATATCTAAAAAGTCCTATAAATTTTGACTAAGAATACTATATTGGCATTTTTTTTACCCATTTCACAATTTGATTTTTTGTGTTACTCTGATGGTAGTTTGGTTTTTTTTGTTGACCCCAATGGTCAAATAGGGCTAAAACTTGGTCCCTGGTGAGAAAATATAAAAACCCTCAAAGCTTCCTCCAAATTATTAAAAATTAAAAGCAGTTTTCCTATTTAACTTAATTATAAAACCCAAACTCATTTCAAACTCTCATCGTCTCTGTTTCGTCACTTACAAACCCTCTTACCCATTTAGCTTAATTACAAATCCAAACTCATTTCAAACTCGTCTTCTCCATTTCATCCCCTTACAAACTTAAAACTCATTTGATTCAATTATAAATTCAAATTCATTTTAGACACTCATTGTCTTCATTTTATCCCATTATAAATCCCTTACCCATTCAACTCAGTTGCAAATCCAACCCGACTCCAAACTTTTAGGTTTAAAATGGAGAAGATGAGAGTTACAAATGAGTTTGGATTTGTAAATGAGTTCAATGGGTAAGGAATTTAGGGAATAAAATTTAGAAAATGAGAGTTTAAAATGGATTTAGATTTATAGTTAAGTAGGTTTTGCTTTATAAGAATATGGGGATGATGAGAGTTTAAAATAGTTTTGGGTTTACAATTGAGTTAAATGGATAAGGGGTTTGTTATTACAAAAAAGGGAAAAACTAAAATAGAAAATGTGAACTTTCCTATAAATACTTACTGTTAAAAATTGGTTCGAGTTTCTGTGCATCTTAACATATTGAACTTAAAGCAAAATTCAGCCTACTTGAGTGTACTGATGTGCACCAAACAGACCATCCACAATCACCTTGATCAAGTTTAAGCACTAGCCAACATGCTTGGTCTAACTCCAGACTATGACCTCCTTAGTCTGGCACGGAATTGGACTCAAAGAGAACTACAGTTTCTAGAGGATAGATGAGAGAGTTTGTATATATTCTAGTGTTGAGTGGAGAGTTTTATTTAGATGTCTAACTCAGCCCAGGGTTTACAAGCTATTAATGAAAGCAACCTAAAGATCATGTCAGTTACACCCACTTAGCTTACTACACCATTAACTGGTAATTAACCCTTAAATAGATTAGTTCAAAAGCCTAAAGGTCATACTAGACCACTTAGTGTAGTCAGGTTAGAAAGTCCAATAGTCACCCTCTAGCTCGAACTATGCTATAAAGTAGCTTGCGGTATAACTAGCATTGCTGCCGAAAGTGCGCCACCTATGTGCACCAATGCCAACGTGTTAAGTGCAAAGTTCACAAAGCACTCATTACACCTCAGCCTGGTTAGTCCTAATTCCTGACCCGAAGCCTAACCCAAACTTAGCCAAGTTTTGGAAAACTTTTTATTAAAAAAATCTAACTATACCCTACAAGTTTCAAAGTAACATTATTTTAACCAGTGTGCATAAAGAAAATGTTGTATAGACTTGAATTCTCTTTTAGATCAACTAATAGGCAGTTGAGCACATGGAGAACTTTGTCTTGAGCCAACACTTAAATATAGTTTGGTAATCACACATAGATAAAACCAAACACTAGTAGATAACACCTTGAACCACTTATCTTTACCAGAAAATTAGCACGTTTAAGGCCATGTGCTCTTTCCAAGTTTTAATTGGGATTTTGAAATCTCATTGCTTTAAGACTTCATGGAAATGACCAAAATTCTATCCTAACATAGGTGACTCCTTTGAGTATATTCCTACTTACAACCCACATCTAAAATGTCTTGGACTCATTAAGGTTTTTAAAACCAATATCCACACAGTAGGATAAACACAAGTTTTATTGTCAATTTTGAACCGATATCTTAAGAGTATTTATGCTTTGAACTAATAACTTGATTACATATAAAATAAGAAATGAAACTTATATAGCTTTAAGAGCCATTATAACAGACATTTTTTCTATCAAATCCTTCTTCAAATCTTTCATTATAGGAGGAGCAATTTTCTCTGGAGAATGAACGTTGATCACTAAGATGACTCTGTGGTTGATTAACTCATTAAGGCAGCCATGCTTCAAGTGAATTGTCTGTTTCTTTCTGTTGAACAACAAGTTTGCTACCACAATACCCGTTGCCTAATTATCACAATAATCACTATACTCCTTGTAGTTCATTTAACAAAAGGGTCTTTGATGAGGTGTTTGAGCCACTAAGCCTCATCTCTTGTTGTAGATAGAGCATAAAACATAGACTCTATGGATAACTATGTAATAATTGTTTGCTTCTTAGATTTCCACGAGACTATTGCACCTCCCATAGTAAATGCAAACTCTCCTTTATATTTGCATTCATCTGGTTCTAAGCACCAACTAGCATCTGAGAAATCTTTTATAATTCCAGAATATCTAGAGAAGAACAAACTCATATTCATCATTCCTTTTAAGACCCTATTACTCTTTCAAAAGCACCCCAATAAGACTTTCCAGAATTGCTTGTAAATTTTCTAAGTAGCCCAATAATGAAAAGTATATTTGGTCTTCTACAAATCATAGTGTACATAAGACTCCCAATGATTCTTGAGTATCCTGGCTATTTCATTGATCTTCCTATGTTGGCTCGAAGCTTCATGTTGCAGTCATACAGTATCGTGACCTCTAGAAGATCGAAAGACAGATATTTCTTCGACATATTCTCAATGTAATGAAACTATGTTAGGACAATCTCACTCTTTAACCAAATGACATTGATCCCAAGAATTATATCAGTATCTCCAAGATTTTCTATTCAAAACTGAGTTGATAGAAAGTTTTTCATAGATGCGACTATCTTCAGATTAGTACCAATGATAAGCATATTATCTACGTAAAACAGATAACAATTACCTTCTCTCTAATATTTTTAATCTAGAGGCATTTGTCGGACTCATTAACTTGAAACCCATCACCATGAATGACTTTGTTGAAATTCTCATGCCAGAGTTTAGGATCTTGCTTTAGCCCATAAAGGGACTTGATCAATATGCATACCTTGTTGTTCATGCCTTGCAATTGCTCCACATATATATCTTCAGTAAGATCACTATTTAAGAATGATGTCTTCACATCCTTCTGGTGTAAAACAAGCTCCTATATGTCAGACCAAGTGATAATTACTCTAATGGTTGTGATATGACAAACTAGTGTAAGGATGTCAAAGAAGTCGATGCCTTCCTTTTAAGAGAATCTCATAGCATCATGAGAGGTTAAATGATCATCTTCTATATTATACATAAAGAAGTCATCACAACATCCTTTACCTTTCTTACCTACTTGATAGGATGCTCTAGAACTTCCTCTAGAATAGCAGCTTCTACATCCTGAGTAGATTCCTCTAGAGTAGCATGCAGGTTCGTCTAGTGTAGTTGGAGTTAATTCAGAGTTCTCTCATATATCTTTGAGTGACAAATTTTTATCTTTGATAAACTTATTCTCAAAAATTCTACATCTCTAACTACAATGCTTGAGTTCATGTCGAGATCTAAGAACCTCCTTGCATCACTGTCTTTGGCAAACCCTAGAAAGATGCATTTATTCACCTTTTGTCCCATCTTTGACCTTCTGTTACCAAGTATTCTAACATAAGCAAGATGTCCACCCTTTAATATTATCTAAAGGAGTAAGATAATCAAACCAGTATGATGTGATGCTATATCAGATTAAGAATATTATACCCGATTTAAGATTCAATTTGTCAGTAATATTACCTTGCCCGAGTAGCAATTTGGAAGATAGAGGTGATACGCTTTGAGTTTATGATCTCTGTTAGAGTTTGAGTTTCCATTTTTGCAATCCTGTTAGATTGTGATGAATAAGGAGTCGTTGTCTCAACAACTATTCCATGTTCTGTGATGTAAGGTTTCATTTTCTTATATCGGTACTCTTCTCATCTATTACTTTTAAGTTTCTTTACTTGGTGACCAAGTTATTTTTCTACTCAAATCTTGAACTTTATAAACTTACTAAAGGCTTTATTTTTTTTATTTTAGTGAGTAAATATGGCAATATCGAGAGTGATCATCAATGAAAGTGATAAAGTATTTCAAGCCTCCTATGCGAGTAAAAATATTAAAGTCATAAGTGTCGAAGTGCATTAACTATAGTAATTGTTTACTTCTTGTGCCACTTTAGGAAGATTTTCTTATGATATTGGCTTCCAAAAAAACTTCACATTGACTTTGTTTATCGCCACCCCACAAGTAGACGGAAATCCTAATTTATTCATGTCAAATATTTTTCTATAATTAACATAACCAAGTCTATAATGCTAAAGAGAAGAAGAGTACATATAAATAAAAACTTCATTGATAGCTAAGATTGAGTTTAAAGTACTTATCTTATACGTTCCATCCATGCGCTAAATATTATCAAATAAACTTTCTGATAAGACAGAATAATTTTTCCTTATTAGGGATCCAACTGCATTCCAACATCATCGAGCTGACTTCTAGACACTAGATTCTTTGCGATTGTTGGAACATCCATCGCATTCTTAAGAGTAAGAGTTTTTTTCAAAAATAAGTGTCATCAGAGTTTTCTCAGAAATAAGTGTCATCACTATTGTCCTAGTTTTAGGGAGTCTAATAGCAAAGTGATTAGCCAATGGTATATTCTCACTAGTAGCAACATAAGAAATAAAAAATGTTTGTATTCATGCAAACATGATATGTGACACTAGTTTCTAATTAACCACCATTCACAAGTATTAAGAGAACTTTTGTAACCAAAAGAAGCATAACCACAAAATTCTAAATTATTGCAACATAGTGACTTCAGCAGCATGGTGACATTGTTTGCATTCTCCTTTGGTGATTTTCATGGCTTTACAAAGTGGTCCTTCTTTTCGCAACTGAAGTAGTAACCATTCTTCTTGAGCTCTTTCTTTTACACATTGAGATTTTTTGGAGTAATGAACTCCTCCTTAAAATTCTTCCTTTATTTTGTTGTTAAAGTTGTGGAATGGTTTGATAGATGCTATGTTAGATGACGCCTTTTGCTTAGCGAGCAATTCGTTTTTAGTGCAAGTCCTAACTTCATCCTCAATCCCGATGAGCCTCTTCAAGTCTACTAATAGAACTTGTGTCTTCTTCCTATGAATATCTATAGAGAAAGACATATATGAATGAGGGAGTTTATTAACAATGGCACCAGCGATGAAGGTGTTGCAAAGCTAAATGTTCACATTTTTTAACTTCATGACAAGTTTTTCAACATTGATTTAAGGTAAACTCTCTTTGTCATCTTCAAACTTGAGAATGCAGAAATGTCAATTGAAATGTGTTTTGAAAAGCTTTTTCTCATCTTCGAACTATTGCTCTAGTGCACTCCAAATGTCCTTTGCAGAGGCTTGGTAAGTGTAAACATTTGCAGGTCATCAGCAAGATAAATTGAGGAGATAACTTCTGAATAATGGTTTCATAATGGTCTCAGTTTGCTTTGTCATCTTCCTTGAACGTTTGCTTGTCTTTTGAGATGATATAATAAATCTTTTAGAGTTTTATCTTAAAGATCACCTTGCATCGCCAAGCATTGAAATTGACTCCTCATAGCTCTCTAGTTTCAGGCAGTTAATTCATACTTCTTGCATAATCCATTATGAAACAGAATATCTTGCTTTAAGAATGTTAGAACAAAAGGAAAATATTAATATAGGGAATGTAAACTTTTCTAAAACACTTTCTGTAGAAAACTAATACGAGTCACTACGCGACCTAAAATCTTGAACTTAAAGTAAGATTTTGCCTACTCTAGTGCAAGAATCCCAAAGCTGATTTGCTTGCAGGAGTGTACTGATGTGCACCAATCAGATCCTCCACGATCACCTTGATCAAGTTCAGGCACTAGGTGACCTCCTTGAGCTAACTTTGGACTATGACCTCCTCGGTCTGCACGGAATTTGACTTAAACGGGCATTACAATTTTTAAAGGATAGGTGAGAGTGCTTGTATATATTTTGTATTTAGTAAAGGGCTTTATATAGGTGCTTAACCCAGCCTAAGAGTTACTAGTCTATTAATGAGAGCAATTCAAATGTCAAGTCAATTACACCCACTCAGCGCACTACACCATTAAGTGGTCTGTTTAATAAGCCCTTAAACAGATCAGTTCAAAAGCCCAAAGTTCATATTTAGTTAGGGGTGTTCAATTGGTTAATCGATTAGGTTTTGACCAAAAATAGCCAAACCGAAACCGCACTGCCCAAATGATGAACCCGGACTGAATTGCCTATGTTCGGTTCTGTTAGATTCGAGTTGGTTTGATCGGGTTGCGTTCGTGCTGACGCGAGACCTTCAAGTAAAGATCAATTATATTTGGACTGCATGATCACTAGAGTCCACACATGCTTGAGCTATTAGATGATGGAAAGTGGAAAGACAAAATGAAGGCGGAAAAACACAAGCAAGAAGCATCATCGATAAAGAGACTTTTGAGACAAAACATTCGTAGTCGAAGACGTGTGTGGTTCTGTATCTCAAATCTCAACCAGTTGCGATTAATTAGGAGCCATAGAGAATAGGAAATTAGTTATGAAAGGAAACCATGTTCGGAGATTAGGAAAGTAGTTATGAAAGGAAACTGCGTTAATTAGCCGTGATAGAACGCGAATTAATTGGGATTCCCAGTTCAAAAAATCCAATTCATCATCAAATTAGGTCCTTAATGTATAACAAAAATCCAATTGCTCAACCCGAGCTGACCCAAAGTCAGTTTACAACCGAACCGGAACTACTGAAGTTCGTGCAGTTTGGTTGGTTAACTCAGTTTCTTCCGAAGTATGATCACCCCTACGCTCAAACTATACGACGAAGCACAGAGCGGCTAGCGTTGCTACCAATGGTGCGCCACCTATACGAACGCCCATACTTGTTGCCGACGGTGCGCCACCTACGGCAATGTGCTAAATGCCAAGTGCACCTACAAAGCACCCATTTTACTTTAGCTCGATTAACCCTGATCCACGACTACCCGAACTGAGTTTGAGCCCAAGTCAAAATCTAACATTAAACTTACAGAGAGTACTAGATTAAATGAGCTGAGACAAGCGTTAAACCTGTGACCTATGATTTGCTCAAAAATATTTCAACCACTTCGCTATAGAGTATTTTTATTCAATATATACTATAACATATATGTAGTTCGAAGCTTAGCCCGGTTTGGAAAACTTTTTACAAAAATTCTCACATTTGTAAGGGGATGAAATAAACTAGATGAGAGTTTAAAATGAGTTTGGATTTATAATTGAGTTAAATGGATCAGGGTTTCCAAGGTGATGAAATAGAGAAGATGAGAATTTAAAAATGAGTTTGGGTTTATAATTAAGCTAAAAAGCTAAGCTACTTTCGAATTTTGATGATTTTGGGGACTAATATCAAAATAGCAAAGATTTGAGAGACCAATTTCAAATCTTTCTTATTGGCGACCAAGTTTTAGGTCTATTTGACCTTCAGGGTCAATAAAGATATCGAACTGTCATCGGAGTAATATAAAATGCCAAAATGTCTAAATGGGTCAAACAATCTAATAATTTAGCATATAAATTTTATATTACTTTTGTACTATCATTAGCAAAAGAGTAGGGTCCATGATAACTCACTATCTTTTAGGACAATTTCATAAATTTTCAGACATAGTTATTTGTGTTAGTACAAAAATGGAAAATTTTGTAATATGGTGAAATAAAAAAAAATTTACCTTCACTTACTACTAGACTTCTTTTCACTTTGTAGCCAAATAAAATTTTCTTCCTTCAACACTTTTATCGTTAATTTTCTCATATATTTATATTAGTTAGTTTCCACTCATCTATCAAAAAAATATATATAGTAAAATTAGGATTAAACTCATATAACATGACGTTGTTTTAGATCCCCGTCAACATTTTTTATGAGGAATGCTAACTAAGAACTATTGCATTCAACAAATTGTACCTGAAAGACGTCATAGAAAACCTTTTTTGGCAGAAAACTTATTATATTGTTATTATTTCAACAAAAAAGGGATAAATTGCACTTAAATAGCATATAGTTTCCCCCTTGTTGCACTTAAATACTACTAGTTGTATTTTGGTATTAAAAAAATACCATAACATTTTCAAAATTGACATGTTACTACTATCGATCATGTAAACATAAAAATTTTTACCAAACTATTTCTCTGTAATACACACATACTAATTTTAGAGCTCTCTAACCATTAAATACGTTAAATTTGTTGAACCAAGTGTATTTTTCAAACTCTATTTTAATGTTGAATTAAGATAAGTTTGAAAAGAAACTTATAGCAAATTTAGATAATATTAATGGTTAGAAAGCTCCAAAATTAGTATGTAAGTATTACATAGAAACATTCGAGTGAAAATTTCCATGTTTGCATGATAGATGGTAGTAACATGCAAATTTTGGAAACATTATGATATATTTTTTTCCCACCACTAGTGGTATTTAAGTGCAACAAGTGAGAAACTATATTAAGTGCAATTTATAGAAAAAGGCAAAATCTCACTAGAGGTCCCTCGTGTGTTAGCTAAATTTTATTTGAGTCCTTAATGTTTTCTCCATCATCAAATTAGGTCCTTTCTGAGATTTTCTATTGTCTATTGCTGACGTAACAATTAACTGGATTGTCTTTTCTCTATCCTTTTTACCATGTAACCCTTTACAAGTTTTAAAAATTATATAAGTTTTGAACATTATAAATAGCCCCCAAAAAATTTTCAAAAACTACATGTGATCCTCTAAAAAGTTCACAATTACTAACCCTAACCCCTTAAATTTTTTAAAAATTACAAATAGCACCTTAAAAGTTATTAATAAATTTTATAATTTTTAGGGGGGCTATTTGTAAATTTTTTATATCCTATTTGTGAAAATTTAGAAGTCTAATTATAGTTTTCAAAACTTTAGCGGCTGTTGACATATTTTCTAGAAGGGTTTTAAAAAAAAATTAGGGGGTTATTTATAATTTTTATAAGTTTTAGAGGGCTGTTTAGAAAACTTTTAGGGGCTCTGCTTAGAATATGCAAACAGCTCCTAGAAGTTTAAAAAACTATGAATTAGACCCTCAAATTTTAACAAACAAACCCTCAACAATTTTACTAACAGCCTCTTGAAAGTTTAAAAATTACAAATAATATTCAAGGTGCTATTTATAATTTTTAGAACTTTTAAGGGCCGTTTGTAAATTTTTTTTAGGGGATCAATTGCTGCTTTAGAAAAATTTAGAGGGATAATTATAATATTTAAAAGGGAAAATTTGCAAAATAGACCGTTTTTATAAAGTAATTAGCGAAATAGACCGTTTTTTAAAGTAATTAGCAAAATAGACCTTTTTTGGCAAAAGAGGTCGATTTTGAAAAAGGGTTCAGAAAACATACGGGACTACTAGTCCCGTATGTTTAAAGTTAACTAATCTCATGATTAGTCCACTCAGAAAATATACGGGACTACTAGTCCCGTATATTTTCTGTTTAGTTAACAAAACGTACGGGGCAAGCCAAATCCACTACTAGTTTGATGTAAGATTCTGAAGCTGTTTAAATTAGGTTTAGACTTAATAGATAAGTTAGAAGTTGAATCGTCTGCTTCATAGATGGTCACAAGCTTTGGCTTGCCCCGTCAATGTCGCGTTAAAGATCAAACCTCAGTTGACATGCTCATAAGAAAAATTTCCAATATTACATCAAAGATAACCTCCAACTTAAAATATTTGCTAAAAATTTACAATCAGAGACAGAATGCCTGTTTGACAACTAGAATTCAGCTTCTTCTGGACCCAATTCAGGCAAATGACAATAACAGAGTAGTCTTTGGCATATGCAATTGTCAGCGCCTGCTAGCATACACGAGAAGTATTTCATCCTGTATCAGCACTATTTCACTCATAAATGAGAAGGAAGAGTATAGGTACTGATGTTAGTTTGTTCCCAGTTAAAACTGAAGCCCTTGTCTAGCCTAGCAGTGGATTTGGCTACTCTGCAAAACGTACGGGACTACTAGTCCTGTACGTTTTGTTAACTAAACAGAAAATATACGGGACTAGTAGTCCCGTATATTTTCTGAGTGGACTAATCATGAGATTAGTTAACTTTAAACATACGAGACTAGTAGTCCCGTATGTTTTCTGAACCCTTTTTCAAAATCGATCTCTTTTGCTAAAAAACGGTCTATTTTGCTAATTACTTTAAAAAACGGTCTATTTCGCTAATTACTTTATAAAAACGGTCTATTTTGCAAATTTTCCCTATTTAAAACGTTTGGAGTGTTGTTTAAAATTTTTAAAACTTGTAGGGGTTACGTGATAAAAAGGAGAGAGATTGTCCAATCATCTGCCACGTTAGCAATAGATAACATAATATATCAAAAGGACCTAATTTGATGACGATGACGAAGAGAATATTAGAGATATCTATTGATGACTTTCAAATATTAAAACCTTAAATAAAAATTGGCTAATACATTGAAGACCTATAATAAAGTTTTGCCAAAAAAACTACACTAATACATATTTTTAAGCTAGAACGGTACTTGTTTTCCCACCTCGGATTTATTTTATACTTTCTTGCTTCTTGTTTGTAGTCGTGAGGTACGATACAGCTTTCCCACCTCGGATGCTTAACAGGTAGCCAAAAACTTTCTTCATAAAAATAAGTTCTAGCACTTTACTTTTTTTCTTTTTTTTCCCAAGAAAAGCATCGCAATTTCAAATTAAAAAAAAGGCTAAATATAAGGAAATTCCAATTAACTTTAAACAGTTATCACCTAAACTCCTATAGCTTTCAAAATATTAGATATCTCCCTTTAACTCTAAACCTTAATCAGTTTACACGGCATAGCTTTTAAAATATAAAAAAAACCCTAACTTAGGGTTAGGGGTGATGAGAAAAATCCCCTTTGAGTTTACAATTTATCAGAACCCCCTCCCCCCCCTGAATATCATAAACACAAATTTCGCATGTGTGAATAAAATAAGGTAGGTGAATATTATTGTTAGTGAAACTTATCATTAAAGTTGTTAAAAGTTTTTTCCAATTCAAATTTAAAGATGGTTTTCTAATAACCCTAACTTAAGAGGGGCTTTTTCTAATGTTGTGAAAGCTATGAGAGGTTACTCTCGTAATCATCCAAACTAAAGAGAAGTTTCCTGATACTTAACCTTAACCAAATGCGTTGCTCCTAGAATGACCATCTTTGGTAGCACCCAGAAGTCAACCCAAACTCTACTACCTACGCTGGGACCAAAACTAACATCTCATTGACATCGACGGGTGCTTGTTAAATTGGAAAAGAGGGTTTTTTTTCGGGGGGGTTGAACAATAATTTTTCGATTACCATGTTTACCTATTTCGTTATGGTAAAACAGTTAATCTAATAAGAGGCGGCCTAGTAAATCACGTGACAAAATCATTTCGTTTTCTCACAGGGCGCCTAGGCTCGATTTCTGTACGCATCAAAAGCGTGAAAAAAAAAAAACAACTAATCTGATTGGCCGCCAAGGCGCATTGAGTCCTGGTGGCCTTATTAATTGTTCCTGCGGAACACCATACCTTACTCCCAATTTCTCCTCAAACGATAAACACCGTGGGCCCTACCAAAATCTCATGGCGGTTCATGGGTTTTTAAAAGACAGACGCGTCTCCTCCTCCTCCGTAGTGCTAATAAACAGAGAGGGGGAAAACAACACCACAATAAATATAGTGAAATTCCTTGGAGAGAGAGAGAGAGAGAGAGAGAAGAAAGAGAGAGAATGGAGAGAGCTCCATCTTCAAGGTTCAAAAGGGTGTGTGTATTTTGTGGGAGCAGCCCAGGGAAGAAGCAGAGCTATCAAATTGCTGCAATTGAGCTCGGCCATGAATTAGTAAGTCTCATTTTTCCCGAAAGGATAAAGTTCAAATAACCCCCTCGTTTATACGTTCAGTAGCATGAATCATCCCTCGGTTATTTCAGTAGTGCTTATCATTTCGGGAAGTATATATATGGCAGTTAACCCCCCGGGTGAAAGGGGTGTTAAGTTCCAGTGAAATAGTTCAGGGACAGTAAATGTTAGTGGACATATATATATGCGATAGGTGTAACTTACCCATTTCTAAGAATATTAATTATTAAGTATCTTGTTAATTAATGAATGATAGTGGTTAAATTGAAGGTTAAGAGAGACATAGATTTGGTCTACGGCGGAGGGAGTATTGGGCTCATGGGCCTTGTTTCACAGGCCGTTTATGACGGAGGCCGTCATGTCATTGGGTCAGTATTTGATTGAATTAATAATAATGAAAAGGATTTGTCTGATTAATTAGAGTTTGAATTTACTTGTTTTTTCCTTTATACTTTTTTCAGGGTGATTCCTAGGACTCTAATGCCAAGAGAGGTACAAACACATTTTGTTTTATTTTATTTTTATTCTTTAGAGGAAAATGTTTCGGGTTTTTTCATAAAGTTAGGCTTCGCCTCCTTTTTCATTGTTACTGCCATTTGAAGTATTAACGATTTTTTTTCTGTTTTTTGGGAAAATCGATTAAGTAGGTATTTAGGTAATTAATTAATTGTGTTTTACCTTCTTAGTGCGGGCACAGATGTACTTTTTTTAGTTTTTCCTATTGAAGTTAATTTGTATTTGGTTCTTCTTTTTTTTATTTTTACGTGTATCTTTTGTCCTATTCATCGAGATATCTTCGGAATTATACCTTCGGAAAATCCAGCAGTTTTTTTTTTGGAGCCATCTTTTGTCCTAAAATAATGTTAGGGGCACACCCCCTA
>BQKN01001067.1:900566-984149 GCA_022839385.1 Asparagus kiusianus | reverse complement strand
CTACAAACACCAAGGGGCGGGCTTGCTGGGAAAAATCTTAAAGTTTATAGGGATATTGTAGAACACCCCGAAGTTCAAGGTGCTTGGTGAGAAAAGAGGTCCACAGAGTAAAGAGGTAAAGCCCTCCAAATTAAATTTAAAAATTTTCGTAAATTAAACTAACCCGAAGATATATATTTGTGTATCTTCATCCATATCGTATCATATATGAATATTAGTGTGAACACCGTGCAAAACACGGTATATTTTTTTAGCTACAGTAATCCCGTTGTTAACAGCTACAAGTTTTACATTTTTTTGGATTGCTACAATATCCCTTACTGCTACAGTAATCCCGTGTGCTACAGTAACATTTTTCAAAATACCGGCGTGTCCATCTTCGTGTTTGCTACAGTAATAATGATCCAGTAAATCTTGTTGTGGTATTTACTGTAGCATGAATAATACTGTAGCATGAATAATGAATCTTGGGTTATTCTATTTGTATAGAGGAGTAGATTTAGTACCCATATTTGTATATATATGAATGTATCTGCAGATATGCATACCCTTCTGCATACCTAATTAACAGCTTATATGTTTATTCAATCCAAACAATCATCATAGTAGCTAATATGATCCACCACCATCTAATTGTCAATCGAACACTCTTTTACCCAATAGCAAACTAAAGATACAAATATTGCCACTATATATACGTATAGGACGTTAGTTGCAACTGACGGGTTCATAGATTCAGCTTCTTTTTTCTATTATGGGCGCTTTCTTTCCACTGTCTTCTATTTTTGTCCTTGATGGATGAAAAACACTTTAAAATTATTAAAGTAAGAGAGAGAGTCTTGAGTAAATTTTTCTTTAAGTTGAATATTGAGTGTGCACATATATTTATACAAGTAGAGGAGAGTGATGTGTGTTCTCACAACCAATATGGGACTAAAACCCCACTACTAACACTATTATTAACACTATTATCAACAGCCCCCTCAAACTCATGTTGGATCAAACAAAGTGAGTTTGCGTATAAGAAACTGAAACTAATGAACATGTAAGGCCTTTGTGAAGAAATCTGCAAGTTCGTCGGCGGATGACACATGAGGAAGTTGAATTGTCTTATCATTGATAACTTGTTGACGGACAAAATGAGCGTCGATCACAATGTGTTTGGTCCTCTCATGAAATACTGGATTATTAGCAATCTAGATGACACTCTTATTATCATAGTATAGAAGAGTAGGAGTCAAAACAGAAATACTGAAATCACTAAGAAGACGACGAAGATGAATAATCTCTTTAGCTGTTGTTGACATTGCACGATACTCTGCCTCGATGCTGGAAAGAACAACAACATCTTATTTCTTACTCCGTCAGAAAATTAGGAAATCACCAAGAAATATACAATAACCTGTAGTAGATTTTTTGGTAATGGGATCACCAGCCTAATCAGTATTAGAATATGCACAAAGCTCTAACTTAGATGTAGCAGGAAGCAGAAAAGAGCGAGTGCTAGTACCCGGAGATACCGAAGAATCTGTAATAATACAACATAGTATACAGAAGGTGAGGCGCTAACAAATTGACTGACAATGCCAACAACATGAGAGATATCTGGTTGAGAGATGCATAGATAGACCAACTGACCAATAAGATATCGTTATCGGGTAGGATCAGATAGAGACTTACCATCAGTAGAGTGAAGTTTAACATTTTGTTGGAGTAGAGTATCGACAGTTGTATCGTCAGTTAGCTCAGCTCAATCTAAAATATCCGAGAGATACTTCTGTTGAGATAGTAGTACACCCCGCGTGCCTTGAAAAATTTCTAGGCTAAGAAAATACCGAATAGATCTAAGATCATTCATGTGGAACTGTTGTTGCAATTGAGATTTTGCGTACTGTATACCAGCCATATCATCACCTGTAATGATCATATCATCTACATAGATGAGTAATAAAACTATGACATGCGATATAGTGCAAACAAATAAAGAAGCATCTTGTTGACTTTTCATAAAGCCCGCCTTAAGCACGACATCGCGAAAACACTCAAACGAAGCGTGGGGTGCCTGTTTGAGACCATAAACAGCACGGCGAAGGAGACATACATGTCTCAGAGGAATATTGGACCCTGGAGGCGGTTGCATATATACTGTCTCAAATAAAGAGCCATGGAGAAAAGTATTTTTGACATATATCTGGTATAACGGCCAACGATGAGCAGCAGTGACTGCAAGAAGAGTACGAACGGTAGACATCTAAGCAATAGGAGCAAATATCTTCTCATAATCAATACCTTGTTGCTGAGTAAAACCTCGAGCCACTAAACAAGCTTTTTGATGTTCAATGGTGCCATCAGGACAATACTTGACCTTATAAACTTATTTACTACCAACTAAAGAGATGCCAGGGGGATATGGAATAACATCCCAGGTATGTGTTTGCTGAAAGGCTTGAAATTCCTCAGCCATAGCCTATCGCCACTCTAAAAATTGAACGACCTCTTGAAAGGACTTTGGCTCAACTGTAGTATGAATGACAGCAAAAAAATTATGAAAGATAGATGAATAGGACATAACCGAAGCATACTGTGCAGGCATGACATGTGGGCATTTGCCTCGAAGAAGAGCAAGAGGAACCTAAGGCGGGGGAGATGGTGGCGCAGGTGCATGGAGATCAACGGTATTTTCTAGAATCGGTGTCGTGTTTACAGGATATAGATCAGATGGTGAAAGAGAAGGCTCAGGTGAGGGGGAGTTAATAGAAGGAGATGGAGAGATTTCAGGGAGATCTCGAAAGGAGAACTGAGGTAAGAAAGTGGGTGATGCAGCTGGAGGAGAAGCACGATCAATAGTGTGGATGAAATTAAAATTATCGAAAGCAGAATAAAATGGAGAATTCTCTTCGAACTGAACGTGTCGAGATATATGAACTCGACGAGATGCAAGATTATAATAACGATAACCTTAATGTTCCGAACTAATTCCTAAATAGACACATAGAACAGCTCTGGAAGATAATTTATCACATTCGTGAGATGGCAGAAGAATGAAACAGCGACAACAAAAAACACGGACTAGATCATAAAAGGGAGGATGAGTATAAATGACTATAAGGAGTAGCACCAGAAAAAGAGCTAGATGGAGTGATATTAATAGCATGAGTAGCAGTGAGAATGGCCTCAGCCCAGAAATAATAAGGAACAGAGTAAGAAATGAGCATGGATCTAGCGGTATCGAGAATATGACGATGTTTGCGTTCAGCAATACCATTTTGCTCATGAGTGTAGGGATATGACTATTGAAAGATAGTCCTATGAGAGGACATGATAGTATGCATGATAGAGGATAGGTACTCTTTGGCACAGTCAGAACGAAAAACTTTAATACGAGCTTGCCACTGAGTGAAGATCATCGTAGTGAAGGCTTGATAAGCAGCAAGTAAGTCAGAGTGATTTTTAAGTAAGTAGACCCAAGTATAACAAGAGAAATCATTGATAAAACTAACATAATATAAGTAGCCAGATGAACAAGGCAGAAGAGCTGGCCCCAGATATCAGAATGGACCAAATCAAATAAGGAAGTGGAAACAGATGTACTGGTTAGAAATGATAGAGCAGTGAATTTAGCCAATTTATAATCAGTACATGACTCAATATGAGAACGAGAGTATACGGGACCAAGTACTCCAGACTGGATAAGACTTTCCAGTCTTTTATGAGATGCATGACCAAGTTGTGTATGCCACAAATCTGCGGAAAGTAAGGTAGATGATTTTGGACTTATAAAAGCAACAAGAGAACGTGGACGTATGGACTTTGGAAGGTGAAGATATTCTAAAATATACAGTTTGTGTCTCCTCCGGCCGGTCCTAACAGTCTTGCCCGTCTGTGGATTTGCACAATACAAGTATTAGAAGAAAATGAGACAAGTAGGCTATCCATACATAATGAGCTAATATAAATTAAATTCAAACACAACAGAGGAGCCACATAGACGGGGTCAAGAGTTAGACGATGGGTCAGTTTGTGGGGTGATAGAGCCATACTCAGTGATGACAAAGGTTGTCCAACAGCTGTATAGATTGGGGGAAGAGAAGAGGAAGTGAAGACAAAAGATAAGAGGGAGGCATTACGAGTCATATGAAAGGAACAGCCAGAGTTAAAAATCTAGAGATTGTTCATATCAGAGACAAAAGGTTAGTTGAAGAACTAGCAAGACGCATACCAGAGAGTTGTGCAGTAGATGTAGAGGCTCTATGGTGAAGAGCATCAATTTGATGGTGAATATCAGAGAGTTGTGCGGCAAATGGAGGGGTGGTATGCTGAAGGGTCACAATTTGACGTCTAATATTTGTAATAGCTTAAAGAGCCTTAATTTGACGGTGAATATCAAAGAGTTTTACAGCAGGAGAGGTGGTATGCTGAAGAGCCGTAATTTGATGGCTAATATCTGAATAACTTGAATGGTAGGGTCTGAAGTGATAGATGGTATAACATTGACTGGTAATCCTGGTACACTAGAGGATTAGGACTAAGGGGATCACTGACTACGGCCAGTTTCTGAGGAACGTAACTCAGGATGAAGCTAGAAATATTTCTCAAAGCGGTGTCCCTCCTTCTTATAATAGGTGCAAAAGAGCTTAGACCGAGCCTAAGAAGCAGGTGCTAGTGAATAGGCTATAATAGTAGCAATTCAAAGTTTAAGATAATAATCCTTGAATGAAACCCGAATGTTTACAGGAGAACCCGAAGGTTAATGTAGAAACCCGAAGGTTAAAATGTAAGAACCCGAAGGTTAAATTTGTACCCGAAGTTTATACATGACTGTCAAATCAGAGAAAAAAGAAGCAACCGGCGACCAAGGTGGGTCGAAGATTGGTCGGATCTGATGCTCACGTCGGAGACCTACAACGGATTAATGCTAATGTTGAAACGTTGAGACATCGAGAAGGATTGAAACGGAGATGCCGTTACTGACTGTGAAACAACAATATCATTTGTTTGAGGCCGAGAGACGGCTTGAAATGGTGATATCGTTAATTTGAGACCTAGAGACGGTGTTGAAAAACCGTTATGCCATAAATTTGAGATCAGGAGATGATCTTGAAACGGTAATGTCGTTAACCCGAAGGTTAAAAATATAACCTCGAAGATTAAAATGGAACCCGAAGGTTAATCGAGAACGTGAAATGCGTTAAGAGGCCGTAAAGCGGCAATGTCAAAAATCTGGCAGAGGAAAGCAAAAAGGCATTAAACGACTACAAAGCAGCAAGGCCAAGATTTGGCAAAAGAACACAGAAGCGTTAAATTTTTTTATTGAAAGTGAAATAATAACCCTAGTTCTAATATCACGTTAAAGTAAGAGAGAGAGAAAATTGGGTAAATTTCTCCTTAAGTTGAATATTGAGTATGCACATATATTTATACAAGTCGAGGAGGGTGAGGTGTGTTCTCACAACCAATGTGGGACTAAAAACCCACTATATTAACACTATTATCAACAAAAATCTTTAAAAATGTGTCAAATTTCCCAACTGAGTCCTGTCAAACTCTTGAAAATGGAATTAAACTGGATAAGTCAATGTTTAAGTTATCAAAATTTGGTTAAAAAGGGAGTTATTCGAGTTAGGAAGCAAGTCTTATCAAGAGGCTTTAATTTGAAAATCTTTGTTCATTTATATAGCTCTTGTATCATCACCATAGAACCATATCCATCTTTGAATTCATATCTGTGATTAGTAAATTTATATCGATAAATTAAATACCATATCCAATCCTTATCTGACTCATTAGCACTCCTACCTTGTAATATAAGCCACCCTGCTGTATTGTCATAAAGCCGATAGATTTTTGGATCTATGTCCTTTTTAAGCGACCCATCAAATGGGAGCTACCTAGTGCAGCACCCATTATAGAGATGCCTCAAGTGTGTCAAGTCAGTGCATCCTCCATCATCATGTAGGAGGAGGGCATAAAATTTTTGAAGGATTTCTCCCTTGATATGATTGTTTGAATAGCTTGTCTAGTCACAAGCACACAGCTTCAACAATTTATCAGGAGCTGAGAGGCATGGGAACTAATTTAGGTACTTTTTAAGGATCATGCTTTTTTCCCAAGAAATGCACAAGAATATTGCAAAGAAATAAATGGTTAGGGATATGAATCAACCGTAACATGCACGTGAAAGTAGAAGAATCTGATTTCTCTGCATTGTGAATTTAAGTGTAAATCACTTTCTTGATCATTACTGTTTGACAATCTAGAAGACTGTGATACATTCCCAACGTAAGTTGTTAGGATGCAAACCTTCAGCCCAAGCTCAACCAACGCTCAAGGCCCAACATTCGATGTCAAGTTCTCTCATCCAATTCATGGTTATATGACGCTACAATCTAAACATCAATTGTTAAGAAATTAATCCTTCTGATGAGTTGACAGACGCAATTGACGGTCCTCGTGAAATTACCACTAGATACCTCCATATCCCAGAAGAAAGGCACGATAGCTAAAAATGCCAGTGTTGGTTTGGGTGTAGACCAAACCTGTCAGGCGAGCTTGAGCGGGCGAGGAACTCATTCAGACGAGCTCGGCGAGATCTGCAGGCGAACTCGTGGTCGAAGTTCAGGCGAGCTCGTGGACGAAGTTCAAGCGAGCTCGACGATGCAGCGCAAGCGTGGAACTCCAAGCGAGCTCAGGGTTGAGGCGAAATGCAGGCGATCTTGTGAGTGGGCTCGAGGCCATTGCAGGCAAGGTTGACGCAGATGCAGGCGAGCTCGGGGTCGACATCAGGCAAGCTCGAACGTGGCACAGGTGAGGGCGGTCCGTAGGCAAGCTCGAGCGTGGGATCTAGGCTGTCGACAACCTGTCTCGAGCTGACACTAGGGTTTCCCTATAAAAAGGGAAACCCCTAGCACGAGATGGAGTGCTTCTCTTCTCCTTCTCTCTTGCGATTTTGGTGGCGGCGGAGTCTCTCTCTCTCTCTCTCTCTCTCTCTCTCTCTTTGGGAATTTAAGAGGAGAATTAAATTAAAGAAGAGGGGGATTTAATTTAAGAGAGAGGAAATTAAACACTGTAGCTACAATGTTGGTATTGCATTTATTGAGAGATCTCAAGTTTGAGATCTACTCTTGCATTGTAATTTTTGTTAATTAATAATAAATTAATTGTATGGCTCCCGAGAATGTAGGCAAGTTTGCCGAACCTCGTAAATTTTGGTGTACTTTTCTCTATACTATGTTTCTCGCTGTTTGAGGGGTTTAGTGTAGCCCTAGGTATTCCCCAATAATTGGTTTCAGAGACTGAAACGATTTAGAGGAAGTCAGATTCAAGTGAGAGCGATGGCCGTAGATGAAGGAAAAGTGAGATTAGAGAAGTTTGATGGAACAGATTTTAGATTTTGGAAAATATAGATAGAGGATTATCTGCATCAGAAAAATCTGTATCAAGTCCTCTTGGGAAAGAAGCCGGATTCTATGAAGGAAGATGAGTGGAACCTTCTAGATAGACAAGCCCTCAGAGTTATCAGATTGACGTTGACTCGTAATGTTGCATTCAATATTATGAAGAAAAAGACCACGGCGGGTCTTATGGCAGCATTCTCAAATATGTATGAGAAGCCATCAGCCGCGAATAAAATTCATTTGATGAGGCGGTTATTCAATCTGAGAATGGCAGAAGAAGCGTCAGTAGCACAATACCTCAATGAACTCAACACGGTCACAACCTAATTGAGTTCAGTTAAAATTGAGTTTGATGAGGAAGTTCGAGTGTTGACTCTTTTGTCTTCCCTACTAGAAAGCTGGAACGCTACAATCACGACTGTGAGTAGTTCATCGGGAAGTAACAAGTTAAAGTTCAACGATGTTCGTGATCTTGTTCTTAATGAGGAGATCCGACGGAGAGAGTCTGATTAAGCTACAACATCTTCAGTATTGCATACAAAGTCAAGAGATAGAAATTCAACCAGAGAGAACGGACAAGGCAAATCAAACTACAGAGGTATATCAAAGGACAGGAGGTCCAAGTCTAGGAATCCAAACAACAGCTTAAAGGCTATTGTAGGCTGTCTAAAAATCACAACAGATAGTTTATCCCCATCAAACATTAACATTGGAGTTTACAATTCGACGACTTCCAGAAGGCTATAATTTGAGGACTTTCACGGAGATCGATGAATGTTACGAATCAACGACCTTCACAACTGATGAAAACTCTGATCAATGGTCTTCACAACCAGTAATGAGAGTTCTAATCTAATGACTCTCACATTTCAAAGAGATAAAGCAAAGATTACTAAACATCGATTGTCGCGACTCTCTGATAGAAGAGATTACAAGCCAACTATCTCTTCAAATCCCAGAGGTGAAGCACAAGTGTCCTCATTCCAGAGTCAAAGCTATGCAAACGCAGCTCCTAAATGATGTAAACGCAGCGTCCATTCATTGCCGAGCGCAGCTTTCATTCGCTGCCGAACGCAGCTTCTAACAGCTGCCAACGCAGGATGCATCTGCTACCCAACACAGCTCGCAAACACTGTGTTCAAACGCAGATTTCATTCTAGAACGTAGGACTTGCGTTTGGCTCGTTCAAACACGAGTTGAACGATTCCAGAAACCATTTTCTCCCTATGATTTGAGGGATTTCCGCCCCCACTTAGGAGCGGATTAAGGAGGCGATTACACCTCATTCAGCCCCACTTAGGAGTGAATTATGGGGACAGTTACACCCCTAATACCTCTATAAATATGAAAAAACTCAACTGAGCGAAGGGGGATTTTTGGAGACCAGATTCTGGATAGGAGGAAATCAGGAGGTAACAATCTTCAACAACTAGATATTTCCAGACACTGATACTTGGCTTCTCAACCGAATTATTTTCAGCTCAAACAACTCTTTTTCACCAGAGTTAGTCACTCGTTCGGAGTTATAAAGCTCGTCAAGAGTTCTTAATCAGTTCAACCACACAAATCAGCTGTTCCAGTGAATTGAGATGTTCGGATCGTCAACGGAGAACAAATTCGACGCGAGCATTCGAAGGAGGTACTCCATCGCCACCGAGAAGAACCCAGAATTAAACAAAGGGGAGAATCCAGATCATTCTCCTCTCTTTTGTAATCAGGAAATCCAATTGTAACTGAGATTAAAGGAATACAGATTAATTTTTTTCATTTCTTTTTACTTTAAATTTTCCACCAAACAAAATATGGCGACTCTGCTGGGGACTAGCTTTTCTGACGAAGAAGTGGTGGCGTAATCCAATGTTCATCTTGCTGGAATGACTGTGGAAACTCTCGTTGTAGAGTTTGATCAAGCCAAGTACGAGGAAGCTCTTTCCTCCAGGTCGCTTAGCCCCAAGGCTAGGCGCAACATTCGAAAGATCTCGAAAGAGATCAAACCTGCTGCTGAAGTGCCAAAGAAAGCCCTATCCTTTGGCCGGAATTCATCAAACAGCCTTTCCTCCAAAGGAGCGGATTTGGCCTCTGCTGAACTCGTCCAACGAGTTGAACGATCTACGTCTGCATCAACACAACATACTACGGGTCACAAGCGGCCTATAGAAGAAGCGAATTCTATAAACGCCAATGACGTTGCAGCAAAGGCTTTGAAACAGGACAAGAAGAACGCCGTTTGAAGATGAAGAAGATCAATCCGACGTGCGCATCTTCGAGAAAATAGATCCCTGGTTCAACGTAAGGATTGCGTTTTAGAGGCTCTGCCCAAAAACTATGTTCCTACTCCAGAACACGTACTTTGCGGCAATGAGTCTAACTATGAGCCTCGGGTGATACAGCTTAAACGCGATCCTCAGTGGTGCATTATCCATCCAAAACACGGTACGATAAACACACACCTCATGAGTGTGTCCAAATAAAACATGACCCTAAGGGGTCTGTTTCATCAATTAAACGCAGGCCAAAGCCTGGTATTTATAAATCACAACGCGACTCTCGTGTTTTGTCTCCAGAACGCGATATGGTCCACCAAGTTCAAGGGAGTCGACATGGGTTTAAGATTCATGTCCAACAAGAACCAGTCTCGCCCACTCAAGGACAGGGGGTTTTATTTCCAACCTTATGCTCGGCGAGGAATTACTCTCAAGTCTCTGATTTCCGAGAATTACTCTCTAGAGGGAAACCAACGCAACAAGCAGCTCATTCATGCCACTGTGAGCGGCTTATTTCAGCAGTCCTTTCCGTATGCCACTGTTGTACACCTGAACCCCGCCAATCTGTGTTCGACAGATTGACGAATGTTGCTAGACCTGTCAAGCGACAACATTATCATAAGAAGAAAATAGAGGAAGCTGAATATCCCCAGGTCACTATCAATGTGATTGGCAGAGGGAAAATCTCGGCTCCTAATTCTAATGAATCAGAAAGAAGCCATTCCCCGACTGTTCGGGAAATTTGTGATGAGTTCGAAGGAGTATATCGACACACTCGGACTCGGACTGGAGCTATCTGCTTGGTTAACCATCAAAAGTTGGCCAAATGGATCATTTTCAATGATGAACATTCGGCAATCGTCAAGTCTCAATCTTCAAGCTCTGTCGTGGCACGAGAGGCTTCCGTTTACATGACCAGAGGCCTCGAGGATTTAGCTAAAAGAGTCGACGAACACCACGTTATGCTCCAAGCACAACAGAAGACACTTCTCCAAATAAAGGATATGCTGGCCCAGCTCCTTGCTGAAAAAGGTCAAAGACCGGAATCCTCCTTGAGGACAATCTCTAAAGGAAAGCAGAAAGTGCCTGAGAACTCGGAACATGAAACTCACAATCTGGAGTCTTCTTCTAAAAATGAGAGGGAGATGGAAAGAGAACCGAACCCTCAGTCAACTAAAGTGGATGAGCTAGAAGCCCGCCTCAATGCAATAGCCAACAGAAGCGAACTTCGTGAGGAAGGGGTGATACGGCCTTATCCTGCTGAATGGGATACAGTTCCCTATCCACCGAAGTTTAAGGCTCCGACTTTATAACCTTTTGATGGTATAAGGTCACCGAACCAATAAATCTACTACTTCAAGTCACAAACTGGTGATGTTGTAGCAAACGACGCCATCCTGACCCGTTTATTCATCGGTACGCTTAAAGGAGTTGCCTTCGAGTGGTTTATGAAACTGCCTGCTGGATCTATTAAAAAATGGGTAGATTTGAAAAGGCTTTTCTTAGCCAGGTTCTTCGAGGACGACACGGAAGTTTCGTTCCCGACTCTTCTAGCTACCAAGCAAAGGAAAGGAGAGTCCATTAAGACTTATGTGGAAAGATTCCGCAGCATGGCATTGTGGTGCCCATCAGGTATGACCCAATCAACCTTAGTTGAAACTTGCAGGTACAACTTGCAGACCCAGCTCCTCGCTCAGATAGGAGTGGCAGAATGTCGCTCCTGGAGATAATTAGTTTTGCAAGGAGAACAAGCCAAAGAAATTGTTACTCGGGTCAAGGCTGAAGAAGTTACTCAACCCAAGCCACAACAGCAACGCAACCAGAACAATGCGCTGCGCTCTAAGGGAAACGAGACGTTAGCTGCCGACACCGACACACACGCGCTACCTGCGAAGCAAGGCAAAGCACCAAACTAATAAAGAGAACCTAAGCAATACTCGTTCAAAGAAGAGCACGTGGACACTCTGTTCCAACTACTTCAGAAGAACAACAAATTGCAGCTCCCCGAGATCAGAAAACCAGATGAAGCAGGAAAGGTGGATGATCCTAATTATTGTCATTATCATAGGCTCTTGGGACATCCTACCATAAAATGTTATGTCTTCAAAGGCATCTTACAAAATCTGGTGAATGCTAATGTGCTGACCCTGAAGCCGGAGCAGAAGACCGTATCCACTAATTTGATAGCGGTCAAGTTCGGTGACTTTCCTTCTGTGGCGGCTGCAAATGGCGTTATTCCCGTCCACAAAGGGGAACTGCATATGAAAAACACCGACTTACACAGCCAAAAAGATAAGGGGTTGATACCCCTCAATACCTCAGAAGGAGAGATCATGTGGGTCCATCCTGATCTGATTGAAGACCAACAGTGGACGAACATCTCGTCCAAAAAGAGAGGAGGCAAGCCTAAGTCATCCAACATGATTAGCCCCTCCGTAAATAAGAATGATGATCATCTCAAACCTCTTACCGACTCAGAAGAAGAGAGGATTGCCCTGGCAGTATACTCAGGAGGCAACCCTGACACTCGGTCAGGAAAAGCTTACCCGAAAGATTACGACTAGAACGCTCAAGAAGCTGTAGAACAACCCCAAGACGCTGGGGGTTCTGTACCGAAGAAGCCGATCGATAAAGGGAAACAAAAAGAGATCCGGTTCAACAAAAATCTTCACCAGGAACTCGGGGAGTCGAGCACTCCCTTCTAATTTAATGTCATAGCACAGCTGGCCAACATACCGGCCAGGATTACTCTATATGAGCTCTTGAGGTTGTCCAAAACTACCAAGGAAGCTCTAATTAAAGCCTTAAAGAACACGGAAAGCTTTATTACACAAGTCGCTCCAATCCCTGAAGCTTCTAAAGATCAATCTTATCTGCAATGCCTTGAAGCAGCAAGAAGTCTACCGTGCATATCATTCACTCAGGAAGACATGCAAGTGAAGCACAAACATGACAGACCCTTGTACTATACAGGATACATCAGGTCATTAGAAATCAACCGCGTCCAAGTCGACCCGGGCTCAGCACTCAGCATTATGCCTTACAGGGTCATGCAGGTCTTAGGGATTCTCATGCATCGGCTGAACGCTACTCAGACTACCATCTTCGGATTTAACGCTAACAGCACTCGGCCCCTGGGAAAGATCAAACTCAGATGCCCGATTAGAGATCTCAAGTCCGAAGTAACTTGTTACATCATAGATGCGGACACGTCCTACAATCTATTATTAGGACGACCATGTATTCATGCAAATCGCATTGTCCCATCCACCCTACATCAAGTTATGAAGTATGCTAATGATGAAGGAGAAGTTCGAACCCTTATTGCGGAAAAATACCCTTTCAGAGGAGTAGAGAACTTCCACACAGATTTAGTCTTCTACTCAGAATCACAGGAGAAAGAAGAGGTTGACAGCGGTAATGAAGCAGACGTCGAGCCAGACCCTGAAGGAGATTGCCCTTGGGAGTTAAACTTCAATGTAATGGGTCCAGTTAAGAACAATAATAATGTACCGAGAGAGAGCGAGTGGTGCATTAATAAAGATTCTATTTTGACGTACTTGTCTGATGGATCTGCTAAAGCTGAACAAATACAGAATGATACTAAGATAGGTACCGGCTTATGGCACACATTATGCGTCGACGCATCACTAACATTGCCGATTAGGTCATCCTTTGCTTCAGATGAAGAAGTAGAAGATGCTCCGAAGGCTTTCTTTAAAGTCCCACCTAAAAAGAAAAGGCAGAGGACGATCCATTTCGGTAAAGTTAAACCTGAACTACTCAAACGAGGAAGTTCAGAAGAAGATAATGGAATTCCGCAATTCTATTATCATGAACCTAATTCCATACATCTAATGAAACGGATGTGATATAACTTTAACGAAAAACAAGGTTTAAACTTTGGGAAAGAAAGACAAACACCAATTCGGATGTCTCTGACCCCTGAAGGAAAACCTCCGGATTATTATCAAAAAACTGGAAGAGGCGTAGGCTATATCACAACTCCCTCCCTTTCAAAAAATAAAACCAGTAACTGTCTGTGTCAAGATCATTCGTCCGAAACCTCATTGTGGGAATCCGATATCAGCATCGGACCCTTCTTTAAAAGTTCAACCGTGAACATGGTTTCAACTAGTCATCCAGATGAAGATGCAGGCGGTGACAAAGAGTAAATCAAATCAATTGATGATCCTTGGATTAAACGTCTTAACATCTTATGGGATATGCGCTTTGAGTATCACGAACCACCTACTGAAGACAAAGTAATCCAGGTCAACATGGGGGACGAATCCGACCCTAAACCAATCTTCATAAGTGAAAGCTTGTCATCATCCGAGAAAGAGGACCTTATATCTCTCATTAGAGAATATATAGATGTCTTTGATTGGAATTACGAAGACATGCCTGTCCAAAAGACGAGTTTCCACTTCCCATCACGGACGTCATGATTGGCAATACATGTGGATATGAAAGGATGTCTTTCATGGATGGATTCTCCTACAATCAAATCAAGATGTATCCTGAAGATGAAAAGCATACTGCGTTCATAACTCCACTGAGGGTGTATTGCTACACAATGATACCCTTTGGCCTAAAAAACACAGATGCAACTTATCAACGTGCAATGAACGCCATCTTCCACGAGCATCTGCGTAAGAAGATAGAATGCTACGTTGACAACATAGTAGTAAAAAAGCAACATAAAGGTGATCATCTTACAAACTTGAAGACAATGTTCAATATCATGCGAACACATCAGCTGAAGATGAACCCGACAAAATTGTTCCTTAGGGTATCAAGCGGAAAATTCCTGGGGTTTATCATCACATCCAAGGGAATTTATCTTGATCCAGAGAAGGTGCGTTCTATCCAAAATATGCTACCTCTGAAGAATCTTAAAAAACTCAAAGGTTTACAAGGCAGACTGGCCTACATTCGGAGATTCATATCTAACCTCTCAGGACGCTGCCAACCGTTCTCTAAACTTATGAGAAAGGGAGTGTCCTTTATTTAGGATGGAGAATGCCAGAGAGCATTTGAAGAGATTAAGAGATATCTCACTCAACCGCCGGTTCTCGTGGCCCCAGTATCGGATAAACCATTCCTGTTATACGTGAGGGCTATAGATCATTCTCTCGGAGCTTTACTAGCTCAGAACAACGATCAAGGCTAAGAGCAAGCCATCTACTACTTAAGCAGGACCATGATGGGAGCCGAACACCGGTATAATCCGGTCGAGAAAGAATGTCTCGCTTTAGTATTTGTAGTCCAGAAGATGCGACATTACCTATCACGCCCCGCTTTCTAAAATACCCGGGAATCGGAACGTGAACAAGCCAGTGACGTATTAGATTGAGAAGAAATATACACTACCATTTTATTTTATTTTTTTTCTTCTCAATCCAATACGCTAAGCGTCTGAAAATAAATACAATACAAAGTCACAAGTCCCCGATCACAATCAGCAATAATATAATAGACAAACTCAGAATAAAAAATAACATATCACAATAGGATAACATCCGAGACATAATATTCGGATCAACGTGCCCTTATACAAAACTGAACATAAGATTACTAGAGAATATAAAAATACACTGATTTAAAGGAAATGAAGGTGCTACAAAACAAATTGAAAGGAATGACTAAGCTTTAGCTTCTTCTTCTGCTACGTCTGCAAGGCACTCATGCTGAGAATCCTCTAGCTCCTGGCGATCTCCCAGCTAGACCTGTTCTTCCTCTAAGTCTGACGTACACCAGAGAAAACAGGTGTACGTCAGCGTGTATGGCACACGGCAAGACCCGACCCCACAAAAAAAATAGAACGAACGGAAATCCAATGCTACAAACGATACGATAACATAAACAAAAAAAGAACGTACAATTAAAATCCACAAATCAACATGAAAACACTACTAAATCATGATAACATAAAGCATCCAGAATCGATCAGGTAACGAGATCATGTAGCTAGCGATCAGTCTAATCATCCAAGTAACAGGGGCATACAATAGATGGAATTAATACCTAAAAATCTACAACAAGAGACGTAGTACGTCGAGCGAAATAATTCAAACAAGGAAACCCTCATGTATATACCATATGTCTCAAATTATAGATAATTAAATATTAACTCCGATCTATGTATGAAAAGAAACACAACTGGACTACATCTCACAAGAACTCATACTTAGCCAAGAAATGAGGTCATGTAACTAACCATCTTATAACAGGTCACTGGTTCACATCTCACACAGAGTCAAAGTTCACATTATCGGATATCTGGTTAACAACCACATCTCACTAGTACCTCAGACCCGCCCCAGTGCGAAACGATTCACTGGTACGTGCCTGGAAATAATCAATAATTACAATATCATCGCTCCTCAGACCTACCCCAGTGCGAAACGATTCACTGGTGCGAGCCTGGAAATAAACAACAAACACATCCGATCACTGCTCCTCAGACCCACCCCTGTGCGAAACGATTCACTGGTGTGAGCCTGGAAATAAACAACAACATATCCGATAACATGAACCCAGACCTTCCCATCCCAACTCTTCTTATTTTCTAAGTCAACAATACACAAGTATCATGGTCTCGTACACGACACACTAGGCAACTAAGGACATGAACTACTAACGGTTCTCAACAAAACAAGAAATAATAAATAAAAACAACTAATCTTATGCAAATCATATGATGAACATGACTATATAAGCTAGCAATGAAATCATGTGTGTATATATGACACGAGTGAGTATAAATAAGAGTGTCAACATGTCGGTGTCAATGTACATGAAACGTCGTGTTCTTCAACTATCAATCACATGGTCATAATACAAAAATAATCTTTTTCCAAAATAACTTATTTAAAAACATTTCTCATTATAAAATAATTTTGTTCCACAACATAAATTCTAAAAAAATTATAAATAATCTAAAATAATTCTGTTACCTAAATAAATTCTTTAATTTATTATATTTGTCCTCGGAATACTATTCATCACATAACTACTATTCATTCAATATTATTCATCAAACCCACGCAGATAATTATAGTACAAACTAATCTGCATATATAATATATAATTATTAAAATGACAATGAGAAGCAGGATCTTGCCTCGGGTTTTTATCGAACGAATTGACGTTGACGGCGCAGATCTAATCTGAGCGCGGGGAGCACGATGTCGGGAAGAGCTCCGGCGAGGGGCAGCGGGTCGGGACTAACGACGGTGGTTAGGCGGCGGCGACGAGGGATCTCGACGGGGAGGAGAGAGGAGCTGTCGGACAGCGAGCACGGCGGTCTCGACGTCGGGCAGCCGAGGAGGAACGATGGGGTGGTGCTGGGGGTTGCTGTCGGCGGATCTGAGACGTGGATGCTCGACGGGGAAGAGGAGGAGGCTGCTGAGTAGGGAGGAGACGTCGGAGGCTGGGGCGGTCGTCGGAGCAGCAGCTCGAGCGTGGTGGTCGGTGGCGAACTCAAGCAGAGTAGGGCTACGAGCTGGGGCTGACGGCGAGGTCGGGTTCGATGGTGAGCGGCTAAGGGGATAGCGCGAATGGCGGAGGAAGCCGGAGGGGAGAGCGGCTGAGGACAGCGGCGAGGTTGGTTGTTGAGGTGGTCGACAGTGGCCTAGTGGCGGCTTTGACGGGGAGGAGCGAACGGGGCTGGGTTCGTGGGGTTCGTGGCGGCGGGCGCTGGCGACGGCTTGAGGCGGTGGGGGTGGTCGGAGGAGGCGGAGGCGGACGAGATCTGAGAGAGGTAGAGGAGAGAGAAAGAACATGATGAGGGTGGCGGCGGTTTCGTGAGATGAAGATAGGGTGAAAGGCTAAATCAATATATATATATATATATATATATATATATATATATATATTAAGGGGATTTGGGTTTAGAAATTTAAACAAAAATAATTATAATAAATAATTTTGGGTACTTAAAAATTAAACTAATTACAAAATAATTATCTATAATTAAAAACGTACATATTGTACTAATACAACCGTTGATACGAAACAGTCAAAATATACCCATATTATACAATTAAATAGAAATAATTAATAATAAAAATTATATTTACTTACATTTAAAATCATATAATTTATAGAATAATTATATACATAGTAAAACGTACCAGTTGTACAAATACTACCGATAATACGCAACAGTAGAAATAATACAAGAAATTATACAAATAATACGTAATTAATAATACAACATATTATATAAAAATATACGTAATAATAATAATAATACCACGTATTATTCAAAATGATACGTAATAGTATCGATAACACAATGGATAAATTTCAAAAATTTTCACTGCACTAAATTAATTTATAAATATCAAAACCATTTAAATAAATATAAAACTTAGACTTTAAATCATAGAAAATTTCTAGAAAAGTGTGAAAAAATACAAATACTCTTTTAAAAACAATAATTAAATATTTAAAATACTAGAAAATTATTTTAACTAGTATAAAAATTCATGGTCCTTACATTACCTGGTAGGACAAACAATTCATCTCATTTCTAAGGTAAATCCTTTGAGAGTTCTGATGACGAAACGTCATCTCTAAATTGCCGGCTCGCAAAGTGGGCCATCCTCTTATCATAATATGACATGCAATTTATACCCCAACAAACGGTCAAGGGTCAAGCATTAGCGGACTTTTTAGCCGATCACCCGGTGCCAGGAACGTCTAGGTTGTATGAAGAATTACCCGATGAAATCGCTGAAGCCTGCGTCACTCGAGAAACTACGCAAGTGTGGAGATTATTCTTCGACGGTACATCTAGTGCAAACCCTCATGGAGTAATTACCACGGGAGTAGGGGTAGTGTTCATCTCTCTGAATGGTCACATGATCCCAAGAGGATTTTCCCTGATCGAACCCTGTACCAACAATGTAGCCGAGTATAATGCTCTGCTATTAGGAATGCAATTTGCTGAAGAGCTTAATATTCGACATCTTGAGACTTACGGTGACTCTCAGCTCATCGTAAATCAAGTCCGAGGGGAATACGAGGTGCGTCATGAGGATCTGATCCCGTACTACTTCGCAGTGCTAAAGCAAGCTAAGAAGTTCGAAAGTTTCTTTATTGAATACATTCCACGAACTCAGAATGCTTATGCAGACGCTTTAGCTTCGTTGGCAACTTCATTGGCATTGCCACCAGGGGCTGAAATGATGATCCTAGTCACGGGACGTGAGCTATACTGTTCCAAGCTTCCTATAGAAGAAAGTTTAGACAAGACAATAACAGGAGAAGTCTGTACAACCTCCATAGAGATTGAATCTAGGGACTGGCGATTCCTGTATATCGACTATGTCCTATACGAAATTTTACCAGATGATCCTAAGGAAGCGGCCGTTATCAAACGGAAGGTACTTCGATTCTATTATGATGTAGTTTCTCAAACTCTGTATCGTAAATCAAACGATAGAGTTTAGCTTCGATGTCTTTCTCGAAAGAATCAAAAGAGGCCCTCAAGGAGGCTCACGACGGAATGTGCGGAGCTCATCAACCCGGGGTTAAGTTTGGAGATCGCCTCCGACGAATCGACTATTATTGGCCGAAAATGTTTTCGGACGCTGTTGACTATGCTAAACGTTGTCACGCATGTCAAATTCATGGTGACTTTATCCATCAAGCACCAGGGAGCATACATCCCACATCTGCGTCTTGGCCATTTGAAATATGGGGTATGGATGTCGTAGGACCGATCTCGCCTCTGACTTCTAAAGGGCACCTGTTCATTCTGACCGTAACCGATTATTTCTCCAAATGGGCGGAGGCAATCCCGCTGAAAGAAGTCAAGACTTCAAATGTGATTAAGTTCATCAAACATCACGTCATCTACCGCTTTGGAGTCCCTAGACGAATAGTTCATGACAACGGGACACAATTTGTTAGCCTCGAATTTTAGAGATTTTGTGATAAGTTTCACATCCAAAGTGTTGTGTCTATAGCATATTATCCGCCAGCAAATAACCTTGTAGAAGCTTTTAACAAGATCATTGTGAAGTTTCTCAAAAAGTTTTTTTCCAAGAGCCGACGTGATTGGGACGAAAGACTCGGTGAATGTTTGTGGGCTATCGCACAACGGTGAGGACCCCTACAAGAACCACACCGTTCTCTTTAGTATATGGCTGTGAAGCTGTACTACCATTAGAGATTCAAATCCCTTCCCTAAGAGTCGCGATTACAATCGGACTGACAGAGGAAGAGAAACATCAACGACGTCTTCAAGAACTTAAAGCCTTAGATGACAAGCGACTTCAAGCGCAACAGCAGATTGAGTTGTATCAAGCCCGCATCTGTAAAGCCTATAACAAAAAGGTCAAAGAGCTGATTTTCAAGAAAGGCGATTTGGTTTTAGCTAATCGACGACCTATAGTAATGACCCACAAAACCAAAGGGAAGTTCAATCCCAAATAGGAAGGACCTTTTGTGATAGAAACAGTCTATTCTAATGGAGCCTACCGTCTCATCGATAAAAAAGGCGATAGGCTCATGATGCCAATTAATGGGAAATTTCTCAAGAAATATTATCCGTAGATTCCGAAGTCTCTTGTTTCCCCCCAAGTAAGCCAAGCCGGGGGTTGCCTACTAGGAGTTCGTTTGGACAAGGAGTAGTAATTTATTTCTCCTACTGTATACGTCGTCAAGTTAACATTACACCTCTGACGATTGAAGTTCTCGAGAACTGTTATAATAAAGAAAATTTCTCAAAATCTACCAGAAAACTATGAGATTGATTTGATTCAGTGGAAAAGTCTTAACAACTTAAGGTGCACAACCAAGGTTGGAAGAAAAAGCATCTAGTGTCCCTTAACGCAAGTCCTATAACTGCGTTTCAAGTCTCTTAGACGCAAGGCCCGACCCTGCGTTTTTGGTTTCTATAAGGGGGACAGACCCACGTTGAGTTCATTCAAACACAGAATTTCAACTATAACAAAAAAGCTTCCAGAGATTACTCTAACAATAGCAAAGAGGATTCCCAACAAATTGGAATGCGTCAGGTCTTCCAAAATGCAGGTTTTATAACTGCAGCTTAAGCCTCAGAGTTGCGTTCAAGCCTATTTAGACGCAAGGCTAAACCATGCGTCTTTGACTACTAAAAGGAGATAGGCTTGCGTTTAAATCATTCAAACGCAAAGGGGTAATTTTCAGAAATTGTTCTAACGACAATGAAAAAAGTCCCCGATCCAAAGTTATGATCGCAGCATTACAAAAGAGACCACAGCATTTCAGAAAAAAATACAAAAAACGCAAGGAAAAGAGAAAGCCACAGCAGTTCATTTTAGGCAGATAATAAGTGTTTAGTGTAAAGTTATTACAAAACAAAAACAAAAATAAGAGTTGCTGAAGTTTAAAATAAAGTGAAGCTTAAGAGGTAAGCTTCAGTCTCCGATATATCTTTTTGATGCTTCGCCAGCACCTCTCCTTTAACCCTCTTGCGAAGCTGGACGTCAGAAGCCGCAGCAGTAGCAGAAGCCTCTTGTTGCAGCACTTGGATGGCCTCCTTTTCTACTTGGACCCTCGCCTCGAGGGTAGCATCCCCAAGGTTGAATTCTTCTTGGGTTAGCTCCTCTACAACGAGTCTGGCCTTGGCTTGGAGACGCTGCTTCTACAAGCTCCAGATGATGGCCTTCCTCTCTGAGATACCAAGAGCTCGGGCTCTGGCAGCAACTCTCTCTTTCAACCTGGCATTACTGATGGCCCAATGTATCTTAGGCCTCAGGTCTGTCTGCTTCAGCTTCTCTAAGAAATGAGCGGCACCTGAGAAGTGGTGGATCTTCTCTGCACAACGCCGAGCATGATAGAGCTTGACTTCAGCCAGATTATTCAAGCTCTCCTCGATGGAAGCTTGAAATTCAAGGAAAGAGCCCCAGCCATGCATCACAATGGAGAAGGCTTGCTTCACCTGATTCTCCAGGCGCCTAAGGAGGAAGAGAGTGTAGTCGGGTGCCAGATAGGAAGCCTCATCAGTCACCCGCTCGAAACCCTCGTTTGGGAGGATCATGGAGATGGGCGGAACGAGAGGCGCGTAGCCCGAATCATGGGATATGAGGGGCTCAAAAGCAGAAACGCTACCTTGCAACAAAACAAATAAAAGCAAAGTCAATAAAATAGATAAACCCAAAGCGTAATATTACAGACATGCGTCAAGATCAACTTGAATGCAAGGGATCTAGACCTGCGTTGACCGCAGTGAATTAAAATTGTGTTATGAGCTTTCAGAACGATAAAGTTTAATTCTGCATCAAACTCAGCAGGATCAAACAAGTATGTCGAAACGAGGGGATTAACCCTTCGTTTCGTTAATGAACGCAGAAACTTCTTCTCGCGCTCAAGATTAAGGGATCAACCCTTCGTTTTGTCAATGAACGCAGAAACTTCTTCCTGTGCTCAAGATTAAGGGATCAACCCTTCGTTTCGTCAATGAACGCAAAAACTTCTTCCTATGCTCAAGATTAAGGGATCAACCCTTCGTTTTGTCAATGAACACAGGAACTTCTTTCTACGTTCGAAATTAAGGAGACGAACAGTTTTCATCAAAGGACGCAGAAGTTTCTTTCTACATTCAAGATTAAAGAGATGAATTGTATTCGTCATCATCAACCAGAATCCATCTAAGGGATTTTAAGAAAACTTATTATAAAGAATGCTAGACGGAGCAGATCAACTTTACTTACCTTGAGGACTGGACGTTGATGGGGGTGGCGTCACTGGCAACTCAGAGGTCGACCCAGGAGTGTCCCCTAACGACGACATTCCGTGCTTAGCCCCTCCGTCCTTCCGCATGCAGACCTTCTTGAAAGCCATGGCCGGGGATGAGGTGAAATAGTCGAAGAGTTTTTGGAATTAACAAGAAGAAACTCGTTTCTGAGTTCAAGAAGAATGTTTAAGCGTTTGAGGCTCTTGACAAGACTAATCAGGCCTATTTATAAACAATCAATGACGATGATATGAAGTTCCGAGACTCCCGCCAAGTGTGGTCTCTTCGTCATCATTATAGTCGTTTGGACTTCTGATAAGATGTGGGACAAAACCCTGCATTTAAAAGATATATAGGCGAAGCCAGACGCATGACCTGGAGATGCGTTTAAATACATAACGCTGTTCCAGACATATGCAGCTTAGTTCAAAAACCCAAACGCAGGGGGTACCTCTGTCACTGCGTTCTCAAAATATGGTGCTGAATCTCTACAAACCACGTAGTGAGTCATCCTATAACCAAATCACTCAACAAAATTGTCAAGGTAGCATCATACTTACGACGACTTTCATTGTCACGGAGTTTGAATTCCGCCTGTTTCACTCCGTTACATAATGATAATTCTTTTGTCGGAATTAACTTATCGACTCTCATCAATAGAGCGATAAGTCCTCAAAGTTGCTCTGATCGTAACACTTCTAACTTATCGACTCTCGTCAATAGAGCGATAAGTCTTC
Source organism: Asparagus kiusianus (assembly GCA_022839385.1). Taxonomy (NCBI): domain Eukaryota; kingdom Viridiplantae; phylum Streptophyta; class Magnoliopsida; order Asparagales; family Asparagaceae; genus Asparagus; species Asparagus kiusianus. The sequence goes on along the minus strand of BQKN01001067.1, from coordinate 961,018 downwards.
AAAGTTGCTCTAATTGCAACACTTCTAACTTATCGACTCTCGTCAATAAAGCGATAGGTCCTCCAAGTTGCACCGATCGTAACACTTCTAACTTATCGACTCTCGTTAATAGAGCGATAGGTCCTCAAAGTTACTCCGATCGTAACACTTCTAACTTATCGACTCTCGTCAATAGAGTGATAGGTCCTCCAAGTTGCTCCGATCGCAACACTTCTAACTTATCGACTCTCGTCAATAGAATGATAGGTCCTTAAAGTTGCTCCGATCGCAATACTTCTAACTTATCAACTCTCGTCAATAGAGCGATAGGTGCTCCAAGTTGCTCCGATCGTAACACTTCTAACTTATCGACTTTCGTCAATAGAGCGATAGGTCCTCAAAGTTGCTCCAATCGCAACACTTCTAACTTATCGACTCTCGTCAATAGAGCGATAGGTCCTCAAAAGTTGTCCCGATCGCAACACTTCTAACTCATTGACTCTCGTCAATAGAGCGATAGGTCCCCCAAGTTGCTCCGATCGCAATACTTCTAACTTATCGACTCTCGTCAATAGAGCGATAGGACCTCAAAGTTTCTCCGATCGCAACACTTCTAACTTATCGACTCTCGTCAATAGAGCGATAGGTCCTTAAAGTTGCTCCGATCGTAACACTTCTAACTTATGGACTCTCGTCAATATAGCGGTAGGTCCTCTAAGTTGTCCCGATCAGTTTGTCGATTCCCACTAATAGAGCGACAAGACCACAAACTCACCATGTTAATATGACATTTATGAGTTTCTTCCAGTACTTAAAGCAAAGGCATAATACAGGAAGAATAAACAATCTCTCCTGTGATATCAAAGCGGTATCTTATTGTTCCATGTCAGAATAAGGTATGCAAAAGAAATAATGAAAAAACCAAAACAGCATGGTTTTTATTCAAAGGATAACAAAACAACAAGAAGATAATTGTTGTCCCTACCAAAGGAGCAATACAAGAACAGGCTCATCAACTCATCAAGCTGAATGAAGCAAGCAGGGACTTAATGTCAGAAAGTTTCTCTTCATGGTCAGCTGGCACAAGCGTCTCAACCCATTTTTGAAGCTCGTCCTCGCTAGATAAGGTGGCAGCAATCTCCTTTTAGCCTCTTCAAGAGTGCTAGCTTCTGTACGATAATCCACTAGAGAGGTTGCGCTTTTGATGTTGAGTTTAGTGACAATAGTTTCTTCTCGTTTGATTTGAGCCTTCAATGTAGCCAACTCTACTTCAGTGGCAATGATCTTCTCTTGTAAATTCTCTAAAGAAGTATTAGAGAGTGCTAGCTCAGCCTGTTTTTGAGCATGCAGCTTCTGCAGATGTTCCACCTGAACTTCCTTCTCAGCTATATGACACTGAGCTGCTTCATACTTATTAGCTTCTTCGGCCCGGATGTCCTCAAGCGTTGACGCGACCTGCTCTGGGATGTCGGCTCGACCAGAGGCCTCTAAGAACCTCAGTTGAGCCCTTAGGCGTAGAACGACCTCTGAGCAACACTCAACTACTGGGACATCCCCTATGAACTTGAGGTTGTTTAAACTATTTGTGAGCATAGGCTTGAAGGTTTCAAAAGTATCTCGACCGGCCAATGCAACCTCAATCACTTCCTTTGTTAGACCTTCTAAATAATCAAGAGAAATCTTGAGAAAATCTGGCACATCCGTGGGACTCGAGCCAGTGATGGGAGACGATACAGAAACTTCCGAAGATATAGAGCCAAGTAAAAGACCAGCAGGCGATTTTGGCATAGTGGCCTGAGAGGGAATGTCGACATCCAATTGAGATGGACTCGATTGAAGAGCCATAAGTTCCCCCATTTTGGATGATCTTGGCACGTCTACAACTTCTGTTGGGGCTAAAGAAATTGTCAATAAAGTCACTGGTGGGAGAGTTATCGTTGAGAGCTCCAAGCAAGGTGGCTCTGACACCTGAGCTGGTGATGGTACAAACTGTTGCGTCAAAGGAGGAACGGCAGCGCTCACCTCATGTATCATAAGATCTGTATGAGAAAACTATTTAAATGCAGAACAAAGGTTAGTTGTGAGTCGGAAAAAATGACGCTTACCAGTGAGAGGTAGGGGAATGTAGGCTGACGCATTGTCTGAAGAAGGTGGTGGTGGGATATCCAACTCACTGGGATCGTCGCTATCATCACCCAAGTTGTCGTTGTTCTCATTACTCTCACTTTGGTCGCCACCATCACCTATGTAATTCGCACCATCGCTATGGTCCATAGGCTCCTCCTCGTCTATGGGAGGAAATGCTGGCGGATTCTCGGTGATGGTAGGTTTTGATATGACTCCAGTAGTAGGCTGGGTTGAGTGTCTCCTACAGGTGGTAATAACAGCAGCAGAATTTCATTCTTCCTCTTCCGTATGCCATGCTTTCTGAGCATCTGACATAAGCTTAGAAGTAGGGGGCTTGAGCGCTAACTTTTGACGAGCTCGTTTGTCATACTTGGCTTCTTCAGTTAGGTCTAGTGCTCTTTTTCCAGTAGCGCTTTTACTCTAAATCTTAACTCTCGAAGATTCCACCTCATGAGTATCCGGTATCTTGATCTCTTCCTGAACTCCCTCATGTGATTATCGATGTTCGTCTTTAGTAATCGCCTTTTCATATGATAAGTACTCTCGTTAACCCCCGGGCACGGAACTTTTTAGCACTTCTCTTTGAAACATACCATTTACGAATGGCCTTCAGGTAGGAAGTATTCATGTTGTAGGCTAAAATTTAAGAAGCAGCCTGGTACCACGTACAAAAGCTTAAAGAAGTATGAATGTTGGGCATCTTATGCGGCAGTTGGAATTTTGCTCCCGTACAGCCTGCCACTGAGTAATACCAAGCTCTTGCTCCTTCATACACATTACCTGTGTACGCAAGAGTAGGGTTTTGATTTTTGACATAAATCTGATCATAGCCGAATTGCCGAGAAAAGCGATAAGGCTGATATGGTTTAATGAAGTATTTCCTCCCTTACCGAAAAAGAATATAGCCTGGGCGAATATTTATGAGCCACTAGAAGGCGCCTCTACTAAGTGTAGTAAAAGAATTCCACCCCGGAGTGTCTTGATAGATCTCTCCATACGCACCGCCCTCGAAAACGAGAAACTTGCAAGCAATCTCGTAATTATAATCCCGTCTAAACATTTTGCGGAATTTAACCTGGTACCAACCAACCCATTGAGCGGTCTCCAATTGTTGAACAAGAGGAACCGAAGTATCGTTTGATTTAGGGGTCGACATTATCAAAGGGCAGTGCAATACAAACCAAGATACCAAATAAATATATAGCATCGGCACCTGAGGGGTTGGGTTTGAATGATTGTTTTCCCATCTGAGTCCAATTTCTTAACGGCAATAAACTCAGAGGCTAATTCCCGTAGACCACCCTGCAAGTAGCATACCATGACTGAAAGGAGATTTAGAGGCCGTCCATGAGCTAGGAGAACAGTTAGGTATAATACTTCTACTGTAATAGCGTCCACCGGCCTAGTGGGTACCACACAACATTTCAACTAAAGAGTAAGGAAACCAGCGAACAAAGCTATGTTGGAGATTGGGACTTCTGCCTGATAATAGAAGCTTTCGAATGTGGTGAAAGCTGGGAATACGTGATGCGGCATAATTATGTACCAAAATTGCAAGTGCATAATTTATCAAGTTATAGTATAAACAATATCGATCCCACGAGGAAAGTGATTTTAGGAGATTATTAGAAATGGTTCTTATGTTTTGTGCATGACAATTAGGAATAAAGAATAAGTGTGATTGTGATGAATGGTTGTTTTGATTTATGTGCAAGAGATAATAACTTGAATTTTAGAGGAGACAGAAGAATCAAAGAATAAATGAAATCACGAGGCAAGAAATATGAATTAATAAAATTAAGAAATAAAACCAAGAATGAAAAGAAAACTTAAGAAAGTTAAGATGGAGGATTCAAAAGAGGTAAGAAATCTAGAATATAATCCACTAATCAATTTTAATTACAAAATATAAACTATTCTCTTTTTATCATATTTCAACTTAGATTTATTAAGCATAGATTATCAAACCATTTAAGGAAAGTGTAACCTATCAAATTGTCATCTAAGTCAAAATTACTATTCATGATAAGAACAACAACATGATAATAATCCTAGAATTCATAAGCATAACCTATCAAACCATTTAAGTAAAGCATAGATTATCAAATTCTTCTTCTACCGATTAGTTCTCTAGTTGATTATCCAAAACATGAACATTTTAAGTGCAAGAGAATAATTCATACAATATAAAGGAAATTAGACTAGTTTCATACAATTCTAAGATTATTACAAGAATTAAATTCACATCTTAAGAAATAAAAGCAAGAAGAAAAGGAACTAATTACAAAAATAAAAAGAAAAGAAAAATCTAAACTATGAACAAGAAATAAATCTAATTACAAAGAAAATAAAAATCTAAACTAAAAAAATAAATTACAGAAATTAATTACAAGAAAATAAATCTACTCTACAAATTAAAGTGCAAAAAGAAATAAAAAGACAAGAAAGTAAATCTATACTACAAGCATGAATTTAAATCTAACTAATAAGCAATAATAAAGAAATTACTAAAAAGAAATAAAAGAGAAAAGAAATGCAAACCTTCAAATTGTTCTTCATCTCCATCCTCATCATTCAACAAAGAGGAGAAAGAACAAATTTAAAGAGGAAAAAATTATTTTTATTAATTGCAACTAAAGTTATAATTTTTGGAAGGCCTTCTCAATTAAGAGTAGCCCTCCTCTCCAAAAGGAGTTTACAAAATTTTTCACACCTCTAACCCCTCACTCTCTACCCCTATTTATAGTAAATATCAGTGAATGAGAACCATTGGATTGAAATCTTATCCAAAAACAACAAATTTCAGCCTTAGATTCGTAACAAACTGCCCAGCGTATCGATGCAGGCATCGATGCCGCCATCGATGCAGGCATCGATGCCTGCCCTGCTCCTTTTGCTTTCCGAACTTGTTTCTTCTTGTGGGCTTTGGGCTTGGACTTTGATTTCTTCATTTATTTGATTTGGGCTTTGGCATTTCTTGGGCTTCACTTCTTCTTCATAGCTTGGGCTTTTGGATAATTTGGAAATTAATTTTCCAATGGGCTTCTTTGCTTCATTTCTTCATTTAATCAACGGGTTTTTGTTGAGAGATTAGAGTTTGAGATTTATTCTTCATTAACCTGCAATTAAAAGATAAAAACAATTATTAGTGGTATATTTATTCATATAAAATAGATAATGAGGGTATAAAACTGTAATAAAATGTGATTATCAAGACGGCCTCCTCTACCTCGCAAGTATAGTGGAAGGTTGCATCATTGATGCGCTCATTGATTTCCTCAAGAGTACTGGCAGCTATGCGAGTCACCTCAGCGACCTTATCCCACAGATTTCGAAAAAGATACTCCGACTATTGTCCTTGTTTCACACTACTGGCCCTTTTCCCAGTAGTTTGTGCACATATCTGGAAATGGCACATCAATTCCCAGTAAGTGTCATAGATTTCGGAGGCACCATGTTTCAGGATCTCTAATTTCCTATTTTTGGGAACAAACTCCTCATAAGGCAACTCTCCAAAAGACAATCCGGAGATTTTAAACATCTCATGAAGAGCGAAGCCTAATTCACCAACAGGAGTGAAAAAGGTACCAGTGTGAGGATTGTAAAATTCTAGCATAGCAAAAAGTCCGCTATAATTTGGAGAAATCCCATATCGAGTGGCTATTATTGGAGTTCTCAACTCTGAAGTCCTCAAAGGTTCTTCTAGTTCATCTAAAGCAAAATTTATCATCCGGGCCCACCAATCTGTCTCACTTGAATATACCCATGTTGGAGCCCTGAAATCTTGAGCGGGGAGCTCTCCTTTGACAGAGATAAATTTTCTAATGAAGACCTCCGCCAGCTTAGCAGGTTCACCGACATGATGTTCCTTTTTGAATAAACCTAGCTTCAAGGCCACAAAATGATTAAAACCAGCTGGGTGAGTTCCCCGAGGAGTGATGTGCCCAGTAGCAACACCTCCTTGGTCCTGAACGAGTTCCCAATTCATTGACCGTGGGATAGAAGCGCACTGATAATAAGAAATGGCCACATTCGCTCTAAGTTGGGAAGGAAAAGGCGACGGTTGTTGACGGTCCTCAGCCATTTGTAGTTTCCCTCAGACATCCTCTTAGGGTCCATCTTAACAGAATCCCCAAAAAGGAAGGATGGTTTCTTTAAAATCTCACAATCTGTGGTTTCAAATCTAGCATCCGTAACCAAGGACCTGAGAGTCTCGGGGAAAGCTTGAGTGATGAGTTTCGCACGCTCTTTGTTGGTGTCCTGGAATATTGGGTACTCTAAGTGAAAGCTGAAGATTGTATTTTTCTCCGCACCTCCCGCATGACCGAAGTAATGGTTGAAAGAAAGAGGCTCGTTGGAGTAGCACACTACACATGGAAAAGAAAATCAGTCAGTTAAACGAAGGAGTCTAACTCAAATAGGCAAAGTCCGGATCCGCGTCTAAAATTTTAAACGCAAGGTCCAGATCCGCGTCCAAAATTTTAAACGCAAGGTCTAGATTTGCGTCTAAATTCCTAAATATAGAGTCCATGCCCACATACAGAACACTAAACGTAGGGTTTCAACCCGCAGTCAAAATGCGAAACGCAGGGTCTGAACCTGCGTTGAAATATCGTGAACGACTGAGCTAACCATGTGTTTTAAAAACCGATGAACGTTAAGGATGACCTCTGTGTTCTAATAATGGAATGCAAACCACCAATCCAAGATTGAGGATAAGAAATCTGTCAAAACAACTTACGACTGCCCAAACTTACCGTTAATTAAGGAAATCGGAGACAATGGCGCAGCGGTTTGAACATCCCCGGAGGTTTTAGCCAAAGGACCACCCTGAGCTTGGGCGATCTTCAATTTGGAGGCCATTCTCTTCTTGGGAGCCATTCTAATATTGATGAAGAAGAAATAGAATGGTTAATGAAAGATTTAAGAACAAATTTTTCCTTCGTTGAAGCGCTAGAGAAGATGAACAGGAACCCTGTTAAGTGGTCGACAGAAGAGCAAGAAAGAGGAAAGTCGAATGACTTTTTGATTTGACCTCAGTGTTCCATTTATATACAGCTCTAGTTGTCAAATCAGCGCGGGATTTTAGGCAAAAATCCCACCTAAAATGTGATTTTCTCATCTTCAAATAAGGGATCTCAACTTCCAGACGCATCCTCGCATTTAGACGGTCAAACGCATTATTTAGACATGCGTTTTGGTGATCAACCTCAGTCTATCACACAACTGACCCTGTCAAAGAGCTTAACATTCCAACCAAGAGTAATGACAATATTATTAAAATCATTACCCCAGTTGAGCTAATCAAGAAAGGAGATAAAGGTTCCTCTGAATCTACCCTCCTGACTAAACTTGGGGCAAGACCCTTCTCATACGGGCTTGCGGTTCTCTATGTCTATGACAATGGATATGTCTTAAGCCCAGAGGTGCTCAACCTCACTGAGGATGACCTCGTTGACAAGTTTGCAGTTGGTGTTTCTATGGTTGGTTCGATGTCCTTGGCTCTCTTTTGCCCAACTCTTGCAGCTATGTCTCACATGTTCTTGAATGCCTACAAGAATTTTCTAGACAACTGAATGCACCTTATCGCAGATTGAGTGGAGTCTCTAAAGGATCCAGACGAAATCCGATGAATACACCTCATCGTAGATTGAGTGGAGTATCTCAAAGACCCAGACAAAATCCGATGAATACACCTCATCGCAGATTGAGTGGAGCATCTCAAGGACCCAGACAAATTCATTGTCATCATCATTCATGTCTAGTTCGTCAGTAATGACTTGGGCTTTAGCTTGTTTGACTAAGTTCGTTGTTATCAAGATGCAAAAGTTATTATCCAGACAACCAGGTTCACGATGTCTTCGAGTCAGACAAAGTGAACAATCGGTCAACAAAATTTTGGGATCCAAAGTATTCTGAAAATTCGTCCCAGTAAACCATAAACTTTTGAAAACTTTGGAGGGGGTTCTGTAGGCTGTCTAAAAATCACAACAGATAGTTTATCCCCATCAAACATTAACAATGGAGGTTACAATTCGACGACTTCTAGAAGGCTATAATTTGAGGACTTTCACGGAGATCGATGATTGTTACGAATCAACGACCTTAATAACTGATGAAAGCTCTGATCAATGGTCTTCACAACCAGTAATGAGAGTTCCAATCTAATGATCTCACATTTCAAAGAGCTAAAGCGAAGATTACTAAACAACGATCGTCACGACTCTCTGACAGAAGAGATTACAAGCCAACTATCTCTTCAAATCCCAGAGGTGAAGCACAAGTGTCCTCATTCCAGAGTCAAAGCAATGCAAACGCAGCTCCTAAATAATGTAAACACAGCGTCCATTCATTGCCGAGCGCAGCTTCCATTTGCTGCCAAACGCAGCTTCCATCCACTGCCGAACATAGCTTCTAACAGCTGCCAACGCAGGATGCATCTGCTACCCAACGTAGCTCGCAAACACTATGTTCAAACGCAGATTTCTTTCCAGAACGCAGGACTTGCGTTTGGCTCGTTCAAACACGAGTTGAACGATTCCAAAAATCGTTTTCTCGCTATGATCTGAGGGATTTCCGCCCTCACTTAGGAGCGGATTAAGGAGGCGGTTACACCTCATTCAACCCCACTTAGGAGTGAATTATGGGGACAATTACACCCCTAATACCCCTATAAATATGAAAAAACTCAACTGAATGAAGGGGGATTTTTGGAGACCAGATTTTGGATATGAGGAAATCAGGAGGTAACAATCTTCAACAACTGGAGATTTCCAGACACTGGATACTTGACTTCTCAACCGAATTATTTTCGGCTCAAACAACTCTTTTTCACCAGAGTTAGTCACTTGTTCTGAGTTATAAAGCTCGCCAAGAGTTCTTGATCAGTTCAACCACACAAATCAGCTATTCTAGCGAATTGAGACGTTCGAATCATCAATGGAGAGCAAATTCGACATGAGCATTCGAAGGAGGCACTCCATCGCCACCGTGAAGAACCCAGAATTAAACAAAGGGGAGAATCCAGATCATTCTCCTCTCTTTTTTAATCAGGAAATCCAATTATAACTAAGATTAAAGGAATACAGATTAATTTTCCTTCATTTCTTTTTACTTCAAATTTTCCACCAAACAGCTATCGAGTGTTAGAATTATGGAAAGACCGGGCATTACAATAATTAGTGCAAGAGTGAACAAAAGGAGAAGGAGCCGAAGACAGAGGTGAATGTCTCTTCCACCTCAGGAGGAGACGATGCATTGATATGCTCTTTGGAGAGCAAGGAGGAATCTTGGGTGTTAGATTCATGAGCGTCGTTCCATGCTACTTCTCTGAAAGAATTCTTTAAAAAGTATGTTCCCACAAATCCTGGATATGAATACCTTGGTGATGATCAACCGTGTGCTATTGTGGGCAAAGGTGTAGTGAAAATTAAGTTGAACAGGCCAGTTGGCTGACGAAGTATACACTACGACCTTCCATAAAGATGATTGGAAGAACTCAAAGGGCACAATGATGATTGCCCGAGGTAAGAAGATCGGTACCTTGTATATAACAATAGGTGCACGTTGTTTGATCTCAGCTGTAGTAGGCAATGAGACTTCAAAGTTTTAGCACCAGAGACTCAGTCATATGAATGAGAATGGGATAAAGATCATGCACACAAAGGGAAAACTCCCAGGACTACATTCAGTAGAGATGGACATGTGTGATGAATGCATACTTGGAAAGCAGAAGAGAGTCGGGTTTCAGACAAGTAGCAGAACCCCTAGGAATGAGAAGCTTGAGCTCATTCACTCAGATGTTTGGGGACCAACCACCACCGCGTCCATTGGTGGGAAATACTACTTCGTGACTTTTATCGATGATCACTCTCAGAAAGTATGGGTCTACTGTCTGCCATAAGTCAAAAGTATTTGAGGCTTTCAGGAGATGAAAAACCATGGTCGAGAATGAGACCAGTCTGAGAATAAAGAAGCTCAGGACCGACAATAGCAGTGAGTATGAAGACACTGAATTCAAGAAGTTTTACTATGAGCACATGATCATGTAGGTGTAAAATTTGATTTCCCAAAATAGGGATTTCGTTTGTATTAATAAGAATAGCTTATTACAAACTAACGAATCAAAGTTACAATAAAAGTGGAAGGAATGCCCTCCTTGTTTAACGTGGGGTCTTTGGTAGCGATAGGACGTCTCCCTCGGTGCTCGTGTCGAGTTTGCTTTCCTTGGATGATCCGATTGAAGTTGCGGGCAAGCTTCAGTACGCAGTAGAAGCTTGATTGGGCGAGTTCGATCAATAGAGGCCAAATAAGTGCTTGTGCTTATAGGCTGAAGATGCTAAGAATTTGGTCTTCTTGAATGACAAGAAGTCCGATCTCCCAAGAACAAGACTCTACCGACGGAGTGCCTGGAACAAGGCTGATCTCGAGTCTAAGATGGTCTTGAGTTCTCTATAATTTGTTCTAAAAGAGGTTGGGTCCTATGACCCTTTCTCTATGGCTGCTCATGGCCTTTTATAGAGAGGAAGGAGAGTGTAATCACTCCCTTAAATCATGGTAAGTGACCATTCCCATAATGAGTATGGCCATGAGGAGAATCGTGACCAAATCCCTTAAATCGTGGGAAATGACTATTCTCGTGTTGGGTATAGTCATGAGAATAACTAATCCTTTAATTCAAGGGATTTGACTACTCCCATGCTTCAAGTGGGCGGCTGACAGGCTAGGTGAACTGGCAAGGTTGTGTAGGCGAGCTTGGCCTTCAGGCGAGGCTGTGCAGGAAATCTTGTGTAGGTGAAGCTAGATCATGCAGGCGAGCTTCAAGCTGTCAGGCGAGCTTGCCTTCACGCGAGCCTGAATCATGTAGGCAATCTTCAAGATGTCAAGCAAGCTCTGTAGGCTAGGCTGTGCAGGAAAACTTGCCTTCAGGCTAGCTTGGATCATGCAGGTGAGCTTTAAGCTGTCAGGCAAGCTCTACATGCGAGGCTGTGCAGGCGAGCTTGTGTAGGCGAGCCTAGATTATGCAGGTGAGCTTCAAGCATTAGGAGAGCCCAAGGTGATCATCACGCGAGCTCCCAGCTGTTAGACGAGCTTTCCTTGTGCAGGCGAGCTTCAAACATGTAGGTGAGCTTCAAGCATGCACGCGAGCTTGGGTCATGCAGGTGAGCTCCCAACTGGCGGGCGATCTTGCCCTGTGCAGGAGAGCTTCAAATATGCAGGCGAGCTTGGTAGGCGAGGTTATGCAAGCGAGCTAGTTTTATTCAGGCAAGCTTAAAGCTTGAAGCCTTCAGGCGAGCTAAGCTCTTTTACAGGCGGGGTTGCTCTTCAGGCGAGCTCCAGAACATGTTACAAAGAACAGGTTGTAACTTTCAAACCATAACTCAAAATTAGACGAATTATACATGAAAATCACCTATCTCGACGAGACAAGGTGAACCAAACCTCTAAACGGGGTTTGCCACCTCTGTTTCACCAAATTCCTTATGGTTTGCGAGATATTAGCGTTTTCCTCTTTTTTCCTCTTTCGGGTGAGGTTTTAGCATTCTTGTTCAGAACTTCTCTGATATGGATTAAAGGTAATTTTTATTACTTATAGAACCCCCTCTAAAGTTTTCAGACCTGAATCATGTCGTTTGGGGTCTAGAACACTTTGGATATGAAGACCTGCAAAATGTTAACCTGCAGACAGAGCGAGGAGCCTTGTAATTGAACTCGGCGACATTGAATTATTCAGTCGCTACTAATGATCGCCAATTAGGATTTTTAGCAAACCCTCTGCTATCAACGTACTTGATTTGTCTTTACCAACTGTCGTTTAAGTTGGACTAGCCGTGCTCTTGCCCTTAGCATGGTAAGTTGTCGATGAGTTTCTCTTAGGCTTAATACTAAGATTTCTCCTCTATCCTTAGCCATTTGAGGTATTTGGATGTAGGGAGTAGTTTAACCTCATATATCAGTTGGAGGTTGGCGGGTTATCCTTAAGAATATTATGGATAATATCCACCAGGAACTTCCTAACAAAGGTAGGAAATAGTTTATACTCGTATACCCGTTGGAGTTTATGGAGCAGTTTAGCCTCGCATACTAGTTGGAGGTTGGCGGGTTATCCTTTAAGAATATTATAGGTAATATCCTCCAGGAACTTCCCGACAAAGGTAGGAAGCAGTTTATACTCATATACCCATTAGAGTCTATGGAGCAACGTGTCTTTTCTTAGGGCAGAGATGAACCTTAATTTGTCTTGCCTTAGAGCAAAGACGAACCATGATTTGTCTTCTCTTGGGGCGAAGACGAACCCTAAGTACATCGCATGATAGGTCACTATTGGGAAAAAGGCACATTGTTTGGTAGGTCATTATCAAACAACATCGCCTTTTGCGGGAAAGACGATGCCGGGGGAATCAAATCGTTCAGGGACGTATGAGTGTGACGATTGATTGTTATAGGAGCCATCACATGGTAGGGTACTACCCATCGATTATTCTAAGGATATTAAAATGCTCGGAAAGGATCAGGTCGTTCAGGGATGTATGAGTATGATGACTGATCAGACAACTTCATTTGCAGGAATGACGGTGTCGGCTATCAGAGGTAATAGTCAACCTGATAGGAATTGTCGTGATTAGAGCGACTTTGTGGACCTACTTCTCTATTGTAGTGAGTCGATAAGTAGATTTTGGTCAGAGGTGTGATGTTAACATGACATGATTGTTTGTTGTAATTGGAGCAACTCTGTGGGCTTACCATCCTATTGAAGAGGATTGGTAAGTAAATTTTATCAGAGGTAATGGTTAACATGCCAGTGGGAGTTTGTCTCATCGTCCTATTAGAGAGGATCGACGGGGAAAATTTGGAGGAGACTATCAGAGTTAAATAGTTAACTTGATAGTTTTAAGAGATCCATTGTCCCGTTGAATGAGACTGATAGAGAAATGACTATCAGATATGGAAATTAACTTGATAGTTGGCTTTGGTCCTAACTGTAGGAAGGTTTGACCGAGTGGGAGATGTAGGGATGATCCTAACTATTCAAAGTTTTAGTCGTCCATTTTGAATGTGGACCTCTCCTTCTTGGAAGGAATCGAGAGGGGATTTCGGCTCTGGTCCTAACTGTAGTAAGGTTTGACCGAGCGGGAGATGTAAATATCATTTTAACCTCATGCTCCAGTGGGAGGGTTTTAATCATTTTGGATATGATCAAACAGCCACAGTGGGAGGTTGGCAAGCCATTCATTGACTTAGGAATGAGTATAATAATGTTGATTGGAATAGTGACACATCATATGGTAGGTCATCATTTCTGATCGGGGTATTCATCGCTTGGTAGAACAAAACTTGACTGTCAGAGGTGATGATAGTTCATGTGGGCCCATTGCCCTGATGAAGAGGATCAATGGGGGAATTTGGAGGGGATTTGGTGTAGTATATAGTTTCGTAGAGAAAGCAAGACCACTCCCACTCTGACCAGAATCTGGGTTGAAGGGTAAAGACGCCTTAGTTGACCTCACGAGAGTTGAAGGATGAAATCCTCTGCTGACACATTGCCTACTCGAGTAGACCGTCTCTACTATGAAAGTGTTTGAAGTTTCCGTTGGATGCAGGTCTTCTGGCGATTGACGCATTTAAGCGTCACCGATTATCTTCGGTCAGCATTAGCCAAGTCTTCGCAGTCGACCCCACAGTTCGGGTTCGAGTCGGCGAACTCGACAAATGCCATTGTGGGCTTCTTATGTTTCAAAGCAGTGCCCCTCTATTTTGATGAGAGTGTGGATGAGGAGGTAGTTTCCACTACCAAGATGTCTTGGTCATCACCCCCTTGAAATTCATATGGTTCTTCTGAATCCATGCGCTTGAGCATGTTCTCAACTTGTTCTCCTTGGCGGATTAAGTCTTTCCACGAGTGAGCTATGATTGCACCCATATTAGATAGGATGTCGATAGAGAGATTATTCCAGCACATCTCAATGAGAGTGGCCTCAGAAACCTGATCATGTGTATGCAGCGATCGATTCCTGAACCTCTTGACAAAGTTGCTTATATACTCTATCTTTTTCTGCTTTGCAGCTAGCAGGGTGACCACAAAATACTCCTTTGTCATTCTCGAAGAATCTTGCCATGAAGAGCCGTTCCTGTCTTCCAACAAGTGATGAATCCAGGCTCCAATCTCCGAAACCATTCAAAAGTAACCCCCTTTAGGGTACCAATGAACAGTCAAGTCATAATAGGATCATTCCCTACTATGTATCCAGTTTGCGCCTGGAAGTAGTAAATATGTTGGGTAGGAGAATCCTTGCCATTGAACTCTAGGAGGTCCAGTGGCTAAAACTTCATTGGGTAGGAGACTGTATCCCATTCGATCGGATACAGTCTGACAACCCTCATCTTGTTCATGTGCTTCTGGAGCTTCAAGGCGTCGAGTAGGTTTTGGAACTCATCAAGCCTTTTGTCTCTTGGATTATGACCCGAAGATGACATTCCTCTAGATGACTTGGATGAGGAGTGAGAAGGAGTAGGCGCTCGCTCTTTGTGCTTTGAGGATTTCCGTGAAGTCCACGAAGTCCTCTCTTTTTCACTCTTCTTCTCCTCGCTCAGAAGTTGGTCCAACATCTCCTTCAAGGAGTTGATGGTTGCTTGTTGCTCGTCGAGTCTCCTAGATATATCGTCAAGGATTTCGGTCATGTGCACATTTACGTGCTCACCCTGAACTAAGCTTGAGGCTTGCGACATCGCTACTGCCGAGCAACCATCATCATCATCATCAGAGATGGGTGCTAGGAACGTGTAGTCAAACGGAATAGCCACCCACATTCGGATGCGAGTGTGTTGGTGGATACCATTACGCTCAATGGCCTTGGACTTCCCCGTCACATTAATAGTTACGGCAGGGAGTTCCACATCATCGGAAGCTCGTCTCCTCTGATGATTGCGCCTTTGGTGGAGCGGTCTCATCTTTGATGGTTACTGAAAGAGTCTTTCGAACACTAATGGTTTAGGCGTTTCAGCACACCGATAGTGCTCGAGCAATGCTGCAATGAGCCTCTCACAGAGACACTAAGAAATTGCTTCGTAGGATGTGTGTTTGCAAGTTAAGTGTCCTCTGAGATTCCTTATAGGTTGATAGTGACAACCCCCAGTGTCAGAAAGACCAAACGAGTGCTTGCAAGAAGAGGGCTCAAGAGAGCACTTGGGAGAACACTTGGGAAAATCTCTAAGTGTTGAAATCTGGCAAGCTTGGACCTGTTGGTGAAGTTCATCATGGTGAGGCTCGCCTGTTGAGCGAGATTCAGCCTAGCGAGGCTCGCTTATTAGGCAAGCTCGGTGCAGTGTGCCTGTCTAGCGAGCTACCGCTTTACCTTTTTGGCAACAGTCGGCCTATGGATGAAGCTGGGTTGTCAGGCAAGCTTGGTGAAATTCGCCTGTTTGAGCTTGTAGGTGGGCTTAGGCTAACGGGCGAGCTTGATGAAGTTCACTTGTTTTATGAAGTCTGCCTGAACTGCAGAGTTCACCATACTTGCGAAGTAAGTTAGCTTTGGGAACCTCGCCTGAAGAGCGGAGCCCGCCTGAGTAGTTGGGCTTGCCTGATTTGAGCGGTTCACTAAAATTAGGAACTTTGCTCATGGAGCAAAGCTTGTCGGGATCGCCCGAACTGCTAGGCTCGCCGAAAACACTAAGTTTGCCAATTTTGTGAACTTTGCCACAAAGCGAAGCCATCCAGAGTAGGTGGGCTCGCCTGATCGATTTAGTTCGCCAAAATTAGGAACCTTGCTTTTTGGCTTAGATCTCTTCATGCCTGAATAGTAATTCAGGCCGTCATTGGAGATGAGGGCTTGCACCTCTTGGCGGGCAAGAGCTTGTCGTTGCCGTTGCTTGGCTTTTTGGAGAGGGGAGCATTCATATTGATGACGAAGGCGTGGTCCGCGCTAACATGAATCGTCATCTCCTCTTGCATGGGGGCCTGCAAAGATCGTTCAACGACCTATCGAGTAGCCCTGGAACTTGCATCCTTCGCCTTTTGCTCAGCCTTGATGAGCTTGGGGGAGATAGAACCCTCTGAGCTTGCTCGGGCGAAGTTCCCAGGCGTGGTTGCATCAGCCACTTGGGGCTGGGCCACACATGCAACTCTATAGAACTTGCGAGACGCATTGCCACCAGAGTAAAATGAAGATAAGTACTCCTCGAACTCGATCACGAGGGACTCAATAATTGTCCCCATCGTAATTTCGTCAAATTGCGCCACTACCATTTCGGTTGAAGAAACGGTTTCTCCCACTGTGGTCGCCATCGTCTGTAGGTGTAAAATTTGATTTCCCGAAACAGGGATTTTATTTATATTGATAAGAATATCTTATTACAAACTAATGAATCAAAATTACAATAGAAGTAGAAGGAATGCCCTCCTTGTTTAACGTAGGGTCTTTGGTAACGATAGGACGCCTCCCTCGGTGCTCGTGCCGAGTTTGCTTTCCTTGGACGATCCGATCGAAGTCGCAGGCAAGCTTTAGTACGCAGTAGAAACTTGATTGGGCGAGTTAGATCAACAAAGACCAAACAAGTACTTGTGCTTATAGGCTGAAGATGCCAAGAATTCGGTCTTCTTGAATGATAAGAAGTCTGATCTCCAAAGACCAAGACTCCGCCGATGACGTGCCTATGGTCACCATCATCTGTAGGTGTAAAATTTGCTTTCCTGAAACAGGGGTTTCATTTATATTGATAAGAATAGCTTATTACAAACTAATGAATCAAAGTTACAACAGAAGCAAAAGGAATGCCCTCCTTGTTAACATGGGGTCTTTGGTAGCGATAGGACGCCTCCCTCGGTGCTCGTGCCGAGTTTGCTTCCCTTTGACGATCCGATCAAATTCGTAGGCAAGCTTCAGTACATAGTAGAAGCTTGATTGGGTGAGTTCGATCAACAAAGACCAAACAAGTGCTTGTGCTTGTAGGCCGAAGATGCT
This sequence comes from Asparagus kiusianus, assembly GCA_022839385.1. NCBI lineage: Eukaryota > Viridiplantae > Streptophyta > Magnoliopsida > Asparagales > Asparagaceae > Asparagus > Asparagus kiusianus. The sequence continues at coordinate 943,955 of BQKN01001067.1, read as the reverse complement.
AAGAATTCAGTCTTCTTGAATGATAAGAAGTCTGATCTCCAAAGACCAAGACTCCATCGACGGCGTGCCTGGAACAAGGCTGATCTCGAGTCCAAGATGGTCATGAGTTCTCTGTAATTCATCCTCAAAGTGGTCGGGTCCTAAGACCCTTTCTCTATGGCTGCTCATGGCCTTTTATAGAGAGGAAGGAGAGTGTAATCACTTCCTTAAATCATGGGAAGTGACAATTCCCATACTGAGTATGGCCATGAGGAGAATCATGACCAAATCTGTTAAATCGTGATAAATGACTATTCCCATGCTGGGTATGATCATGAGGATAACAAATCCCTTAATTTAAGGAATTTGACTGCTCCCATGCTTCAAGTGGGCGGTTGACAGGCTAGGCGAGCTGGCAAGGCTGTGCAGGCGAGCTTGGCCTTCAGGTGAGGCTGTGCAGGCAAGCTTGTGCAGGCAAGGCTGGATCATGCAGGCAAGCTTCAAGCTGTCAGGCGAGCATGCCTTCAGGTGAGCCTGAATCATGCAGGCGAGCTTCAAGCTGTCAGGCGAGTTCTGTAGGCTAGGCTCTGTAGGCAAACTTGCCTTCGGGCGAGCCTGGATCATGCAGGTGAGCTTTAAGCTGTTAGATGAGCTCTACAGGCGAGGCTGTGCAAGAGAGCTTGTGCAAGCGAGGCTGGATCATGCAGGCAAGCTTCAAGCATTAGGAGAGCCTAAGAGGATCGTCAGACGAGCTCCCAGCTGTCGGGAGAGCTTACCTTGTGCAGGCGAGCTTACCTTGTGCAGGCGAGCTTCAAACATGCAGATGAGCTTCAAGCGTGCGGGCGAGCTTGGGTCATGCAGGCGAGCTTGGGTCATGCAGGCAAGCTCCCAACTGTCGGGCGAGCTTGCCTTGTGCAGGCAAGCTTCAAATATGCAGGCGAGGGTGGTATGCGAGGCTTTGCAGGCGAGCGTGGTATGCGAGGCTTTGCAGGCGAGGGTGGTATGCGAGCCAGCCTCATTTAGGCGAGCTTAAAGCTTGAAGCCTTCAGGCAAGCTAAACTCCTTTGCAGGCGGGGTTGCTCTTCAGGCGAGCTTCAGAACATGCTACGAAGAACAGGTCATAACTTTCAAACAGTAACTCGGAATTGGACGAATTATATATGAAAATCACCTATCTCAACAATACGTGGCCAACCAAACCTCCAAAGGGGGTTTGCCGCATCTTATTCGCCAAATTCCTTACGGTTTAAGAGATATTAACATTTTCTCATTTTTTGTTCTTTTGGGTGAGGTTTTAGCAGTCTTGTTCTGAACTTCTCTGATAGGGATTAAAGGTAAATTTTAATGCCTACAGATCAGAATGGAGAGGTACGACTCAGCACAATGGTGTAGCTGAGCGGATGAACAGAATGTTGACAAAGAGAGCTATAAGCATTCGGATACAGTTAGGCCTACCAAAGCAGTCAGTTTTGGGCAGAAGCTATTAACACAGTAGCTTACTTGATTAACTGAGGTCCATCGGTTCTATTGGAGTACATAATACTAGAGGAGGTATGGTGCGAAAAGGAGTTAAGCCTTTCACATATCAAAGTTTTCAATTGTGTAGCTTATGTACATATTAGTGATCAAGATAGGAATAAGCTTGATCCTAAGTCCAAGAAATACACATTCATCAGGTATGGTGAAGACGAGTTTAGCTACCACATTTAGGACAATGAAAACAAGAAGGTGATTAGGAGTAGAGATGTGATATTCAACGAGAATGTGATGTACAAGGACATGCACAAGACAGATGACTTAGAGAGTGAGTCAACATTTGTAGATGCAGATGATGTCCCGAGTAACCTCTCGGAAGAACCCAATGCAGATGATCCTTAGCCAGAAGAGCATGTTAGATAGAACGGTGCGTAGAAGCCTGACGCACTAGCTCTGATATTGAGAAGATCTTCTCGGCCTCCTGTACCCAACAGGAGATATATGTTGCTGACAGATGGAGGGGAGCTTGAAATCTATGATGAAGCTTGTCAGAGTGGAGATTCGAGAAAGTGGGAGCTTGCCATGAAAGATGAGATGAAGTCTCTCATCTCAAACCAGACGTGGGAATTAGTTGAGTTGCCCATGAGTAAGAAGGCACTCCACAACAAATGAGTGTACCGAATAAAAGAGGAGCAGAACAGCTCTAAAAGATATAAAGCCTGACTAGTTGTTAAAGGATTCTAGCAGAAGGAAGGAATTGACTACACTGATATTTTTGCTCCCATGGTGAAGCACAATACTATCAGGATAATGATGAGTATTATATCTATTGAAGATCTTCATCTTGAGCAGTTGGACGTAAAAATGATGTTTCTTCACGAAAATCTAGAATAAGATATATACATGCACCAACCAGAAGGTTCCACAGAAGAAAAGAAGAAGAACCTGGTGTGCAGACTCAAGAAGAGCTTGTATGGTCTGAAACAAGCTCCAAGGCAGTGGTACAGAAAGTTTGATAGCTTCATGCACAAGGAAGGTTTTCAGAAGTACAACGCTGACCACTGTTGTTACTTTAAAAGATATCAGTCCAGTTATATCATCCTACTGCTCTATGTTGATAATATGTTGGTTGTAGGTGCAGATATGAAGGATATCAAGAGTTTGAAGAAGCTGTTGTTAAAGGAGTTTGACATAAAAGACTTGGGTCCAGCAAAGAAGATCCTTGGAATACAAATCACAAGAGATAAGCAGAGAGGTTTCTTGCAGTTATCTCAGACAGAGTACATCAATCGTATTTTGTAGAGATTCAACATGGACGACACCAAGCCAGTCAGCACACCCTTGGCCAGCCATTTTCGTCAATCAAAGGATCAGTCTCCTCAGTCAGAAGAAGTGAAAGAGAGTATGGCTAAGATTCCTTACTCCTCAACAATTGGAAGCTTGATGTATTAATGGTCTGTAAGAGACCAGATATTAGCCATGCAGTAGGAGTGGTCAGGTGGTTCATGTCGAATCTAGGAAAAGCTCATTGGGAAGCGGTCAAGTGGATTCTAAGATATCTACGAGGCACCACATATAAGTGTTTGCACTTTGGTAAGGGAGAGGTGGAAGTGCAAGGGTACATAGATGTAAAATTTGGCGGTGAAGTCAATCACTAAAGAAGTATCACCGGCTATGTATTCACTGTCAGAACTACAAATGTTAGTTGGATGTCACAGAAGATTGTCACTCTATCCACTATAAAAGATGAATATGTAGTAGTGACTGAAGCCAGTAAAGAGATGATATGGCTTCAGGGTTTGTTAACAGAGCTAGGATTCAAACACAAGAAGAATGTTTTGCACAATGATAGTCAGAGTGCGATTTACTTGGCTAAGAATTCCGTATTTTATTCTAGAACGAAGCATATTGGGCTTCGGTACCACTTCATCAGATCCCTGATGGAAAATGACATGTTAAAACCGGAGAATATTCTAGGATGTAAGAATCCAGCAGATATGTTAACAAAGGCGGTGACCAGTTAGAAACTGAAGTTGTGTGTAACTTTAGTTGGCCTTCATACATAAGTGATAAGGGCAGAGCCACACTGGAGTAGGTGCTTGTTGAGATAGCCTGCTGATGGCGGTTTGGTCTCCAAGTTGGAGATTGTTGGTTTGGGTGTAGACCAAACCTGTAAGGCGAGCTCGAGCATGTGAGGATCTCCTTCAGGCAAGCTCGTGGTCGAAGTTCAGGCGAGCTCGACGACGTAGCGCATGCGAGGAACTACAAGCGAGCTCAGGGTTAAGGTTGTTCGCGGTGAAAATTGTTGCTTTCTTCATTGATGATTCCATTGCACACTCGGTAATTGTTTATCGATTACAAAGATCCGGTCTTTTTATAAGATCCGGTTACAAGAAATCAACAAAAAGTAAAAATTACAACTTTCCTTATTTGTCGAACAAATCACGAGCTCCTGTTATCCGGTCGCTCGCTTGCGTGGGTTGTTTGCCTGCGCCGATGGTTGATCCGTTGACCACCGTACGATCTAGATCCGGTCGGATCTACGCAGTACGACGGGTATTATTTCACTAAGGAAATAATAGCCGGGGGGGATGGTTCACCAAGGAACAAATCACCCAAATCTCGGGATCAAAGACCTAGCTTTGATTCAGAGTGTGCCTACGTAGATCTCAGATCTGATTTCCTCTCTCGAACTCCTGCCTTTCGTGACGCGGATGCTCGTCAAGTACCAGATCTGGATGTCCAAGTCTTCAAGCCTTCAAAACTCAAGAATGAGATCATAATTCGGTAGAGTTTCAGCTCCCAAAAAGTCCTCCTTCAACAAATGAACCCCTTGGCCTATTTATAGGCACCCAGATCTGTGCCTAGGCACAGATCTGGGCTGAGGTGGCTCGGTGGCCGAGCCACCCATGGGTGGCTCGGCGGCCGAACCACCTTTGGGTGGCTCGGCGCCGGACCACCCATTTGGGGGTGGCTCGGCCACCGAGCCACCTTCGGGTGACTCGGTTTTGGCCGGGTCTCTTTTAGGGTTGGTTTTCGTTGTTTTCGATTCTTTCGGTTCTGTGTTTGGACTCGATTTGTTGACCTGATTTAGCAGTAAATCCGGTTCCTAATTTGGCAGTAAATCCACCTCTGAATTTGAGTCCAAAACTGATCTCGAATCGATTGTAATTCGTCCGCGTCCGCTCTTGATTGGATGACTCGTTGATTCTTCAACCCGTTGGCTTGATTCCGTACGCGAGTGGATTCATTCCGTTGTTTGCGTTCGGTTCGTCAGCTTCGTAGCCTCGTTAGTCCGCTTCGTCGCGTATCGTTTGCCTTCGGTGTTTGCGGGCTAACGGTCGTGTTTAGATACGTCACCCGATGGTCTATTTGTCGATTGGTGTCGTCGAGCTGTGTTAAGGGACCTATAGGCAATTTTATACGCCTACAGATACCCCCTCTAAAGTTTTCCAGCCTCGTTCTTTTATGGAAGAGTCTGGAATACTTTGGATATGATCGTCCCCACCTTCAATCGGCATAACGGATCCTTGGAATGGCTTCTGTTCTCGATTCTTTCAATCCTCCAGGCTATTCGGTGCTTTGTCGAATGCTTGAAAAGGTTCCGGTGCTGCATTTATTGTCTGACCGTCTGTCGGAATTTTGAACTTGAAGTCGATTCTTGATTTCTTGCTTTTTTAGCTCGAGTTTGCTGCTTCAACACAGAACTAACCATCGGTCGTCGGCGTTGAATCTTCATTTACAACGCGTTGTCCGGCGTCCAACACAGTTTATACTCGTACGTTTTCTGGAGTATACACAGTTTAAGCTCTTAAGGAATTAGAGCGTGGCATATACGTGAGTCACGAGACCAATTTATAAAATTGATGCGTCAATGACTCGCATTCATAGAATTTTTGGCAAATTCTTAGCCATCAACGGATTTGATAAGCCTTTACCGACTACCGTTTGAGTCGGGCTAGCATGCGGATTGTTTAAGTCCGTTCCGCATATGACGTTAAGCTAAAAGAGTTAACTCTTTTAGTGCTACGATATTGAATACGTAGACTTCGTCTTTCTCCTGTGAAAAGACTAAACAGCGACGTGTATGAGACGTTGACTCAGGATTTTTGGCAAATCCTCAGCCCTCAACGGATTTGACATGCTCTTACCGATTACCGTTTGAATCGGGCTTACATGCGGATTGTTTTAATCCGTTCCGCATGTGACGTTGTGCTAAAGGAATGAACTCCCTTAGACTTTATGCTATGATGTTGAATACATAGGCTTCGCTACTTGGTACGGGAATAGGCTACCCGGCGACGCGTGTTAGGCGTTGACTTTAGGATTTTTGGCTAACCCCCAGCCTTCAACGGATTTGATTAGCCTTTACCGACTACCGTTTGAGTCGGGCTAGCATGCGGATTATCTTTTTGGACAGTAAAAGACTAATCTGGCGACGCGTGTTAGGCGTCGATATATCCTTTCTTAGGATTCAGGATGAAATTCCACATGCGTGTAAGGCATGGATTTTGGCGTTATTAATAACAACCTGCCACAACATTGAATATGTGGGCGAGTGTTCCTTTTAACGGTTAAGAACTAACCGGCAGCGCGGGTTAGGCGCAGACTTATCCCTTCTTAGGTTTCAGGATAAAATACCCCAAAATTGAACTCTGGTGTCTTTTTCTGCGGAGAAAGACTAAACCGGCAGCGCGTGTTAGGCGCAGACTTATCCCTGCTTAGGATTCGGGATAAACTTCCTAGGATGAATCCTAAATTCTTGGAATAAAGATTGGTGTTGGAAGGAAGAATTTTATATCCTATTCCCCGAACAAGGAAGGAAGAATTTTGTATTCTATTCTTTGATTCTGGAAAGGAAGAATTTTATATTCTATTTCCAGTGCAAGAAAGAAACTAGAAGTGGGATCTCCACTCCGAGAATCCGGAAGATCTAAATAAACTTACCTTTTATAGGATTGGTTATCTAGATAAGTTTTTTGTTTATCGAAATGGAATTTTAACTTTGGTTATAACCATGGAGAGGTTTAACCAAAGAGAAAGGAGAGGAATTCTTTCGTTTATCGAAAGAAGGCTCTGAATTGAAAGTGGGCCTCTTGTTCGTGGAAAGAATCAAGAGGGGATTTTGGTTATGGTTTGGACCAGAAAGACAGTTTTTGGTGGACTCACTGTTAATTGAAATTGATCAGTGAGGGATTTTGGTGGTAGAATAATTTTGGGTTATCCTCTAGAATATCAAATGGAATATTCTTCGAGGAACTTCCCGATAAATGGGTTATCCCGAATATACTAGGGATAGTACTTTTTCAGGAACTTCCTATTTATTGGCATTAATTGCTTGACGCCCTCTAGAGAAACGAGGCAATATGCACCGTTTGAGTAGACTGTGTCTATCACAAACGGTCCTTCCCATTTGGGTTCAAATTTACCCTTCTTCTTGGAATTGAGAATTATCGGTCGGCGAGCAGCGAGGACCAGATCTCCTTCCTTGAAGCTTCTCTGTCGGACTCTTTTGTTAAAAGCCCTAGATATTCTGGCTTGATAAAACTCAATGTGTTGTTGAGCTTCCAAGCGCCTTTCATCCAATCTCTCGAGTTCTTCGAGACGTTTTTGATGCTGTTCTTCCGTCGTCATCTCTGTTGCGAGAGCGATCCGAAGGGATGGGATCTGAATCTCCAAAGGCAGCACAGCTTCATATCCAATACCAATGAATACGGGGTAGCCCCCGTAGGTGTGCGTACTGTGGTGCGATAAGCCCAGAGTGCTTCACCGAGTTTATCGTCCCAGTCTCGTTTATTGGTTTTCACGAGCTTTGACAGGATCTTAATGATCGTCTTGTTAAAAGCCTCAGCTAATCCGTTCGCAGTGGGATAATAAGCTGTCGACGAAACATCTTGGATCTTGAATTTGTCACAGAACCTGACGAAGGTGTTGCTTATGAACTGAGGACCGTTGTCATGAATGATCCGTCTTAGCACGCCTTGTCGGTATATGACATGATGCTTGATGAAGTTGATGACATTGTTCGTCTTCACTTCTTTAAGCGGAATTGCTTCAGCCCACTTTGAAAAGTAATCCGTGATTGCTAGAATAAACCGATCACCTTTGACTGAAGGGGGAAAAATAGGACCGACAATGTCCATACCCCATGTCTCGAATGGCCAGGATGTGGTTGACGTGTGTAACCGCTCCGGTGGTTGGTGCATATAATTTGCATGCACCTGACAGGCGTGACATCCTCGTGCGCATTTGATTGCGTCACGAACCATTGTTGGCCAAAAATATCCCATTCTTCTGATGCGATCATACAGTTTGGGACCAGGCTGATGCGCAGCGCATTCTCCTTCGTGTGCTTCCTTAAGAACTTCTTCTGCTTCTTCGTTCGAAAGGCATCGGAGTAGCAAATCATCATACACTCGGCGGTATAATGTACGGGTCTCGGCATTATAGAAGAATCTTGGTGCTCTTCGGCGGATCGATTCCCTTTCTTTTACATCCTCTGGCAGAATACCATATTGGACGTAGTCAATGATGGGAAAACGCCAATCTCGGGACTCAGACCCGATTTGGGTTGAGTTCACCTCTTTGGCGTTTACGTTTCTATCATCTTCCTCTTCGATGTCCATATCGTATATGGGTATGCAAAGTTGGTGTGATCTTACTATGACTAGCAGTTCAGTTTCGGGCGGCTGCGCGAGTGATACTGCTAGTGCTGCCAGTGCATCCGCATAGGCGTTCTGGAGACGAGGGATACATTCAATAAAGAATTCCTCGAAAGAATCTGCCATTTTGACAGCCTCTTGGTGGTACGGGATTAGGTCTTGGTTCCTGACTTCATACTCTCCACGGACTTGGTTGACAATCAATTGAGAATCCCCAAAAGCTTCGAGATATTCGACCCCCAGCTCCTTGGCGAAACTGAGTCCAATAAGGAGCGCGTTGAACTCGGCTATATTGTTGGAGCACGGACCAGTCAATGAATAAGCCCGAGGCATCACATGCTTCCCCGGGGAAACTAAGACAACTCCAACCCCAGAGAAGATTTTAGGACATCCCGGGGTTACTACCTTATTAACTACTCTCGAAGCACCATCAAAGTATAATTGCCATACTTGTTGATGCGACGTGGTGTTAACCTCGTGGGTTTCATCCGGCAAGTCATCATATACTTCTGCCGTATCTGTTGTCGGGCTTGCCGCCAAAAGATCACAAATCGCTTGTCCTTTGACCGACTTCTGCTGTTTGAAGTGCAAGTCATACTGGGACAAGAGAAGGGCCCATTTTGCTAAACGCTAATTCATCGAACCCGATTGCGTTATGAAAACCCGTACCGGATTAACGTTAGAGATAATGTAAATCGTCTGTCCGACCAAATAATGCCGCATCTTTTGTACCGCGAATACCAATGCGAGGCATTCTTTCTCAATCATCGGATATCGGGACTCGGCGCCTACCAAAGTCCGACTTAGGTAATAAACCGCCTGTTCGTGACCATTATCATCGTCTTGTGCTAATAAAGCACTTATCGAATGGTTCATCGCCTTGATGTATATCAAGAACGGTTTACCTGATTTTGGTGCGACAAGAACAGGAGGGTTCGTCAGATACGTCTTGATATCTTCGAGCGCTTTTTGGCAGGCGTCGTCCCAAATAAACGACACCCCTTTCTTGTTTAGCTTAGAGAACGGTTGGCACTTCCCAGAGAGATTTGAGATGAACCGCCGGATTTAAGCTAAACTCCCTTGCAATCCTCTGAGTTCCCTTAGATTCTTTGGGGGCTGCAATTCATGTATCGCCTTCACCTTGTTAGGATCGATGTGTATACCTTTAGTGGTGATGACAAATCCAAGGAATTTTCCGCTGGACATTCCAAGGAAAGATTTGGTGGGGTTCATCTTTAATTGATGACTTCGCATGAGATCGAACATCGTCTTCAAGTCCTTGATGTGATCTTCTTTGTTACGGCTTTTTACAACCAAATCATCAACGTAGCACTCGACCGTTTTCCTGAGGTGCTTTTGGAAAATCTTCGTCATCGCTCGTTGGTATGTGGCGCCTGCATTCTTTAGACCGAAAGGCATAACTGTGTAGCAGAAGACACCGAGGGGCGTTCTGAACGTTGTATGCTTCTCATCCTCCGGGTGCATCTTAATCTGGTTATACCCCGAAAAGCCATCCATGAAGGACATCCTCTCGAATCCGCACGTATTGTCGATGATGACGTCCGTGATTAGGAGAGGAAAGTCGTCTTTCGGACATGCCGCATTCAGGTCCCTGAAGTCGATGCATATCCTGATCTTACCATTTTTCTTCATGACTGGGACAATATTAGCTAGCCAGTCCGGATGTTGCTTCTCTCGGATAAATCCTGAGTCGATCAATTTTTTGACCTCCGCCTCAATGGCTTCCATAATCTGCGGACGAAACCGTCTCTGCTGTTGCTTGACAGGTTTGGCATCCGACTTGATATCAAGACGGTGCATCGACACATTGGGGTCGAGCCCTGGCATGTCTTCATAATTCCAAGTGAAGACGTCGATATATTCCCTGATGAGAGCAATTAATTCCTCCTTCTCACCTGGGGGAAGACTATCGCTGATGAATATGGGCTTTGGGTTGGCTTCATCACCCATATTAATCTGGACTATTTTATCCTCGGTGGGGGGTTCCCTCTGTTCAAACCTATCACCATACTGCATGTTCAGGTGATGAACCCATGGGTCTTCCCACGTTGGCATTTGATCGTCGTCCTCCATCGTAGATGGATCAGCTGTAGTCATGTTCGACATTAGGGTTTTGAATATTTCCCCCAAACTTGTATCGGAGTCCCATTCTGAGGAATCTGCCGAGTACCCATCTTTAGCCTTGTTAGCAATTTGATCGATAATTTGCCAACCACATTCATCATCAGACGAGGAAACGTAGCCTAAGCCTCTTTTATGACGGTAATAATCATCCGGTTTCCCTTTTGGTACATATGCTGCTTTGACTGGGATACGAGAACCTCGATCGAAGTATAAACCTTCTCCGAGTGTGAAATCATATCCCTGTTTTTCCATGAGCTTGTGCGCTTCCGGACTATACTTAGATAAATGCAGACCAGATTTGTCGTCATCCTCATCTTCTCTTAGGAAATGATCTGGCAATGGAAAATTCTCTCCTTTACCGTAAACCACTTCTTTTTCGCCTCCTACTTTGGCAGGGATGATCGGGTCGTTCCGAAAGAATGTTGGAGGTGTTTCTTCGTTACATAAGATGATCGGAGCGGTGTATATAACTCAGGCTTATCGTCTAATCCTTTTATCGCATCATCAAGAGACAAGGAGTACTCTAAATCATCTTTTATTTCAATATCGGCAAGTTGCCAGTTACAAGTGCCATCTGACGATTGTTCATCGTCAAGATTGATTACAAAGGGTACAATGTCATTCAAAACAAAACCACCATTGTAATCGAACCCGGCTTCGGAATCAGCTTCTTCTCTGCTGTCCGTGCCCTGGACCGATGGTTCCGTATCGGATTCGCTACCATAAAGGAGAGAATCAGTGAAATAATTCTCAAACCCTTTAAATGGTTGCTTATCCGCGACCACCATCCTGACTCTACCATCTGTGTCGACATATTTCAGACACTGATGGAGAGTGGAGGGAACTATAACATTACTATGGATCCAAGGCCGACCCAGTAGTAAGTTATATGATGTCTCAGCATCAATCACGTAATACATAACCTCCGTCTTCAGATCACCCATTTGGCACTTTATTCGGATCTTCCCCAAAGGCCTTGACCCGCTGGTGTTGAATCCGTAGATGACCGTGCCTGTAGACGCCAATTTGCTGACGGGAATACCAAGGCTATGCATTAGGCGAAGTGGCATAACACTCACAGCGGAACCCGGATCCACTTGGATTCGGTTGACTTCGCTGGAGCCAATGTACCTGATGAAGTATAGGGGTCGATCATGATTCGAATTCTTCGTCTGCATGTCCTCTTTGGTGAAGGTGATGCAGGGAAGGTTCTTAGCCGCTACATTGCACTGTTGAGCTAACAGTTCTAGTTCTTCAGGCGCCGGCTTGATCCGAGTGAGGAACACTTCTGAATCGGCCAAGGCCTCTTGCAAGGCTTCTCTAGTCTCCTTAGACAACCGCAGCAACTCATATAGCGTTATCCGCGCCGGAATATTGGCTAATTGAGCCATGATATCGAAAATACACGGAGTTTTCGAGTTCTCCGGTTTATCTCTTCTAATCGGACGATTGAAACGAGACTGCTTCGGATTCTGAACCTCCTGGGGTCCCTTCTCTTTCTGCTTATCCACCGGCTGTCGTCGAGCCTCCTCAACCGGTTTAGGAACCATAATCACCCCCAGCTCTGTGAGAGTCTTGGCTGGTCCCCGTTTTGTCACTCCCTGCTCAGCTAACTGATCACCAGGAGATGGATATTTGAAGTGATACTCATTTCCACTCCGGGTCGCAAAGTCTTCTTGTTCTTCTTCGGAGAGCGGGAAAGCTAGGATTCTTTCGTCATCTTCTCCGGGGATAGCAGAGACTCCGCAGCAAGACTTCCCTTTCCCTTTTGATTTCTTCTTGGATGACGATCCGGCCCATTGTTCATCTTCAATTAGGTCGGGGTGAACCTAGAGAATTTCGCCGTTTGGGGCTGTGTGTGGCACAAGTCCCTTTTGGCGCTGACCGTGTGGGTCATCATTCACCGTCTTCATCCTGACTTTAGTGACGCGTTTTGGCTCGAACCATGTTGTAGGCACCGATCCAAAGCTGATCGACACTGCGTTTGCTCCCACATTCTTAGTAGGCTTCGGGGTTATGACGCCCACGTCAATTAACGCCTGGATCTTGTCCTTGAGGTGGTAGCATGACCTTATAGGGTGATGGACCGCTCTATGGTACGCGTAGTACTTCGGATCCGTCACTTTGCTGGCCCCTTCATGATCTACGATCACCGACAGCTGGATTTTGTTATTCTCCAACAAGTACTTGAAGATGCCGGGAACTTCATCATCCTTGAAGGAGTAGACTTTGGGAAACCTTGGCTCCGAAAATTTCTGCTTCTGAGGCCGTTGTTGCCGCTGCTACTGTTGCTGAGGTGGCAATTGAAAAGTTTGGTTAGCATCAACTGCATTAGCATGAGCTTTACCTTTTCCCTTTGGGTTGAAATTCTGTGTTGGAGCATTCGCCGCTTGTTGGCCTCTCTCCGCCTTCTTCCTCCTGAGGAATCGCTCAGCTTGCTCCCCTTGGACCTTCAGATCCTTCCACGTTTTGGACGGTGCTGTCCCCATTGCTTCTAACACGTCCAATGAAAGATTGTTGTGGCAGGTCTGGAGGATGAACTCCTCAGTGATCGGGTCCCGGCAATTCATCGCCTTGTTCCGAAACCTTTTGACGAAGGTGTCGACTAACTCCCCATCCTTCTGCTTCTCATCGAGCAACGATCCGATAGAGATCTCGGTGTCGTCGTCGAAGAAATTTGTGAGGAACTTAGTCTCCATGTCGTCCCAGCTGTTCACGCTACCTGGCTTGAGGCGGCGATACCAATCGAAGGCGGATCCGTGAAGAGTGCCAATGAATGACCGCACCATCAGAGGCTCATTGCCAGAGATTACCCCCAGGTGTGATTTGAAGTAAATCAAATGCTGAGTGGGTGAACCCATCCCATTAAATGGCGTGAAGTTAATTAGACTGAACTTTGCCGGATATGGGATTGATTCCCACTCTCTTGGGTATGGACAAGGAATGCCCGTCTTTTTCGTCTCTTGAGCGGAAATAAATGTATTGATTTTGCTCTCGAGATTTTTGATCTTTAAACTTTCACCTGTATCTTCGTTAGCACGATTCTGAGGTGGAAGCGTGGTGTTGTGACTAGCATCCTCATTTCCACCCCCTGCATTAACGGGAGGGTTGTTGGTATTGCGAGCTTCATCCGCACCCGCATTCTCAACTTCCTGAACAACCTGATTACGGCGGCTTGGTTCGCCTTGCTGGTTCTTTAGTGCCTGGATTTGTTGCTCATGCATTTCTCTCATGTTCTGCATGTCCATCTGCATTTCGAACCTGAAGCTCTCCTGTTGTTTGGCCATGGCTTCTTCGAGCATCTTGGCCACTTGCTCCGCGCTTATCATGAATGACTCGCGGGGTTGTCCTTCACTGGACACGGTATTGTCAGATGCAATTGCCGAGCCAGCATCTGATTCTTCATCTCCCGAAGGTAATCTTGTCCGAACCCTACCATACGTTGCACGAATGATAGCTCCGGACTGCAGACGAGTTACATGACGGGGCACCTCTGGAATCGCCTCGGGGTTGTCCTGAGCCGATGTTCCCTTGCTGGTCATATTGGCGGTGACCCTCGGAAATTCTCCATCACCGACCACCGTTCTTCTTTGCCAGAAACGCCTATGTCTTGGTTTTGGCGTTTCTGTACTGAGCCTCTCGAACACAGAAACTCTCTCAGGGATTGTATTGTTGCATCTGAATTTAGACAATACTGCCCGAATGAGTTTGGAACAGGGGCACTGAGTTTCTAATTTTTGAGGACTCCTTTTTCTGGTTTTATTCGTACCCCCAGCACGATAGTACAGCTCGTCCGTTTGAAAGTCGGAGCAACCTATCATGTGTTGGCACGATTTCCCAGGTATAACGTCATCGTCATCGGACGACAACGTTTCCTTCTGAGGGTGAATTGCCTTCTTTGGGCTTTCGAGAGTCACGCGCCTCGAAACGCGCCTTTGTGGGCGTGAATTCTCGACGGGCTCCCGAACTTCGATGCGCAAAGTGGTGCGCCTGGGTTCCATGATTTCTTTGTCATGCTGAGGGTTGCGGCGACCCCCAGCATGTTGAATCGTTCGGGATTTCTTCAATGGCTCCAAACATTCCTGAACTGGAATTTTGCCCCGTTCCTTGGGAAGTGGACCGAGACGCTCCAAAACCGACTTCCTTTTCTGGGACGGTCCTGCGGGATCTCCCGGAGCAGTTGTGGAAGTCATCGGCGGTTTGGATTGACTCGCCGGAAGTTGCACTTTCGACGGTTGCGGTTGTTGCTCCTTGGTCTGAACCACCGCTTCAGACTTCGGCCTCCAAATTTTGCGGGTTGATGGCGGCTTCTTGGCCACCTCATTCTGCAGCTTTCGACGGGCTTCTTCAGCTTTAGCCCGTACCTGCGCTGATAATGCGCGGCGCTTGCAGATGCGCTCCTCTAGCGTCGAACGGTTCCGTTTGACACGGACCCACTCCATCATTGCCGGCTTGGAGGAACCACCATTCATTGACTGTTGAGGCTGCTTGCCTCTTTTGCTCTTCAGATCCGCATTGTAGCGGACCCCGTCAACAGACTCCATGGCCTTTGCGAATTGTTTCGCAAGGCGTTGACGCTGCCTCTGGTGAGCTCTCTTAGAGAGAGTCACCACGCCTTCAATGGCGGATTTGACCTGCTTGGAGGTCGGTGGAGCTTCACCCGATGCAACTTCGGCACCAATCGGGGTGAAGTCGTCGTTGGTAGCTTCAACTTCTTCGTACCAACGAACTTTCCTCCTGGAGGAGAACTTCTAGGATTTCTTGGACTTACGGGGGGAGGTTGATCCAGACGAGGACACGTACTCCTCGTATTTCTGCTGGTCGAACTCGTATTCGACCTCCTCCACGACCGGGATCGAGATCCGCGGCTGCGACGCTCCGATCTCGGCAGCGAGATCGGCGGCTCCCACTGTGGTCGCCAGATTGTTCGCGGTGAAAATTGTTGCTTTCTTCATTAATGATTTCATTGCACACTCGGTAATTGTTTATCGATTACAAAGATCCGGTCTTTTTATAAGATCCGGTTACAAGAAATCAACAAAAAGTAAAAATTACAACTTTCCTTATTTGTCGAACAAATCACGAGCTTCTGTTATCCGGTCGCTCGCTTGCGTGGGTTGTTTGCCTGCGCCGATGGTTGATCCGTTGACCATCGCACGATCTAGATCCGGTCGGATCTACGCAGTATGACGGGTATTATTTCACTAAGGAAATAATAGCCGTGGGGGATTGGTTCACCAAGGAACAAATCGCCCAAATCTCGGGATCAAAGACCAAGCTTTGATCCGGAGTGTGCCTGCGTAGATCTCAGATCTGATTTCCTCTCTTGAACTCCTACCTTTTGTGACGCGGATGCTCGCCAAGTACCAGATCTAGATGTCCAAGTCTTCAAGCCTTCAAAACTCAAGAATGAGATCTCAATTTGGCAGAGTTTCGGCTCCCAAAAAGTCCTCCTTTAACAAATGAACCCATTGGCCTATTTATAGGCACCCAGATCTGTGCCTAGGCACAGATCTGGGCTGAGGTGGCTCGGCCACCGAGCCACCTCAAGGTGGCTCGGCCACCGAGCCACCCTTGGGTGGCTCGGCCACCGAGCCACCTTCGGGTGACTCGGTTTTGGCTGGGTCTCTTTTAGGGTTGGTTTCCGTCGTTTTCGTTTCTTTCGGTTCTGTTTTTGGACTCGATTTGTTGACCTGATTTGGCAGTAAATCCGGTTCCTGATTTGGCAGTAAATCCACCTCTGAATTTAAGTCCAAAACTGATCTCGAATCGATCGTGATTCGTCCGCGTCCGCTCTTGAATGGATGACTCGTTGATTCTTCAACCTGTTGGCTTGATTCCGCACACGAGTGGATTCATTCCGTTGTTTGTGTTCGGTTCGTCAGCTTCGTAGCCTCGTTAGTCCGCTTCGTCGCGTATCGTTTGGCTTCGGTGTTTGCGGGCTAACGGTCGTGTTCAGATACGTCGCCCGATGGTCTATTTGTCGATTGGCGTCGTCGAGCTGTGTTAAGGGACCTATAGGCAATTTTATACGCCTACAAAGGTGAGATGCAGGCGAGCTCGTGAGCGGGCTCGAGGCCATTGTAGGCGAGGTTGATGCAGATGCAGGCAAGCTCAGGGTCGACATCAGGCGAGCTTGAACGTGGCTCAAGCGAGGAAGGTCCACAGGCGAGCTCGACCATGGGATCCAGGCAGTTGATAGCCTGTCTCAAGCTAGCGCTAGGGTTTCCCTATAAAAGGGAAACCCCTAGCACGAGATGGAGTGCTTCCCTTCTCCTTCTCTCTCGTGATTTTGGTGGCAGCAGAATCTCTCTCTCTTTTTTGTTCAGCCTCTCTTTTAGAGGTGTTTTTGTAAGAAAGCCTACCAAAATTGACACTTTTGGCAAGCTTTCAACTCATTTCTCCCTCTTAAAGAGGCAACCAAACGCGCCCTTATTCATTGATCAAACACTCGCTTTTAGTTCAAGTTGTTAGCTTCTAAGAGAGTATGCCTTCACACATTGTTAAAACAAACATGTGCTCAAAATCATACTATTGCATTGGAAAAGAAAGAAGAGATGTACTAAGATAAATGAATGCCTAAAACATACTGTTGCATTAGAAAATGGAGCAGAGATGTACGAAAAACAATGCTAGTTTGAATTTTGTAGTCCTCATATATACCATTAGAAAATGGAGCAGAGATGTACGAAAAACAATGCTAGTTTGAATTTTGTAGTCCTCATATATACCAGTTGACGTTACCTTGTTAGACATTTCCGAACAGTGTTAACTACTAAGAATAAGATACCTGCACTAAAAAATTTCTCCTTTTTTTGGGCAGTGCTAATTATTTTCATTTTTGTCTACAAATTAACAAATTTGTAGCTTCCACTGTAAGCAAAGCTCTAAACATGTTCTTGCGGTCGATCGCCATGCTAATCGCGGTCGACTGCTGAAAGTCCAAACCTGTTTTCTGTTGTTTTTCCAGTAAGCTCTTTAATTCTCCACATCGGTGAAGTTTTCCAAAACAGAGCTGACACCAAACAAAGAGCACTAATGCGTCGTCTCTCCAAAATTGGCTACACCAATATGGTTGCCTATGTACCCCCGCTCCCAAAAGATCAAACCGCACATAGTTTATCCAAATGGCCATCAACAGCCTCAACAATCACAAATGTCCAACAAGCTTCAACAATGATCAAACTTATTGCTCGGAACCACCTTAGTGATCATATCCGTCGGATTATCCTTCGTGTGGACCTTCATAACCTCCACATAGCCATCTTCAAGAACATCCCAAACGAAGTGATAACGAACGTTAATGTGCTTCGTCCTCGCATGAAAAACCTGATTCTTCGCCAAATAGATAGCACTCATACTATCACAATGAAAGGTGACAAACCGCTGCGATATACCAAGTTCATCCAAAAGTCCTCGAAGACAAATAGCCTCCTTTACAGCCTCCGTAATCTCCATATACTCTACCTCCATCGTCGACAAAGCCACCGTAGACTGTAAGGTGCATCTCCAACACACTGGCGCACAGGTCAAAGTGAACACATACCCCATAGTAGATCGGTGCTTATCCAAATCCCTGACATAATCCGAATCAATATAGCTAATGCACAACTGCCCACCTCTAGTGTCCCGCTCAAAGCCAAACCAATATTGAGTGTACCTCAAATGTACCTCAAAATCCATCTCACGGCATCCAAATGACCCACTCCTGGATCGTGTATGTACCTCAAAATCATGCTCACCGTCTATGATAAATCTAGCCTCGTACATACTATCACGTGCATCAAGCTTCCAAACCGCGCTCGCGTATGGAGTCTTCGATATCAACTCTCGATCTTTAACTGTCTTTGATGAAAGGTCAGCTGAAAGCTTTAAATAGGATCCCAAAGGTACACTAACTGGCTTTGTATGCATGCTGACATGAAATCGCTATAGAACCTTCTTCAAATAAGCTACTTGTATCAAACAAATTTTGTCATTCTCTTTGTCTCTACCGATCTCCATTCCCAAAATGCATTTAGCCTCACCTAAATCCTTCATCTCAAACTCTTTTGAAAGCTGTGTCTTCAACTCATCTATAAAAGATCTGGAAAGGCAACTAACATGTCATCGACATAAAGCAACAAATAGATGTACTTACCTTTTTTCAACTTGTGAAAATACACACAAGGATTAAACTGGCTCTGAGTGTATAAATAACCAATCATAAAACTATCAAATCGCCTATACCACTATCGAGGAGGCTGCTTCAAACCGTATAGCGGTTTCTTCAACCTACAAACCAACTTATCCTTCCTTGCAGCTCAGAATCCTAATGGCTGAGTCATATATATTTCTTCATCAAGATCACCATGAAGAAATATTGTCTTCACATCCAACTGATCTAACTCCAATCCATATTGTGCCACCAAAGCTAGCAAAATCCGAATCGAAGAGTGCTTCACCACTAGAGAGAAGATCTCATTATAATCAATACCTTCCTCCTGTGCATAGCCCTTCGCAACCAACCTAGCCTTGAATCTCACTGGAGTGCCCTCAATACCCTCCTTCTTCGTGGATACCCATTTGTAACCAATCGCCTTCCACCCCTTTGCAAGCTCAACAAACTCCTACGTATTATTCTTGTGAAGAGACTCCATCTCCTCCTAGATAGCTACCTGCCACGAATCAGCCTCCGAACTCTGCTCGGCCTCTCTGAATGTAGTAGGCACCAACTCATCGATACTCTCCATTGGAAGTGCATATGCAACTACTGTGTCAGTATACCATGCTGGCATCCATATGTCTCTCCTCTGTCTCCAAACTGTAATAGAATCCTTAACCTAAGCCGTCGATCCCTGATCCTGCATAACTATACCCATATCCTCGTCATCGTCTCTATGTTCTCTTGACGTCACCTCAGTCGACACCCTAATGGATACTGTGCTATCTGGACAATGTGGAGCTGTATCGATCTATACCACCTGTGATATCTCTTCCATCGGGTCGCTCTCCACCTGATGAGAGCTAGGAAGCTTCAAGATAGAAACCTCATCAAACGTAACGTCCCTACTCAGTACAATCTTCCTATCAACTGGATCCCATAGCTTGTATCCCTTGACACCACTCTTCAATCTTACAAAAGCTTGAGGTTCTAACTTATCAGTCTTAACACGATAGTATGCACGGTACCCAAATACCTTGAACTGGTCATAGTCGTGTGCTGGCTCTCCCAACCACATCTCCATAAGGGTCTTCCACTCAATCGCAGATGAAAACAACCTGTTAATGAGGTGACTCCCATATGAAAGTGCCTCAGCCCAAAAGAATTTCTCTAAACCACTATGTGCCAGCAAACATCGAATCTTCTCTAGCAAAGACCGATTTAACCTCTCTGCCACCCTATTCTGCTGTGGTGTATGACTAACCGTGAAGTGTCTCTCTATGCCCTCGTCTCGACATAGCTGCTGAAAGGGGTATGATGTGTACTCACCGTCGTTATTGGATCGTAAAGCCTTGATCTTTCTCCCAGTCTGCAGCTCCAACCTGTTCTTCCACTCCACAAATATATCTAGGATTTCAGTCTTCTTTGCCATGGTGTTCTCCCAGTTTGCCATGTTGTTCCTTAATTTTTTTAAGGAAAGAAAGAAAATTAGTTTTTTATGAGAAAAAGATAAAGAAAAATCCTAACTAAAACAAATCAAATTAATCACTTTTCAATCACTCTAATTTCAGGGTTTAGCCTAACTCAACTAGACCAGCTCCTAACAAAAAAACTCCTACAGTAAAAAGATTAATGTTTTACCTAGGTAGTTAGCCAGGAAAGGATAGTACTAAAGGGTGATCAGAGATCAATTAAGTACCTCGTTCCTTGCGGAGCGTTTTACGCAACCCCTAAACCTTGCCTTAGATACCAACTAATCTGAGAAAACTTAAACCAGTTCACTTAAGGATTTCTTGTTCCTTATTAAGCTCGAGTCCTCAGGGGCCAACGTCTAATGAGTTTTAGAAGGCTTGGGTTTGTGAAGTGAGGAATTAGTGATTTGTGAGCTAAGGAAAGGGTGTTGAAATCCCTTACCTTATCTTGATTATGGGGTTTTACCCTTAAGAATGTTTTAAGTATGTGTCAAATCAAGTGCTACAATCACTTTGGTGAATTCCTACAAACTATATAAAATGCAACCCTAGAAATTAAAAGCGACTAAAAAGGATGATAAAAAGAAAATCTTCATATATTTTTTTAATTATGGTCAACAACAATCAAATGTGAGAAGAGAGCTCTTATTTGAATTTATTATCTTGTTAGTTAATGTCCAAGTGAAAGGTGAATTTTATTATGGTCAACAAAAATAAAATCTTTTTTAATAAATCCTAATTGTTTCTAATTGTGAAGCTAACTAAAAAGGGTGGAATTAAAAATGCTAGAAAGAAGACTTACCCGAAAGTAATTCTCTAAGTTCTTGATCTTCAATCCAAGATTTTCAAGCTCTAAACGGTTCCTTCACAAGAAAACACACAAGTTAAAGAATCAAAATAATAAAATCCTATTTTAGCACCCTCCCCGGCAACGGTGCCAAAAACTTGATGCGGTATAGTTATGTACCAAAATTGCAAGTGTACAATTGATCAAGTTATAATATAAAAAGTTATCGATCCCACGAGGAAGGTGATTTTAAGAGATTATTAGAATAGGTTCTTATGTTGTGTGCGTGACAAAATAGGTTTAAAGAATAGGTATGATTGTGATGAGTGATTGTTGTGAAAATATGCAAGAGACAATAAATTAAAATTTAGAGAAAAGAAATAAGAATCAAAGAATAAATGAAATCATAAGGCAAGAAAGAAGAATGACTAAAATCAAGAAATAAAATCAAAAATGAAAAGAAAATTTAAGAAAGTCAAGATGGAGGATTCAATTAAAGATATGAGAAATCTAGAATTTAATCCACTAACTAATCTCAATTACAAAATACAAACTATTCTCTTTTTATCATATTTCAACTTAGATTTATTTAGCATAGACTATCAAACCATTTAAGGATAGTATAACCTATCAAATTATTATCTAAGTTAAAATTACTATTCATGATAAGAACAACAACAAGATAGTAATCCTAGAATTCAAAAGCATAATCAATCAAACCATTTAAGATAAGCATAGATTATCGAATTTATCTTCTACCAATTAGTTTTCTAGTTGATTATTCTAAACATGAACTTTTTAAGTGTAAGAGAATCCATACAATATAAAGGAAATTAGACTAGTTTCATATAATTCTAAGTTTCCTCTTAGAATTAATTTCACATCTTAAGAAAAAAATAAGAAGAAAAAGAACTAATTACAAAAATAAAAAAAAAGAAAAATCTAAACTATGAACAAGAATTAAATCTAACTACAAAGAATTAAAATCTAAACTACAAAATAAATTGTATAAATTAAATGTAAGAAAATAAATCTACTCTACACATTAAAGTGCAAAAAGAAATAAAAAGACAAGAAAGTAAATCTACACTATAAGCATAAATGTAAATCTAACTAATAAGCAATAATAAAGAAATTACTAAAAAGAAATAAAAGAGAAAAATAAAAGAAATGCAAACCTTAAAATTGTTCTTTATCTCCATCCTCATCATTCAACAAAGAGGAGAAAAGATAAATTTAAAGTGGAGAAAAAATTATTATTATTAATTACAACAAAAGTTACAATTTTTGGAAGGCCTTCTCAATTAAGAGTAGCTTTCCTCTCCAAATAGAGTTATAAAATTTTTTACACCCTTAACCCCTCACTTTCTACCCCTATTTATAGTAAACAAAAGTGAATGAGAGCCATTGGATTGAAATCTTATCCAAAAATAACAAATTTCAGCCTTTGATTTGTAACAAACTATACGTCAGTATTAATACCAGCATCGATGCTGGTATCGATACCAGCATCGATAGGGGTATCGATGCTAGCATCGATACGAGTATCGATGCTGGCATCGATACCCAGTCCTCTCTTGTTGCTGATACAAACTTTTCTCTTGTTCTTGGACTTAGGCTTTTGGACTTTGCCAATTCTTCTTCTTTTTAGCTTTGGGCTTTTGGATAATTTGGCAATTGATTTTCCAATGGGCTTCTTTGCTTCATTTCTTTATTTATTCAAGGGATTTTTGTTGAGAGATGAGAGTTTGAGATTTATTCTTCATTAACCTGCATTTAAATATAAAAACAATTATTAGAGGCATATTTATTCATACAAAATAAATAATGATGGTATAAAATTATAATAAAATGTGATTATCAATAGTCATCAACGAACATGACGAACCAATATCGACTACCAAGTGATGTAGTCTTGGTGGGACCCTAAACTTCTGTGTGCACATAATCCAGAATACCCCTTGTCCTATAAATGGCAGTCCCAAACTTTACCTTTGTCTTCTTGCCAAGAACACAGTGCTCACAGAACTCAACATTTCCACTCTTGACTCCCTTTAATAGCCCCTGTTTGCACAAAGCCTACAGTGACTTCTCTCCTGTATGCCTCAACCTGTAGTGCCAAAGTCTGCTAATATCCGCCTCTAAAATAACTGAAGCAACATTGACAATCTCGATGCTCCCCTTCAGATAATATAAGTTCCTACTGTGGACTCCCTTGATCCCCACCAAAGATTCCTTAGTAACCTTTGCTACAGCATCCTCAAAGGTCACCTTGAAATCTCTTTGCCTCCAAAGCTCCAACTGAGATAAGATTCTTCTTCAACCGAGGAACAAAAATCTCACCTCCATCAATTTATGGACTACTCCATCGTGCATCCGAATCCTCATGGTACCTATCCTACAAATATCACAGGATTAGTCATTTTCCATGACAATAACATCCCCATCGAGTCTCTCAAATGAAGAAAACCAATCTCGTCTAGGAGTCACATGATAAGTAGCGTCAGAATCAAATATCCAATCTGATGCATCCAAGTGGTTTACCTCTGGAGTTGATGCGGCATAAACATGTATCAAAAAATGTTGCAAGTGCACAACCGTGTTAAGTTATAGTAAAAAGATATCGATCCCACGAGGAAGGTGTTTTATAGGAGAAAATATAAAGTCGGTTCTTATGTTGTGTATTTGACAAATAGGAGTGAAGAATAAGCGTGATTGTGAAGAGATTAAAAAGGTGATAGTGTGTAAATAAGCACAAAATATAAGTGAGAGTGGATGTGACAATGAATGAATGATTTCGACAAGGAGAGATGAATAAAATCAAGAATCAAAAAGAAAAATCAAGAATGAAAATAAAATTCAAGAAAGTAAAGATAGCAGATTCAATTAAAGATATGGGTAATCTAGAATTGAATCCACTTCTTAGAAAATGGTGATTCCCTAGAAGGTTCTAGCCTAAAGGCGAATCAAAAAAATAAAAATAAACAAAAAGAAAAACTAAACCCAAGAGGGTTCTAGCCTCAAGGTGAATAGTGCAAGAAATTAAAATCTAACTACAAAATAAATTATAAAAATTAAATGCAAGAAAATAAATCTACTTTATAAGCATATAATAAATCTAATCTATAAGCATGAAATAAATCTAATGCAAGAGGGTTCTAGCCTCTTGGCTATTTAACAAGAAAATAAAATCTAACTACAAGCATAGAAATAAATCTAAACTAATAAGCAATAAAAAAGAAATAAAAGAGAAAAAGAAATACAAACTTTCAAATAATTCTTCATCTCCATCTTCATCATCCAATAAAGAGAAGAAATATTTAAAGTGGTAAAAAAATTATTTTATTAATTATAACAAAATTTATAAATTTGGAAGGCCTTCTCAATTAAGAGTGGCCCTCCTCTCCAAATAGAGTTACAAAAATTTTCACACCCCTAACCCCTCACTCTCTATCCCTATTTATAGTAAACATCAGTGAATGAGAGCCATTGGATTAAAATCTTATCCAAAAACAATAATTTTCAGCCACTAATCTGTAACAAACTGCCGGAGGTATCGATGCTGGCATTGATACGGGCGTCGATGCTGGCATCGATGTCAAGCCCTCTCCAATTTCTGTCCGAGCTTCCACCTTTTGTGTTGGGCTTTTGGCAACTTGGCCTTTTGGGCTTTTGGATAATTCTTGATTTTTTTCGTGCATTTGTTTTGGTTTTGGCTTTGGGCTTTGGCATTTCTTGGGCTTTAATTCTTCTTCTTAGCTTTGGCTTTTGGATAATTTGGAAATTGATTTTCCAATAGGCTTCTTTACTTCATTTCTTCATTTAATCAATGAGTTTTTGTTGAGAGATGAGAGTTTGAGATTTATTCTTTATTCCCCTGCAATTAAAAAAATAAAAACAATTATTAGTGGTATATTTATTCATATAAAATAGGTAAAGAGGATATAAAATTATAATAAAAATGTTATTATCAAATACCCCCACACCTAAACTTTTGCTAGTCCTCTAGCAAAGAAAGAAAAAGAAAAGAAAACCTAACTCACATTTACAGGAATCGCGGTTGTATTTAGCGCATACAACAAGCCTTTAAACCCCTAGGTTACCCTAGTGGACGAGTTGTAGTCTCGTGAGGGTTTGCATTGAATATACCCACAAAACGCGGTCATCTTGCCAAATTAAAGAAGTCAGTAAATAACTAAATTCACTTGATAACTTTAGTCAATCTAATTGAAGCTAGTTATCACTCAAGAAAATATTTTTATAAATAACTTTAAGGTAAATTTCCTAGAAAATCTTCTTATTATAGCAATACAAAACCAAGCCAAACTTAGAAATTTAATTTAAAAGTTTTGAAAAGAACATGCTAACTCTTTGTTTAAAATAATATTCAAGTTGCTTGATCTAAAATATTTTTCAAGACCATATATACAAATATAACTATATATATAAAACATTTATTTTTATAGTTTTATATTATTATTATATTTTTTAAACTTTTTCTTCCTTGGTGATTTTTTTCTACTTTAATGGGCTTTCTAAGTGACCATTTAACGAGTTTTGGGCCAATGGATCCTAACCCAATTGGGCTTAGATCATTAAGTATGGAAATACTCCTTGGGCTTAATTACTCGGTCAACTTAGGCTTCATAAGATAGAATCATCTTGAATTTAAGAGTTTTTTTCTTTTGGTGCCCATTTTTCACACTCTTATTTTGTAATTTTTATATGTATATGTATATATATTCTAAAAAATATGTAAGTCAAGACACTTTGAAAAATTATTTTTAACTCTAAGCTAAGCATGCGTAAATTTAAATAAAAATCTAAGTTAAGACTTAAGTGAAGTATACTACTTTGAAAATCATTTCTTATGAAATTTATTTAGAGTAATAATAAAAGGTAAACTTGAGTAAATAACAAACTAGATATTAGAAAATTTAAAATTTATCAAATAAATCAATTATTACATAACTCTATCAATTTGGCAAGTGGTGATATTTTTATAAATTTTTTAAGGAAAATGAAAAAAATGACAAAAATGCAACTAAAAATGTAAAATAAAGAGAAAAAAACTAATTCCCACCCCCACACCAAAAGTTTACATTGTCCTCAATGCAAACTCTATGATGCACAAAGTAAAGCAGATAAAAAGTGAAGTACTTACATTTGATCAGCTGATAAAAATCTTCAATTACCTTTGGTCTGAGGAGGATAGAATCAAAAATTTATTATTCTCTTTTTTTCTTTTTTTCCTGTTTTCTCTCTCTCTCTCTTTTTCCTTTTTTCTTTACAACAGAACAAGAAACTCTCAAATGAGAGAAAAATAAATTCTTTTTATTATTCTGAAATAAACAAAACAAATAATAGAATGAAGTATTCAACACGAAGAGCTCGTATTCTACATTGAATCCTACCTTATTGTTAAAAAATTTTCCCTAAATTTTAAATAAATTCAAAATGATATAATCAATAATGTGAAATTCTAAGCATTTCGGGGTGTTCAATAATTCTTGCAACAAAGTAAGGTAGGTATTATTGGTTTCATGCATTTTACATTTCTTAATGAACTTAGACTCTTGTACTGTGAAGTTTTGTTTTCTAACAATCAATTCTTCTGTAGAGTTCTAAAAATTTAGTTGTCGATTATTCTCCAAGAATCTAAGTTCATCAAGAAAGAGTTCTTTAAAATTTAATTCAAGGCAGCAAATATTTAACACAGTTTCATCATTCCCAATAACCTGATCTGCTTCTTCTAAAAACTCAAACTTTTCATCAAAAATTTCCTCAAAACTCAAATCAAACTCTTCTTCTTCTTCTTCTTTTGATCGTTCCAGAATGTAATTTATTTCTAGAGACTGATTATTTGGTTGGTCCTCTGGATTAAAAATATTAAGATCAACAGTCAAATTCCCAAAGGACAGCTTTATTTGACCAGTTCTACAGTTGATGAGAGCATTAGAAGTGGCTAAGAATGGTCATCCTAAGATGATAGGTGTTTGTTCTTT
This sequence comes from Asparagus kiusianus, assembly GCA_022839385.1. Taxonomy (NCBI): domain Eukaryota; kingdom Viridiplantae; phylum Streptophyta; class Magnoliopsida; order Asparagales; family Asparagaceae; genus Asparagus; species Asparagus kiusianus. The sequence goes on along the minus strand of BQKN01001067.1, from coordinate 917,286 downwards.
GGGATTAGAAACGGGCTGTGTTTCCAAAACTACGAAATCTACTGGAAAAATAAAATCTCCAACCTTAATAGAACATCCTCTAACTCACCCATAGGGATTTTGACAGATCTATCAGCCAACTGTAAAGTACAGTGGGTTGGGTTCAGTACACCTAGACCCAATTGCTGGTAGACTGAATATGGAAACAAATTGACACTGGCCCCTAAGTCTAAAAGCGCCTTATTAATGTGAGTATTACCAATGATACATGAAATGATAGGAGAACTTGGATCCTTACGTTTCAAAGGTATGAGATTTGAGAGCATATCACTGATATTGGTGGCTAAAAAGACTTTCTTTGGAATATTTATTCTCCTCTTCTTAGTGCATAATTCTTTAAAAAATTTAGCATAAGATGGAATTTGTTCAATTACATCTAAGAGAGGAATATTGACCTTAACCTGCTTGAATATTTCTAGGATCTTCTCCTCTTGAGGGGAGTGTTTCCTAGGCCTGAATCTATCTAGAAAAGGAGCAACTGGTCTAAACCTATCAAAAGCAGGCTCAGGTTCGGGTTCAGGTTCTTGGTCATCTGAGGAGGATGATTGTTGAATAGATTCATCAGAAGGAGAAGGAGAAGGAATTTGTACTAGATCAAGAGTTTGACTTGGAGGAGTTCTTACTTGATTATCGACCTGTCTACCTAACTGAAGTGAATGGATTGCATTCACTTGAGCTTCATAGGATGAACTGCATCCTGTGTCCTTAGGGTTGACCACAGGTTGACTCAAAAATTTTCCTTTCTCTCTTTCACTCACGGCACTAGCTAGTTGACCAAGTTTGTTCTAATCTAGCTATAGCTTAAGTGTTGGAGTTGAGTATTTGTCCGGTTGATTGCATAAAGGAATTCAAAGTGCTAGACGTTTGAGTCAACATATTCGTGGTTTGAGTGGAGGCCTTAATTATGGTTTCCAAACCACTTTCCAAGACATTGAGGCGTTTATCCTGATCTGGATTTTGAGGAGTCTGAATTACAGCTTGATGAAGAGGAGACTGATTTTGATACAGCAGATTGAGTTATTGAAATTATGGATGAGAATTGAAAGAAACTATGTTTCCCCTAGAAAATTGTTGGTTTGAAGAGAGAGTGAAGTTTTTAGTTCCGGAGTGAGTTCCCTGATTACATGCAAAGTTTAGGTGATTTCTCCAACCTGGGTTGTAGGTTGGAGAGAATTGTTCATTTGCGTAATGCTGGAATGTAGCATTGACCTGTTCTAATGGCTGATTATTTCCTAAGAGAGGACATTCTTCTGAAACATGAGATGGTGACAGACAGTTGTGACATCCTGAGGCTGAAACTTGATTGATTTATGCCGGGGCTCTTTCCTTGATTTCTAAAGCTTCTAACCTATGCATGATTGTGGCCATCTTAGCTTCAGATGTAATGTTCGACTCTAAGGAAATACCACTGGACTTGGGTTGGGAACTGATGACACTCGGTCATCATAGTGTTCCCATTGCATGGTTTTTTTAGAAAGACTCTCTAAAACTCCCAAGATTCATTAGCGTTTTTTCCTATGAAACCCCCGTGGCACATTGATTCTAAGGAAGTTTTTGCAGAATAATCTAATCCTTCATAAATTATTTGGCACAATCACTATTTTTCTAAACCGTGATGAGGACATTGGATGAGAAGATCTTTAAATCGGTCAAAATACTTCCAAAGGTTCTCCCGGAACAATTTTAAAATTCATGATGTTGTTTCTTAGCTTCACCATTTTATGGATCGGGAAAAATTTCTTAAGAAAAACGATGATAAATTCCTCCCAAGTAGTGATAGATTTTATGGGTAAGCTATATAGATATTTTTTTGCTTTGTCTTTGAGAGCAAATGGAATAAATCTGAGTTTGATCGCATCTTCTGTTAATTCTCTCATTTTAATCATAATACACACTTCTTCAAATTCCGAGATAAAAATATATGCATCTTCTGTTTCATTTCTAAGGAATTTAGGAAGCATGTTTATGTAATACGGTCTAAGCTCAAAATTTATTCCATTTATTTCGGGGAGCCTAATGCAAGAGGTGACTGCATTCCTAATGGGATAGCACATATCTTGAAGAATGGGTGGATTAGGATATGCCATTTTTATGATTGGTTCAAAACGAATTAAACGATGAGAATCATCCCTAACCCAAGTTTGCATACACCAAGACAATTTTTTTTTATTTAAGGAAAGAAAGAAAATTAGTTTTTTTTATGATAAAGAAAAATCCTAACTAAAACAAATCAAATCAATCACTTTTCAATCACTCTAACTTTAGGGTTAAGCCTAACTCAACTAGATTAGCTCCTAACCCAAAACTCCTAAAGTGAAAAGATTAAAGTTTTACCCGGGTAGTTAGCCAGGTAAGGATAGTACTAGAGGGTGATCAGAGATCAATTAAGTAGCTCGTTCCTTACGGAGCGCTTTTCGCAACCCCTAAACCTTGCCTTAGACACCAACTAATCCAAGAAAACTTAAACCGGTTCACTTAAGGATTCTTTGTTCCTTATTGAGCTCGAATCCTTAGGGCCAACATCTAATGAGTTTTATTAGGCTTGGGTGGTGTAGTGAGGAATTAGTGATTTTTGAGCTAAGCAAAGGGTGATGAAATCCTTCATCTTATCTTGATTATGGGGTTTTTCCCTTAAAAATATTTTTAAATGTGTGCCAAATCAAGATGCTCAAATCACTTGGTGAATTCCTACTAACAATATAAAATGTAACTCTATGAATTAAAAGCAACTAAAAAGGATGGAAAAGAAAAAATCTTTTTTTAATTAGGGTTAACAATCAAGCAAATGAGAAGGGGAAAATTGTTTGAATTTATTATCTTGTTAGTAGATGTCAAAGTGGAGGGTGAATTTTATTATGGTCAACGAAAATAAAATCTTTTTTTAAGTCCTAATTGTCTCTAATTGTGATGAAGTAGCTAAAGGGTGGAATTAATAATTCTAGAAAGAAGAGTTACCTACAAGCAAATCTTTAAATCCTAGTTCTCCAATCCGTGATCTTCAAGCTCCAAGCGTTTCCTTCACAATAAACACACAAGTTAAAGAACCAAAATAACTAAAACCTACTTAAGCACCTTCCCCGGCAACGGCGTTACAAACTTAATGCGGCATAAACATGTACCAAAAAATATTGCAAGTGCACAACCGTGTCAAGTTATAGTATAAAGATATCGATCCCATGAGGAAGGTGTTTTGTAGGAGAAAATATAGAATCGGTTCTTAAGTTGTGTATGTGACAAATATGAGTGAAGAATAAGTGTGATTGTGAAGAGATTAAGAAGGTGATAGTGTGTAAATAGGTACAAAATATAAGTGAGAGTGGATGTGACAATGAATGAATGATTTCCACAAGGAGAGATGAATAAAATCAAGAATCAAAAAGGAAAATCAAGAATGAAAATAAAATTCAAGAAAGTAAAGATGACAGATTCAATTAAAGATATGGGTAATCTAGAGTTGAATCCACTTCTTAGAAAATGGTGATTCCCTAGACGGTTCTAGCCTAAAGGCGAATCAAAAAAATAAAAATAAACAAAAAGAAAAACTAAACCCAAGAGGGTTCTAGCCTCAAGGTGAAAAGTATAAGAAATTAAAATCTAACTAGAAAATAAATTACAAAATCTAAACTATAAAATAAATTACAAGAATTAAATGCAAAAAAATAAATCTACTCTATAAGTATAAAATAAATCTAATCTATAAGCATGAAATAAATCTAAAGCAAGAGGGTTCTAGCCTCTTGGCTATTTAATAAGAAAATAAAATCTAACTACAAACATAGAAATAAATCTAAACTAATAAGCAATAAAAAAAGAAATAAAAGAGAAAAAAAAATGCAAACCTCCAAATAATTCTTCATCTCTATCTTCATCATCCAACAAAGAGAAGAAATATTTAAAGTGGTAAAAAAATTATTTTATTAATTATAACAAAATTTACAAATTTGGAAGGCCTTCTCAATTAAGAGTGGTCCTCCTCTCCAAATGGAGTTACAAAAATTTTCACACCCCTAACCCCTTACTCTCTACTCCTATTTATAGTAAACATCAGTGAATGAGAGCCATTGGATTAAAATCTTATCCAAAAATAATAATTTTCAGCAACTAATCTGTAACAAACTGCCGGAGGTATCGATGCTGTCATCGATGTCAATCCCTCTTCAATAACTGTCCGATCTTCCACCTTGTGTGTTGGGCTTTTGGCAACTTGGGCTTTTGGGCTTTTGGATAATTCTTGATTTCTTCATGCATTTGTTTTGGTTTTGGCTTTGGGCTTTGGCATTTCTTGGGCTTTAATTCTTCTTCTTAGCTTGGGCTTTTGGATAATTTGGAAATTGATTTTCCAATGGGCTTCTTTGCTTCATTTCTTCATTTAATCAATGAGTTTTTGTTGAGAGATGGGAGTTTGAGATTTATTCTTCATTAACCTGCAATTAAAAGATAAACAAAATTATTAGTGATATATTTATTCATATAAAATAGGTAAAGAGGGTATAAAATGTTAGACCCTAGAGGGGGGTGATTAGGGTCTTATGCTAATCTAATCCGAATTAAAAGCTAATTAAAATTATGTTGTTCAATTTGATCTTGCAAGAAGAAATATGATATGGATATGAACAATAATGATGAATAAAATATACGCTAAGCAAAACACAAACACACGATATGTTTACGAGGTTCGGTCACCACGACCTACGTCCCCGCTCCTCACCTCGAGGAGATATCCACTATCACAATCCGGTTTGGAAGTCGGAACTTCTACACACTCGGTTTATAAGATCACCGAAAACTCTCACACTACACAAACACTATGCAATCACACTTTACACACTAAGTGTAGGAACCAACCCCGTGTCCTTCTCCTCAAGTGCTCGATTATAACCTCTCCCTAGGTTCGTCAATCGACGCCATTCCTATTGGATTCGACCCCGTGTCTCACCTCACACTTCTCTCGGTGTACAAGTGTATTACAAGTGATTCTCACAAATGAAAGTTAAATACAATGATTTGTTCTCAAATAACAAGTGAGAACACAATGAAGCTCACACTCACTAAATCACACCCCACAACCCAATATATGATGTATGAAATGCTACAAGCTCAAATAGGGTGTGTGTGATAATATGAGTATAAACAATTTCTAACTCAATTAACAAACTAGCAATAAATGATGATATGAAAATCAAAAACAAATTTGCTAGAGAATAGAGTTAGGAAAACTTCTCTATGAACACAAAGAGAAGATGAAGAAGATTTAGGGTGAATCCCTCAATTGGCAACGTAAGCTTCCTCCTTTGTAAACAAACACCAAACCCAAACTTGAGAATAAGCAAACTTTTAAACACTTTAAAACTCTTGTTAAAAACCTCTTAGTTGATGTGAAATAGTTAATGCACATGGGTATTTATAGGCTTGAAGAAACCAGCCCAAAAATCCAACCAAAACCCTTAAAAACATTAAAATAAACAAAGCTGGAAACTAGCCGCTACTGTGCCAACGGCTATATATAAGTCGACTTATCAGGTTACACAAGTCGACTTGACAGAAGAAAAAACAGATGCAAAAAGAGAGTTTATAAGTCGACTTATAGTCGACTTAGTACAAGTCGACTTACTTTTAAGAACAAGTCGACTTAACAGAGAAAAAAATGCATATTCCAAGCTAGTTCATAAGTCGACTTATCAGACCTGATAAGTCGACTTATGAACATGTACAGACACTGTGCATGTCCAAAATCTGACTTTTGAAGGCTCTTTAAAAATAGTAAACAATTTCCAAAAAATGTAAAATCTTGGGAAAAGTTTATAATCATACATTAAAACATGTTAGAAAATGAATTTTTCAATTTGCATTTATAATTTGTGAAAAACACTGTATTCTGTAAAAGCACTAAAGGACGTATATATGCAAAACATGTGATTTTTATTTTTGACTCAAAACAAGTTTTGAAAACTTATGGAATATTTATATGGACATAATACAAGTTGTTTATGATGTAAATATAATCCAAAACTTATTTTGCATAAAAACACTTATAGTTAAGAAAATCACAAATATATGTGTGTGTGTGTATATTTGAGCTTCTAGAATTAACACACATTATATAAACCCTAAACTAATTTACCCAAGCTATGAGATCTTCAATATGCTCAACTTGGTACATATGCGGATGAAGCTTGAACTTGATCTTTAACTTTGAATTGTACGTTGCTTCACTCCACAATTCCGCCAACCTCCATTAGATATGATCGTTATGGCGCAATCCATCCATCCTCCAACTCATTGTTTGTCTAGAATACCTAATAAGAGACATAAACACTAGACAAACAATATAAAGAATTGTTTGTAATCATCAAAACAAGATTAAAAGATGTAGGCTCATAACATGAGACCTAACATAAAATTGTAATAAAAATGTGATTATCAGGAGTAATCAATAGAGAAAAGCTCGAATCATCAAAATCATTGCTTTTCGTAATATTCACCTCGTTAGCCTTCGGGCCCTTCTTCTTGCTATTTTCCTTCTCCTTGATCTTTGAACAATCTCTCTTCCAATATACCTACTCCTTACAGAATGCATATTGATTCTTTCCTAACTGGTGATGGCTTCTTGACTTTGACCTGCCTCTATTGCCACCTCTCAGATATGGGCTTCTACCTCTCGTCAACAAGGCTTCTCCTGAAGTACTAGCGCGGAAAGTCTCATTATCCTTCCTCCTCAAGTCATAATTCATCAAAGCGTTAGTTACTTCATTATAAGTGATAGAAGATCTACCGTTCAACAAAGTAAGCACAAAGGTATTATACTCCTTATCCGGTAAGGAGCCTAACAAAATAATAGACTTGTACTCATCCGATATATTCTCATCAACATTCGCCAAGTTCGACAACAATTTAGTTTAGTTGTTCACGTGAACTACTAGTGAGGTTCTCTTGGACATCTAAAATCTGAATAACCTATACAGCAAATACAATCTGTTCTCAACACTCTTCGTAAGATACTTGTTGTTGAGAATTTCCCATATCTTCATTGCAGACGTCACCCTAATCACATCATATTTCATCTCCTATTCCAAACAGGATCTGATCACCCCACAAGCGTTCCTATTCATCTTTTCTCTTACCGACTCTTCATATTTAGGTGGCCTCTCATGGACCATGATGGTCTTCTCTAAATTCTGAGCATTGAGCGCATCCTGTACGTCACTCATCCACAAACCAAAATTAATCTTGCCGTCAAAATTAACCATACTAATTTTAGAGTTCTGAAAACCAACTTGAACTGTACCCGCTATCATGATGCTTTCACTAACTTCTTCACTCATAATAACAAACTTTAAATTGCAAAAAAAGATTCAAACTTGATAAAATTTAGAAGTTACCCAACTGAACCCTAGAACGGATTCCAACTAGATCTCCTAACCACACCAGGAAAGCAAAATCTTCAATAGTAACCCCAAACACTATCTCCACCGAAGCCTAGAACTCTAAGACCAAGCTTCCACGACGAATGTTCCTCCACCTAATGCAAAAACCCTAGATCTCAAATCTGGAGCTCTAATACCAATTATTGCACGCCTATGCGGAAGCGTGCTCGCACACCGAACGAATCTGTGATCACGGGAGAAGAGAACAAACCACACACTAGCACAATTCAATCCAAATACGACAGATCAAACCAAATACAGAAATATACGTGGTTCGGTAATTTACCTACGTCCACAGGGAGAGGATGGGGAGATTCCACTAAATCTAGGAGAGTACAAATGGTTACAATCTCACAAAATCACCCACGCAAATCCCAAACCAAATCTCTCAACTTGCTCATAAGTTCTCCCTCTCAAAAGTGCTCAGAATACTCACTAAATCAAGGAGTGTTTCAATATATATCAAAACACAAACCCAATGCGAATAGGAAACCAAATTCAGGCCCAACCCAACTCACAGTCGACCCCAGAGACACGTGCGGTCGACCGGACAGAATGACAAAAACTAAAAAAATATTACAGGGTTTGGCCGGTCGACCGCCGCGCCAATCGCGGTTGACCACGAAAAGTCCAGAGACTTTTCTAGCTTCCGTGCACGTTTACGGTCGACCGTCGCACCAATCGCGGTCGATCGCTGGAAGTCCAAACTTGTTTTCTGTCATTTTTCCTTTAAGAGCATCTCCAAGGGGTCGGAAAAATCCGGCCCCTTAGTTAAATTAAGGGAGATATAAGGGAGATGTGGTCCAAGGGACCGGAAAAAAAACCCCTTCACCCCATGTCCCTTAACTTCCTCACCAAATTAAGGGGAAGGTTAAAGTCCCTTAACCTTCCCCTTATAATTTTATATTAATATATATGTTTTTAGAATTAATTTATAGTTAATTAAATTTAGTTAATGTATAGTTAATTTAAAATAATATAATTAAGTTAACGTATAGTTAATTCAATTTGATTAATATTTTGTTCTAAATTAATTATTTGTTAAATTTTAATATGAATAATTAATTTAATGATTATATAAGGTAATTTCTTAATTTAAATTAATTAATCATTTTTAGTTATTAATATTTAATTATTTATTCATTTATAAATAAACCACATATTTAATTAAATCCTAATCTATAAAATTAAAAAACTAAATATAATTAATTAAGGGGCAGGAGACTTTTAAGGGAGAACCATTGGAGAAGAACCAACCCCTCCCTTAAAGTTCCCCCTAGATTAAGGGACATCCAAGAGATCCCTTGGAGATGCTCTAAGCTCTCCAAAACCAACTAGAAGTTTGTTCCCATGTACCTAACTATATCGCTGTTCATCCTAATATAAGCTCCGCAGCATTCCCCTTGATTTAAAATCACAACACATAAATGGACAAAAAATTATACAGACCGAATAGTTTCAATCCGTTCATTCAGTGATTGGCAAAAAATAACTGTATAATATAGAATAAAAGAAGCCATTAAATGGATGAAATAAAAACTTACAAAAACATCATTTTTCGTCTACATACATTTTATGATACTAGTATAGTGCACGTGCGTTGCACGTGGTATATGGTTATATCAAAATAACTAAAAGAATAATATATAGATATTGAATGAACATACTAATAATATAATGTATTTATGTTTTTCTCTAGTGTAATATTCTTCTTAAAAAAATTATCATTTTAATAAATATCTTGAGTATCGTACTAATATTTTATTCGTGCATTCAAACTTCTTCGTGGATTCGAAGAATGTCCGTTGTGGATTCCGATGTTACTACTTCCCCGCTGCGTCAATATGTATGAGTAATAAATTAAATATATGATAAATAATTATAATGTAATTATATAATATTATGATATTGTAAGGAATTAAACTAAATTATACTATTGAATTATATTAAATCATTAATTATGATAAGTAATTATATTAATACCTGTAATATTTATATGATGTATTTCATCATTTATAAAAAATGGATTAGATAAGAAATTTTTTATAACAATAATAGATCTTACAAAGCGACAAATAATTCCATAATTGATTCGTATATTTCATGGGCGTAATCAATCAATCAAACAAAAAGGAGGATTGTGGGCACAAATAAACTACATAAGAACGCATAAAATTAAAAGTACCTATTGAATTCATAACATCAAAACTTTCAAATTCATATAATAATACCCACCGTCGACAGTACAACACCATCACCAAATTTCTCACTTTGCACCAGAGAATTGTTAGATCCAACGCATACCAGATGGTATATATATTTGTTCCAACTTTCTTTACAATAAAGAATCTCGATATCAATCTCCTACTCTTAATGTTGCAACTGTCCCTCCCAATAGATGAAAGCTTAAATTCCAACATCATCGATTCAACCTAATACATGATATAGACCGGTTCAATGCACTATTGAGTTAGTTCTTGAGGTCGTACACGGCTCTGTCTTGGTCATTGAGCTGATAGTTTCAAACATGGTCGATGACATCTTTGAGGTCCTGGACTGCATAATCAAAGACGACGTTCCTCGGCGGCGGCATAGAGGATGGTTGATCGGTTGATGGCATCTCTAATGTGGGCGTCGGTGACCTTTAAGAGGTCTTGGTTAGGGGTTTTAACGTTAGTGTTGTTGGCTTTGTCTTTAGGCTGAACATATAAAGGAAAGAAGGATGAGTTGTTACTGATAACAGAAGCCTAAAGGTTGGGGGATTAGTATCTAACTAATGGAGTTATAATGGTGATTTAATGGTAACTCTTGTGGATTAATAGGATTGATTAGTGGATGGTTGTTTAATGTTGACGTTAGAGAATTTAAATGGTTATAGGTAATGAATTATAATCACCACTTATGAAACAATTCATTATAGTTGTAATGAAAGCACCTAATAATAAGTTGAAATCTTTGACTGCTAATCCTCAACTCCTCTCGTGTTTATAAAATTAAATTAAATTTTTAAAAATATTTTTCCTTATTAAAAAATTTATGTTTTTATAGTTGACGTATCATTTTTTTGGATTGGCATGTTAAAAAATCTATAATGAATGACGGTTTTTATAAAATTGCACGTGCATTGCAAGCTCTAGTACATGTTAAAAAATATATAATGAATGGTTTGATGACATTAATGTTGACATTAATATTGGATTAGTGGATGGGTTACAAAAAGTAGAAGTTAAATATTAGTGGGCAATTAATAGGAGAGTTATGACATTATTAAGAATGCATGCATATATATGTATGTGGTTATGGTTATATGTATGTGTTTTATGGATTTTATGGATGTATGTATGTGTTTTAAAGGGTATTTTCGGGAGAAATGTTTTAACATACCAAACCACTTTTAGAATAGTATTAGATTACTTTTAATTATGACATGTGCTTCAGGCACTACGACTGAACCAATTAAACTTGCATTATGGTTTCTCACAACATCTGGTTGTGTTTTTAACAATTACTAATGCAAGGATTAGTTCATAATACTTTTAGTTGTACTATTGTAAGAGTACAAGGTTACTTGTTGAATTGTATTTAGTCGAGGGTTTAAAAACCAAAAATGGCTACAGGATAAGATCTCCTACTATGTTTATAGCCTCCCCCTTGTCCACGCGTATAAGTAATTTTCTGAATTGTAGCATGTGCTCCAAACACAACTCGTAAGCCAACTAGTCTGACATTGTGATTTCTAATCATCAATTGATTGTGCTTCTCTGCGACTACTAATCAATTTAGAATGCTAAGTTCAATTCTTGGTCATGTACTGCTACTGGAGTACAATATTATTTACATGGAATAGGGAAAATAATTTTTCGATCAATTTTATCACTGTCTGTAATGTTCTGCTTACAGAGTTTCAGCTGCTAGATAATTTGGTACAGAGCTGAATCATATTTAGTCATGTATTTGAAATCCAAAAAGTTCTGATTCAGTCTGCTAGTTGCGTTTGAGGGAAGATTATTGGTTTTCATAGATCAAAGCGATCCTTCAGGGATTGCCCAGAAAAGTGAATACTTTTTCAGTGAGGTATTAATTTTTCATGTCATAATTGATAGAGAGAAATTTAAAGTGTTTGTCTTCTGGATAAAGATACTTAAAGAATCAAGAGATATAATCGTGCAAAAATCACAAGGGTGTCAGAAAAAATGAACGTTCGAGGCGAAAAACAAGTAATAATTCACAGTGCACTAATCATGAGGACGAAAGATTAGTGCATGAGAAATTAGAAATATTCACATTTTAATAAGGTCACACATAATCACCACAATCATCAAGCTCCTTTTTCTAAAGATCTTCATAAATGTCATCTTTCAAATGTTTGCTTCTGGCAAACTAGTCTGATATTAAAATTCACACAAAATTTTAAATGCTCGGACGATCAATGACCATCACAAACTCAAGTAAAATAAAATATTTAAAGCAAAAGCATCAAATTGATATATTATGATAATTTTTCATGATTGATGCTCTGTATGAACTTCTGCATATAATCATTTGCCTTTTGGTAAAAGGTCACTTTCTTTGTAAAGCTAACATACACAATCAATGATCCATATAGTAAAATACCACATGTCTGTGACAGAGGAGATACATATCATATGATTTATATACAGACTCATGGATTCATCAAAAGAATAAAGAAACTTATTGGTGGCAACTAGCTGTGTGCATGTGTGTATTTTCTTTTAATGATATTTAATTAAAATCAAAATTTAGACTCCTAAATTAATGACTTTATGCTGCAATTTATCCTCTAAATTTTTTTAACAACATCTCTCATACAGTTGTCCTCTATACTCTTAGCTATAGAAGCTTTTTATAATTGATAATCAGATCTCTTTATGCAGTGGACTCCATGTATGACATCATTTATCTAAATTGTATTAAAAAAAACTTTATAACTATGAGGGCCACCTAGATAAACCAGTTACTATATGGATATTTTATATGAGATGATCAGTTAAACACACACTCCCTCTCATCGAATGTGTTTTAACATGCTAAGTTTAGCCTTAATATCCTATATGTTTTGTCCTATATATTACACAAGTACTGGATATCAAACATTGAGTTTATTATTCTCATTATTTATCAATCTTTATACTATATTTTTGCACATACATAAAAGATTACACAAGATTACAGTTCATTTCCTCACTAGTTATTTCATGTAGACCAATCTACATGTGATGAAATATCTGCCTTAATGCTATTGTTATGCCTAGTACCAAAGAGGTGGGAAACTAATTAGTAAATAATGACTAGATACTATATGTGCAAAGGGGATTAGCAACTTATCGGGAACTAATCTCAACTCAGATATGTTTGATGCCCATTTCTGCTACGGTTTCTTTTGTAATATATGAAAATGAAAACAAATCAGGCTAACCTAATTCACCACAGGAACAATTTTGGCAAACTGAAGCAGCTTCTTAATTTGCTGAACACTGAAATTGCTTACGCCAAACGGACGATTACAAACCGGCTAGCTAGAGCTTTCGTGTTGATAACGTGTTATAATATACTAAAAAAAATAAAACAAGAGACAAGACAAGAGAAGAAGAGAAATTGTATTCTTTTAATTACTCTTTTTCATTTCCGTACATCGTACAATTTATAGGCACATGATGGAATACAAAAGGATATGAAATTAATAGTCCACATACAAAATAATGTCCACATACATTTTATCTTTTAGATATCAACAAAATATCTTTTAGATTTCAACAGTGATCACATTAATTAAAGAAGAGAAAAATCTAATAATAATAATTCGTGCAATTGGTGTTCCCTGCCTATACAACGTGCACAACGTGGTCTCACCAATAAATAGATTTCTAATATCTTGAAGAAAAAAAAGAACACTGTAGATAACATCACAAAAAGAAACAAGAAATTCGTCTTTCTCTCAGAAACGAGTACAAACATAGTAACGCGTCTGCGTACATAAACCATTCTCTTCAAAACACAATTCATGACAAAATCAAACTAAAAGCCTTCCCCTGCCATAAAACGAGCCTCATCCACCTGCCTATTTCAAAAATGGTGGCTATTTCTTCAGATTCATCTTCGCCTCACAATGGTCCTCACAAGCTAGGAAATTGGGCTTAGAAGAATATGCCGTTGCAAAATTTAGTAAGAAATGCATCAACAGAGACTAACTCCCAGACTCTCCCAGATTGTTATCCTTTTGAATTCTCTTGCGTTTCCTCGTCCTCTTTCTCTTAGCACCGCCACTAGTTTCGCCATCCTGCACAAGGCATCATATGAAACAAGATCTGTGATTGCAGCTTAACAAAAGAACATAAATTGAAAATAGACCCCACTATTGTAGTTGTTTTGAACTTACTTCCCTTTTTATTGTTGTAGATAGACCACCAGAGTGAAATTTTTGACTATTTTACCCTATGGTGTCTATTTGACAAAGAGACAGTTATCACTTTGCCTGAGGGTAAAAGATTAAAAAAAATCACTCAAGGGTCTATCTGCAACAATAGAAGTAGAAGGGGTAGTAAGTTCGAAATGATGGGTGCAGGGCGGGGCGGAGGGGGGGGGGGGGCTATCCACAATTAACCACCATTAAGAAAAACAAAGGTATAAATTAACTACCTTATTTTCTGCAGCGGTTGAGTCACCTTTCATTTTCTTTTTCTTGCATGAAAGCGGATTTGGACCCTGTAAAACATCATGTAACATGGTTACTTATAACTGTTACCGACACCACCAACAATAATTATAGAAGGTAAACAATATACCAGATGATTAATTGATTCGTAGCTACAAATTATAAGACTTAAAGGAATCAATAGCTAGATATGTCATAAAGTGGCAACTGAAAATAATATTGTAGGTCCACTGCAAGGTTTTTAGTCAATTGAATATGATCATCAGTAATCAACCACTTGTAGAAGAAACTTAACGCAAAGCATGTATACAAATGCTCGCATAGACAAGTAAACAAACAAAGAAGTAATGTAATACACCATGAAGAATGGACATCTAAAAGTTACTATTAGAATTGCTGTATATCAATGCTAGTAAGCTTGAGACCTGATTAGCAATTGAGAACCCCTTCAAGAGCAGAAAGACGCTCACCCACTTTCTTCAGGAATGACATAGAATATCCTCAAGAATTTCACTACAGCCACCTTCAAGTCCTTAAGACTTAAAAAAATAAAAAAAATGCGTGCATATATGCAGGATAATTGATAGCATCGCCCCACGTTTGAATATATCAAATAGAAAATAGTCTGCACCATTCGCATAGATAAGAAATTGCTCTCCTTGTATATTAGTTAGAAATGTTTCAGTTGATAGAAGATTTTCGTTTATTCACAATATTTACACTACCTAGAGTCAGTTATTTCAACACTGACAAGCATTTTTTTCTCAGCAACAAAACCTGTGCAACCTTTCATCTCTGGTCTACCGTATCAACATCATTTCTCTCATGAAAACCTCAATCTCATGCTTATAAAGAAAATATTTATAAAAACAATAATGTCTTATCCCAAATTTTGGGGTGGACTACATGAATCCTATTCTCCATTCAGTTCTGCTAAGGGTTGTCTCGTACATTGAGTTAACCACTATCATCTCCTTAATTGCTTCCAACCAAGTTCTCTTAGGCCTCCCTCTCGTCATCCTTGCTCCATTAATATTAATCTTATCAGTTCTAATAGGTACATTTGGCGGCGTCCATTGCACATAGTCATACCATCTCAATTAATTCTCTCCCATCTATTTCCTGATTGGAGCAACTTCCTATCTCTCGTTTGTTATCATATTGATCAGTATATAGTATACATACAAGTCCATCCTAACATTCTCAATTCCGCTACACTCATTTTTGCACATTGTTGGTCTTACGAAAGAAAATAGTTAGTTGTGTCAAATTGACAGTTGGACCATTAAGGTACATATCACAGAGTAGTACCTTGTATACTGTAAAAATATCGTGGATGCCATGATAAACAAAATTGCAATTTCCTGTCCCACCATATACCTAAATAAAGTACATCCTAAAGGACATCCTAAAATTAATTACTATACACAGTTGAAACAAAAGACAATACAATAAGATGGAAGAATGTATGTATTAGTACATAGAATTTAACAAGTGCCCATTTTAAAAAAGTCGAAAAGAGCTAATTGAACAAATATACGAAAAGCACCCTCAACTGGAATTATATTCCTATCTAATTCCCTCACTTCAAAGTAGTATTTGCAATAATCTCCACAAGTGTAAACAAGCATGAAAATTTTAAATGTGAAATGTTTCACACTCCAGCTTTACTGTTGTTTGCGGAAAATTTGTAGTAAAAAGACAGTGAAAGAAAATTGACTTGTATTCTTTCAAAATTGATTACAATTTGGATTTCTTGATTACAAAAGAGAGGAGAATGAATTTGATTCTCCCCTTTGTTTAAAACTGGGTTCTTCTTGGTAGCGATGGAGTGCCTCCTTCGATTGCTTGCGTCGAATTCGCTCTCCGTTGACGATCTGACCGTCCTTTATCTTGTGGGAACAATGAACTTCTGTGGAAAGTTTGACGAATAACTCTTAAAGAGTTTTAAGAACTCAGAACGTGTTAGAACTCTGTGAAAAGAGTTGTTAGATCGGTTAATGGCCAAGCAGATTTTCTGTTGCTAAAAGATCCTTTTCGATTTGATCCTCTGAATCTGGGTTAAATCTTCTGTTTCGAAGAATTCGCCTCTGCTATCTCTAGAGAAAAATCCTAAGCCCCGAACTTCTTTTTGCGGTTTTTGATGCTGAAAATCCAACCTTTTACTCGGTTGAGTTTGTTGAGTTTTTATAGGTGGATAAGAGGTTATAACTGTCCTCTAAATCCGCTCCTAAGTTGGCGTGATTTCCTCAGATCGTGTGGAAAACGGTTCCGAAACCATTCGACTCATATTTGAATGAGTCAAACGCCCAATATGGCGTTCAGAACCCCAACTTCGCGTCTTGGAATTGAGACGTGAGGTTGGGTATTAACTGAACGTCAAAAACGCGAGGGTCGCTCGGGTTTTGCTTGTTGCAGCTTGGAAACACGGGGGTCACCTGCATTTCAAGAATTGTAACGCGAAGATGAGTTCCGCGTTTTAGAAAGAGCTAGTTGATTTGTAACTTCTTTTGTAGAGCGTTGTAAGGACCATTATTCAGTAATCCTCGCATTAGCTGTTGTGGAGTGTGAAAGTCGTCAGATT